>CM046435.1:60689439-61059808 GCA_025506505.1 Flaveria sonorensis | reverse complement strand
GCATGGATGTGGTATGTGTATGGATGTGTGTTCTTGGTGGGTCGAAGGCTTGCTTGGGTTGGTTTATGCTTCGGGTTAGTGTTCTCTCTGTGTGTGTGTTTTTTTTGTTGAGTTTGGGCGCATGGGAACCGTTTGGGCACATGGGAACTATTTGGGAGCATGGGAACTGTTTGGGCGCATGGGAACTGTTTGGGAGCATGGGAACTGTTTGGGCTCATGGGAACTATTTGGGAGCATGGGAACTGTTTGGGCGCATGGGAACTGTTTGGGCGCATGGGAATTGTTTGGGAGTATGGGAACTGTTTGAGAGCATGGGAACTATTTGGGCTCATGGGGTCATGGGGTTTGATGTTTGTATGTGAGTCTATGGTGCGTATGTGTGTTAGGTATGTAAACCTTGCTTAATAAGGTTGTATGTGTGAGCATGTTTGTGAGGTAATGTTAATGTCATGCCTGAAACCGAACTGAGAACGCGAAACCGTACAATTCTTATGTTTATAATTAATAATTAATATTAATTATATATTAACTGAAATTCAGGTTATTCGGAAACTTAATTACTTGCTCTTTGCATTATCTCTTGTGTTGTGCTTATAAGGTGAGTTTACAACCCCACTTTTCATATTATATTCTCTTTTGGGGGAGAGAAATATGCTATTTTCATAAACTGTACGTTACTTAGATTTGTAATACTGCATATTGTCACACCCTCAATTTTCACAAACGGGGTATTACCGTTAGGCGTGTGACATACCAGGATATCAGCCACTAGTTACACCAAACGACACGTCAATTACAAAACATAATTATTCGTTAACGTTTGAAATTTCCAAAGACGGAATTATTAATGTAAACATAATAATAGTTGCGGAAGCATAATATATCTTAATTCATAAATGGCGCAACAAGCGCAAACCAATTAAATAAAGTTCATGGAAAAATGTAAATGTATCACGTGTGACGATAAATGCATGAATGATATGATCCTAAGTGTGCGCATCTTGAGAACCTGAAAGAAACATGCTAACGTGTCAACATAAGGTTAGTAAGTTCATAGGTTTTGATAAACAGAACATAATAGTAACCGATGCAGTAAACAAAGTAATATCAGTAGATAGCTAGTCTACTTAACAAGTTACATAGTGTATGAAGTTTGCAACCGAAGCTGACAATGCAAATGAAGGCCTCGGATGTGGCTACCAAACCACAGCAACAGAAATTAGGTCAATTAAACACCCGTTTGACATGCAGTTGTGCTAGCGCGACTAGCCCGGGTGGGGTTTGTCAAACCCAGTAGATCTACTCAGAATTACCTTGCTGAAGAACATATATTAACGGTTCAAAATGTGAGGACTTAAGTTGGTACAACACTAGTAAGCAAGTGATATTATAGTAATACTGATCAAATGAAAATACGTTTTGAACACACGTTTCTTTCCCTCAAAGAAAATAGGTAAAGTGGGGCTGAGAACTCACCTTATGCACAGCAAAATCAATAAGTGTAAGCACGAACGATTAAGTTTCCAAACAACCTGGATGCTGATCGATGTCGAAGTATCAATCAAATAAGATGTTAAAATGTGTGTTCCTATTCACCTTAAACTAGTTAGGGTAAGTAGGGTTGTCGATCCTCGTGGAATTAGTGGTCGGTGTATTGTACTTTAATTTATAAAATACTAATTAATTAAATTAACAAATTACTTAACTATTGCCCTTGGCTGTGAAAATTGGATTTTTGGAATAATTAATAAATAAACTAAGAAAACAACTTGGAAAGAATCAAACTTGATTATGAAAACGATTATAAGAGAAAGTAATCCACTTCGGTTCTAGGTTTGGTTTTCAGCAATTGTTTAGTTTAACTTCATGGAAAATCCTTAATAGGGACTCTATACGTGCGATGATTAAGTGATATCGATAATCAGGACTTAATAGGTCTTGATACACAATGCCAATTCAATTAGAAACCAAAACTTGCAATCATATAATTTCCGGAAGATTAAATGATATTCAAATAAAAGTTTACCAACGTCGTTGTTTAAATAATCAAAACACAAGTTAAACTCATAAAAGAACTTAACGGGTTCTAAAGTTTAATCCCAACAAAGTTAAACAAAAACAAAACCTAATCACACAAAACCTAATACCCGAAGTCGATCACGAGAAATTAGCCGCTCATCGTTCTTGAATGATCTTCAAAACCGTTGTTGATTTGCATTCCGGATGATTGAATCTTGTTTTTGAGAGTTGGAATGGTGAAAAATTGATCTCAGAACTTCCAAAATACGTCTTTTTTCGTCTTAGGTCGAATGAGAATCAAGTGGTGGCTAAAACCTAAATAAAACGCGTATTTAAGGGTTTTTGAAAAGGATTCTGGCGTAGCTACGGTGGCTACAGTAGGCTACGGTGGAAGCCTTTCTGCTGCACTTTGAAACTTCGTTTCTTGACCCCTCCAATGACTTGTTTTATCATGTAAGCTTCCAAATTCCTTGTTTTTCCTACAAAATCACTTCCAACTCATAGTCAACCTATTCAACTCAATCACATGCATATAAACGAATAATCATACGTAATATTTAACGTTTAAACACTTAAAATCTCATTCCAATGCACACACATCACATCCCCACACTTAAGCTTTGCTTGCCCTCAAGCAAATCTAATTCAAAACATTTAACAACATTATAAACCAAAATCCCTTGCACGCCTTAGCGATAGTCCAAAGTCATGCCCATTCCAGAATTGCAATAATCATATTTGGCTAGCAAGTAAAGGATGTTACATTTAATTCAAAATAGAATCCGACTAATTAAACCTAACAAGCTTCCGGCTTTTATTGTCATGCAACACACCCCTCACCATTTGTCACTCATCTCAGTTTATTTCTGGATCGGTGAAAATTGCACCAATATATCACTCAAAAGGTCCACATATAAACTTTGTTATCATATGCTTGGGTGACAATCAAACTTCCACGATAATAAATTGACAATGCACACATCAAAAGGACTTACGGGTTTTGGGCTTAGGTTAAGGTAGGAATGATTGGCTGTGAGTGTGGCTAAAATATAAATTAAGCCAATACCAACTGTTGACATCCTTATTGACATAACTATTATTCAAACAAGCAAACGCATGGGTGCATATTTAACCCATAACCAACAATTTGCATATTTCTTTTCTTTCTCTTTTTTTTTCTTTTTTTTTAGTTTTTTTATTATTATTTATTATTTTTTTTTTATTTTTTGCTTTTATCATAAATCAAATACTGAAGCTAGTCTGAATGTTATCAACAGTGGTAATTTGGTCACATTGGGTAAAATTTGATTTGGGTTTTATTGATATGGGTTTGTCAAAATAAACGGTTTAAGGCTCGAAAGTGGCTACTAGGGGGAATTTTAGGTAAAGTGGTGAAACACAAAAATTGGTATTAAAAGAAAAAGGAATCCTAGATTGCCTTGATCATCTATGTGCACTTATCAAATTTACCGTCTCAATATGTATCAACTCACACAAGTTCTAACACAAAGAATCATATGGCCTACACTCAACAATTGAAACAATTTATATGTGAACTAACAATCTAGTAAGCTTCAAAATCTCACCAAGTAGGAATTAGGGTTGCCGGCGTGTGCATGCTTTTATTACACCATTAGCCTGTTAACCCTAACTAGGCAGTTCTTAATTTTTTCTAAAAATCTTGCTAACATCATTATTTTTGCTATCTTAGAATTAGACCATGACTAAGGACCCTTACATCAAACATGACAAGAATCAATTGGTATGCTTGTTGTTTTCATGTTTGATTGGATTGCTTAAAAACAATAAAAATTTTCCAAATTTTCCCTCATCCCCACACTTGAGATACGTTGTCCCCAATGTGTGGTATTTAAGTTAAGTGTGTGAGTTTTTTTTTTCTTCTTTGAAAATCAATTTATTCAATTAATCAACCAAACGACTTTTCCAACCCGAACCGACCCAGACACAAACGTAACGATTATCAAAATAAACTACTTAAATAGACATATCAAACACAAAACATAAAAATTAAATTCGGGTTGCCTCCCGATTAGCGCTAAGTTTTAGGTCTTCAGCCAGACCGTACCTGCGACCACTCATGGTGGTCGAGTAGGATGCTTGACTCCAGTATTCTTCAAATGATCCGGCAGTTCTTCAACTAGATCGCATTGTGGCCCAAACATTAATGCCTCAACTCTGTCTTTTATAGGATCAAGTGGATCGCCAACTTTTTTCTTCATTTTAGGTTTCACATCTTTTGTTTCCAACTTCATAATTGGCTCTTTCTTTTCTTTTAAATCCACCAATTCCTTCAAGTCCACATGCTTATCCCTATCATACTCAAAATCATTCTTAAAAGTGGTGTTCATGCTTACATGTGAAGTATAAGTAGGAACACACACGTTAGTCATATCTGCCACAAAAACTTATGATTAACAAAATAATTAATCGACTTGGAAAATACATTAAAACGTAACTTACGAGTTTCGTAAGTCATGTCAATTGTTCCATCCCGACAATTGATTTGAGCATTCGCAGTTGCTAAAAATGGTCGACCCAATATGACATTCGGTTGCTCATTCGTTCTCACTGGTGCAAAATCGAGCACCATAAAGTCCACAGGGTAGTAAAATTCTCCCAACTTGATTATAACATTCTTTACCATCCCCCGAGGACATTTTTGAGTCAAGTCAGCTAACACCACAGTGGTGTCAACTTTCTCTAAAGGACCGAAGTCATACTGATCATATAACATACCTGGCAAGATACTAACAGCTGCTCCATAATCCAAAAGTGCTCTTTTTATCTTCAACTTCCCCACTTTTATTGGAATGATGGGTGCTCCTGGGTCACTCTCTTCCACTGTATCGGCTTTCTCTTCCTTATCTGTAACTTGTTGTGAAAAAGAAGTAAAGTCATTATCAATAATTTTAGAGTCAGGAAGGATACTAACCGAATTGATGTGAACAGTTCTCATGTTTTTGTGTTGGTTCCTTGATGTTGAGGATTGACCGTGGTATCACTCGGTAGCTTTCCATGGTTCCTTTTAATTTGAGCCACATCCTCTGCAAGTTGACCCACTTGTTTATTTAAGGCTTCATAAGCCTTGTCCCTAATTTCATTTTCTCTCTTGTTCTCTTTCATATTCTCTTTCATCATGTTCATCAAAGCATCCAACTTTGCATTTGTAGACTCTTCACCACCAAGTTGTCCCGATTGAGAATTACTTTGATAGTTGCGTGATGAACTACCTTGTTGATCCCTATGATTGTAGTTTCCTTGATTGTTTCCTTGAGAATATGAAGTTCTTTGATAACCACTTTGATTATAATTCCCTTGTTTTGGTTCTGATAAGCTTGACCACCTTGATTATTACCTTGAAAATTAGGGTTCATCTGGTTTGAAGCATTTCCATACTGAAAGTGTGGATGATTCCTCAAACTAGGGTGATAAGTATTGGAGTTCATATCAAACTGTTTTCTCTCTCCATATACTTGATTCACCTCTTCATGTTGACCTAAAAACAACGGACACTTTGCACTTGCATGCCCCAAGTCACCACATTCATTGCATACATTAAATCCAATTGAAGCCACATCTTTAGTCCCGCATGTCCTAACTTGGCCAATTGTCTTTCCAAAGATGCAATTCTTTCTTTACTCTCATAATCAATGGTGGTTGACCTTGCCGGAGCGGGCTTTGACCGTCTACTAGCCGAAGCTTGAGCTTTGGAATTCTTGCACATTCGTTCTAGGAATTCCCAATCCATATCTTCATGATTAGATAAGAATGTTCCATTACTTGTAGAATACAAGTATTTCCTTTCTTCCGGTGTTAGTCCATCTGAAAATGCCTTAATCAATTCCCACCTTTCAATACCATGATGAGGACACATGCGGATCAATTCCTTGAATCTTGTAAATGCCTCATGAAATTGCTCACCCACTTGTTGTTGAAAAGATCGAATGGCCTCTCTTGCATCACTTGTCTTTCCCATAGAATAATATTCTTCAAGGAAAACCCTTTGCATCTCTTGCCAAGTATGAATACTGTTGTCAGGCAAAGTGAGGAACCATTGCTTAGCTCTATCTTTCAAAGTAAATTGAAACAATCTCAGTCTTACTTCATCTTGTGTGAAGTGGTTTCCACCGATAGTACTACATATGGCATCAAATTCAGCAAGATGTACATATGGTTCTTCCGTTGCAGTGCCTCTAAATGCAGGAAGAATGGTTAGGTAGTGAGGACGTACATCAAAAGATCTTCCCCTACGGTTTGGAGGTGCGATAGGATTCGGGTTTTCAGAAATAGCCGGTCTAAAATGGCTATCCACACCTTGTACTTGAGCTCTGTGAGGTCTTCTTGGTTGATTGATATTATTATTGACTCCACCTCGTTGTTGATTGATACATGGTGCATTCCATCCATATTGGTTGTTCCTCCAATTGTTATTTCCATTTTGTCCATTACCTCCGCCAAAATTCCCATCCCAAGCATCATAATTTGCACCATTATAGGGTTCTTCATTGTTATTCCACTCATCTTCATAATCTTCATCACCCGTGTGAACACTATGCATACTCACATGATCAAAGTCATCTCCTTGATTGAGGTTATTTTGATTCATATTATTGTTGGGTAGTGGTTGATTCAGGTTGTTGCGGTTGTTATTTGGTGGTGGGGGTGGATTTGGGTTTTGATTTTGGTTATTGGGAGGAGGGTTTGGATTTTGAGGTGGTTGGTTGTTTGGATTATCCATGTGAGTTGAATCAGACAAACTATTAGCTGCTTGATCGATAGCTTGTGAAATTGATGTAGTTGGTAACCCTGATCGATGCAAAACACGATTATACCTTGCTGATCTTTCTATCTCTGGATCGAATACTAGTGGTGATTTCCTACCCGAATATCGAGTATGCATGCAACCTGTCACCTGCACACTGAAAACACCAAGCGTAACACGAAAATAAAAACAAATAAAATAAGACAAGTAACAAAAAATTTTTTTTAAAAACAAATAAAATAACAAAACACCAAGCGCACCGATTCCCCGGCAACGGCGCCAAAATTTGATCGATGTCGAAGTATCAATCAAATAAGATGTTAAAATGTGTGTTCCTATTCACCTTAAACTAGTTAGGGTAAGTAGGGTTGTCGATCCTCGTGGAATTAGTGGTCGGTGTATTGTACTTTAATTTATAAAATACTAATTAATTAAATTAACAAATTACTTAACTATTGCCCCTGGGCTGTGAAAATTGGATTTTTGGAATAATTAATAATAAACTAAGAAAACAACTTGGAAAGAATCAAACTTGATTATGAAAACGATTATAAGAGAAAGTAATCCACTTCGGTTCTAGGTTTGGTTTTCAGCAATTGTTTAGTTTAACTTCATGGAAAATCCTTAATAGGGACTCTATACGTGCGATGATTAAGTGATATCGATAATCAGGACTTAATGGTCTTGATACACAATGCCAATTCAATTAGAAACCAAAACTTGTAATCATATAATTTCCGGAAGATTAAATGATATTCAAATAAAAGTTTACCAACGTCGTTGTTTAAATAATCAAAACACAAGTTAAACTCATAAAAGAACTTAACGGGTTCTAAAGTTTAATCCCAACAAAGTTAAACAAAAACAAAAACCTAATCACACAAAACCTAATACCCGAAGTCGATCACGAGAAAATTAGCCGCTCATCGTTCTTGAATGATCTTCAAAACCGTTGTTGATTTGCATTCCGGATGATTGAATCTTGTTTTTAAGAGTTGGAATGGTGAAAAATTGATCTCAGAACTTCCAAAATACGTCTTTTTTCGTCTTAGGTCGAATGAGAATCAAGTGGTGGCTAAAACCTAAATAAAACGCGTATTTAAGGGTTTTTGAAAAAGGGTTCTGGCGTAGGCTACGGTGGCTACAGTAGGCTACGGTGGAAGCCTTTCTGCTGCACTTTGAAACTTCGTTTCTTGACCCCTCCAATGACTTGTTTTATCATGTAAGCTTCCAAATTCCTTGTTTTTCCTACAAAATCACTTCCAACTCATAGTCAACCTATTCAACTCAATCACATGCATATAAACGAATAATCATACGTAATATTTAACGTTTAAACACTTAAAATCTCATTCCAACGCACACACATCAGATGCACATTTATAATATAATTAATATTAAATATAGCAATGGGTCGTACGGTTTCGCGTTTTACGACTCGGTTACGGTGCCGATTATCGATTTTTCCCCATTCCCAAACGAGCATAAAAACACAACAATTCACCTTGATCACTTAATCCACGTATATTTGTGTATCATGACTAAACATACATTTTGTAAATCATGCATACCCGAGTCACATTCATAATGTGCACATACATTACACCCTCCTACATAACCTACTTTATATGTATAATCCACATATATAACCTAAGAGTAAATATAATGCATGTATAATGCCTAATCAATGATATCATTTGCCCACTTTCCACACATGACTTTTATAATTCAAAGAAAGTCCACAACATGGAGCCAAACCCAGACCACCACTCCAATCAAACAATCACCACATACCCCATACATCTAATATACATATACATCCATATATATGAACATCACAGAACCAACACCACTAACATTCACACGCATGCATTGCACCCACCAAAACACATACACACTCACAATTTAATATATATATATATATATATATATATATATATATATATATATATATATATATATCACCATTACTATGTTTACAGATCATGATTACATACCCACACTAAGATGCATAACACCACACAAAACCTATATATATACACACGTAGAAATACACACATTGCAGCATACACACACATGCATCCAAATCATGAAGAACACACACACAATATACGCACACACACACGCACAGTCCGCACGCAACACACACACAATACCAATCGACCACCGTGATCACGCTTCGCACCGAAACCCATCATCGCAACAACACTAGCATTCATACGGTGATCAACATCCGAGCAACACACACACGAAGAATGTACCGTAACGAAAAACACAACAATCCAGACATAAGATCGAACACAAAACATACCCCGTAACCGAAACCGTACCAAATCAAACGTGAAAGACATAACGAAGATAAGAACATACTGTTCGGAGTTGTTTCGGCCGATCACTCGCGGTTGCTAGGAGAGTTTCGATTGTCGCGCGGCTGCGATTGACGACGAAGTTTTGCCAACGATGTACTACTGCGAACAGAGTGATCCACGGTGAGGCTAACCTTCAAGAACAACGTTGTTGCCGATGGGTTGCGGCCTAGGGTTTGTGAGAGACGGTTTCGTGAGGTATACGGGAGTTGTTTAGGATTAATATAATATAATTTAAATTCTTTTTGAAATTAAAATTAAGGACCCTTAAGATTATAATTTGCAATTTGTTCCAATTATTATTATATTTAATTGTAATTCATTCTAAGTAATACAAATGTTAAAAAAATTAATTAGATGCTTTTAACTCATATAATTTTTAAAAGAAATTAGAATTGGGTAAATGATGTTAATCAGAAATTTACGAGATGTCACACATATACTGGTTTACTATTGTGATACCACTACGCCTCATTCGGATCGTTAATATGGTATTAACGAGGTTATTGTTAGTAGATCTATTGGGTTTGACAAACCCCGCTCGGGCTAGTCGCGCTAGCTTGACTGGATATCAAACAGGTGAATGGTTAGCCAGTTTTACTGTGCTGTGGTCTGGTATCCACAGCCGGGGCATTCATTACATTATTACTTTCAGCTCGGTCGCGAAATTCATACACATAGTGACTTGTTATAGGCTAGCTACCTACTCATATGCTTTGATTACTGAATCTGGATTTCATTACTATTACTTACTGTTTTCCGATAAACCTGTGAACTCACCAACCTTGTGTTGACACTTTAGCATGTTTCTTTCAGGTCCTTAAGATGCGCACGACTAGGAGCATCTCATCTTTGCATACATTCTGATTTCTTTAAACGGTTAAACAATGATTTCTACAAATTATATTCCTTGGAGTTGTGCGTGTTTTGCGTTGTTTAATTTATAAATGTTTACGCTTCCGCAATTATTTTCACGTTTACATTATTACCTACGTTTTTGGGAATTTCAAACGTTAACGAGCAATTATATTTTGTAATTGAAGTGTCATTTGGTGTAACTAGTGGCTGAGATCCTGGTATGTCACACACCTAACGGTAATACCCCGTTGGTTGAAATTGAGGGTGTGACACTCAGGTTGTACAATTTCAGGACCATCATTAGGAATAGGTTGTGAAACATTTGAGTTTTCAAAACTGGACAACCAAAAGATTTAAGAAAATCTATATTAGGTTTCATGCCAAACATCAACTCATAAGGAGTTTTCTGTTTATCTTTCACAAGCAATGTATGATTCTATACAAAGCATGCAGTGGATATGGCTTCATCCTAGAAAGTAATTGGAATCTTTTCATCTGCTAACATAGAACGTGCTGCCTCAATCAAAGTTCTGTTTTTCCTTTCAGCAACTCCATTTTGTTGTGGAGTTCTAAGAGCACTGAATTGACGAGCAATTCCTTTTTTTGCACAAAACATGTCAACATTAGCATTTTTAAATTCAGTTCTATTATCACTTCTGATAATTTTCACCTTTTGTTCTAATTGATTTTCTACTTTAATAATGAATTCTTTTAACAATTCAGCAGTTTTAGATTTAGCATGCAAAAAGAAAACCCATGAAAATCTTGTAAAGTCATCAATGATAACTAAACAATACGATTTCTTTCCAATACTCTACACATTTGTTGGTCCGAATAGGTCCATGTGCAACATCTGGAGAGGCTGGGGCTTATAAGACACTCTGTGTTGCTTTCCTTTTAAACATGCTGAGCAGTGATCTGTTGTAGCAAACTTCTTTGTTGGAAGACCTACTACATGATTTCCTGCTACAAGCTTGTTTATGTTCTTGAAATTGGAATGCCCGAGACGTCTATGCCATAACTGGCTTTCGACATTTGATGCTTGAGCAATTAGGCATGTTATTTCTGTAGATAGATCTACTTGAGACATATCTAACTTGAAAACATCTCGATCTCGTTCAGCTTTAACAACTACCCATTCTTTACTTATCTGAAAACATGGCTTCAAAATATAACAAAAAGAATCATCAAATAGAACAGAGTAAGATTTGTCACAAATTTGGAAAACACTTAAAATATTAAAGTTCAACTGTGAACAAAAGTTGACTTTATCAAATCTTATAATCCCATTGAACACTGTTCCTTCGTCTGTTATTTTACCACCTGCATCACCTCCGAATGCAACATGAGTACCATCTTTTAACTTAAAATCTTTAAGCAAGGCATGGTTGCATGTCATATGCCGGCTACACCCACTATCAACATACCACGTGTTAATAGGTCTTCTTGGGCGTACATGCATTTCAAAGAGATTTAAGTTGAGTTATCAACCCAAGCCGATATGGTCTTGGGCTTTTCAAATTTATCAACAATGGTAAACTGTTTAAAATGAAGTTTATTCAAATCAGGTTATTTTACTGTTTAAATTTACCAATTTCGTTCCTGACAAATTTTGATTATCTTTAATTTGCATAGTCGGTAAAGCATGGTATTCAAGATCATCGTCAAAGTAATTCAAACCATCAGAAGAAATATTTTTTGAAAATTTTGATTTCCAAACTTTGCATAGTTTATTCTCACAGATCGTGGAATGCATTTTCCTTGATTATAATTCTTTGTTTTCACAGCATAAGAATCATCACAATCAGAATCAATCCTTCAAAAAGATCTTAAGCCTAAGGAAGGTTGTTTTGTCAATCTTTGAAAACCAACACTTTGATTTCTTTGAAATTGTGGATTGACATATTCATTCCTTGGCGAGTTCCTTCGGAAGTAGCAATTCTCAGTTTTGTGATTTCTTTCATCACAAATGGTACAATACTTGTTGAAATAACAATCAGCCGTTGAATGCTTTTTCATATCACAAATGTGACAGTACCTGTTAAAAAACATTCATCAGTATTATGATTGTACATATAACATATTTCGCAGTATCTTTGTTGAAATTTAAACAACTGTTGATTAACCTTAGATGTGGAAGCCACATTTGATCCTTGTTTTGATTTAGGAGTTGCAAAGTTAATATGTTGTTTTTGATTTGAGAGTTTGTTCTTTTGAAATTTGGGTTTTGACTTTTCTTCATTAACACCATTCCTAGACTCCTTAGATACAAATCTTTTGTTGACAGCGAAAGACTTTGGACCTGAACCTATTTTCAGATTAGAATTAGATTTGTTCTTTGAGTTTGATTTGATTTTTGGAATTGTGTTCATATCAAAAGTACCCGCAGACACAAACTTCACTGGTTTAAACTGATTAGATTGATTTGTTCTTTGAGTTTGATTATTTTGATTTTTATTCTGAGAGGATTTAGCTTTAGCATTTTTTCTTATCCTTCTTTGGTTTCTTGATCTTGATGATCTCTGCTTGCTTTGTGATTGAACATCTTCAGTAGAAGACTCTTTAGCATTTTCTTTATCTTTTTGTTCTTTCTGCCATTTGATGAAGTCTGGATTGTTTAATCCGTAAGAAAAAAAATCTTCAGATGTTACTTCGTCTTGTTTTGCTTTCTCTTTATTCTTTGGGTTTTGTTTGTCTTTCTTTACAATGACTTCTTCTATAACATAATCTTTGGGAACAAACATTTTCTTATTCTTTGGTCGTGGTTCGTAAGATTTAACTTTCACTGGATGACCATTTTTAATCTTTTCGGAATCTTGTTCCTCAAATATCTCAACATTAGTTTTCTCTTCATCACTTTCAGAATTCTTTTTCTTATTTTGAAAGGCTTTTAGCTTAGCTTTGTTTTCAGGTGAGTGATCATGTGTGTTAAAGTTTTCTGGTAAAGTGTTTGTGATAGATTCAGACATGGGTTCATGTGTGAAACCTAGACCTGCTTTGTTTTTATCTTTCCTCTCACTTACCAGCTATTCTACAATTGTTTTAAAACTTTTAACTTTAGCTTGATCCACCTGAGTTGCAGCATGAGCCATTTTCTCTTCTTCTAAATTTTTTGTCATCTCCTCAAGTTATTTTTTAACAAGTTCAAGTTCTTTTAGAGTTTTATTTCATGAGGTTTGTAGAGATATGATCTTTTCATCAGAGACTTTGTGATCGTTTTTCAGTTTGTTGTGCATTACTTCTTCTTGTTTAAGTTTGTCATAGATTTTAAATTAATATGTTCTGTAATGCTCAACTTGATCAAAACATGCTTTTGTGCGCATTTTTTCTCTGACTTCAACAGGAATTTCAGGATAACTTGAAGAAGAAGTCGGTCAAACTGAGCCATAAGTGCAATTTCTTCTGAATCCTCTTTTGGGTCAGATTTGTCACTCCAATCATAATCTTCATCATCATTTTCTGAATCACCATCTGCCTTAGGATCATTTTCTTCAGACCAGTCTTCATTTTGAACTTCAGCAACAAGAGCTAAACTAGATGTTAGATCAGCAGTGAATTGTTCAGCATAAGCACTCCAGTCATAGCCATCTTTAATGCTAACAACAAGAGCTTTCTTTGGCTCTTCAGATGATTTTGATTCATCTTTAAGTTCTGGCATGGGTAGACTTTGATATGGCTTTTGAAAGGTTTTCTGAGACTATTGTTGGTATCTTTGACTGCTAGAACCTACTTGATCATTTCCACCTTGATTTCTAGGAGCTTTACATTCCCTTGAGAAATGACCATAACTGTTGCAGTTGAAACATCTTGACTTTGATTTATCAAATCCAATAGATTTGTTTGCGCTAGGCTTGTAATTCCCGTTAACATATGAGTGTTTCTGTGTTATGTAATCAATCATTACCATCTGCCAATTCAAGTCCATCTCTTTCACATCATCAGGATCCATCTCAAACAAATCTTGCAAAACAAGATCTAACTGGGTTAGATGACTACCTTGATAAGCATGAAAACTTGCCATGAAAGCAGTAAAAGTAGATTTTAACTCATCATCCTGTAACAGGATATTAATAACATCTTTAACTTTGCCGGTTTTAACATAGTTAGAAGAAGAAGTGTTAGTTTGAGGTTTAGGAGTTTGAGTTTTAGGAAGAGACTGAGGTTGAGGTTGAGTTGTATAAACAGGAGCACTTGTGTAAGAAGAGTCTGCGAAGAAACCAGCTCCAATGAACAAATCACCCTCGTCTTCTGGAGAATTTTCATCTTTTGCCAGAAAAGCATTCTCTACTGTGTTAGCTAGAGAAGCAACGTACTTATACTGAGACATTGATGCAGCTCTATCATTGTTTCTGGAGCTCTCATCAATTTAAACTGATTCAATTTTGGCAATCAAAAGATCTAGATCCATTGGAAACTTTTCTGTATGCTTCAACAGAGTGACTGTCTGTTTCCATGAACATGGAAGAGCATTTAGAAGTCTGTAATTTAGATCTTTGAGATCATTTTTTATTCCAGCAGTTGACATTTCAGTAGTTAATTGCACGAATCTATTCATCATTTGATTGATTGTTTCACCAGAAAGATGCTCAAATAACTCCAATTGCCTCTTAAGTTTCTGCTTTTTGAGATCTTGTATCTGTTTACCACCTTCACAAATGATCTTCAAAGCTTTGTACATGGTGTAACCAGTTTGATAACCTTCAAGTCTAGTCAAGACTTCCAATGGTAACCCCTTGCACATCAATGAATAAGCTTTGATGTCATTCTTAACCTTCCTTAAGTCATCACCTTGTAGACTATTCTCTGGATAAGGTTCTGCAGAGTCTTTTGTATAAACAAATCCTCTGTAAGGACCATCGGATGTAATTGGGATATGTGATCCTTTCTCTATTGACTTCCACAAATCAATGTCAATGGAGTTTAGATGATGCTTCAATCTAAGCGACTAATTTTTGAAATCAGCTCTATTTTTTAGCTTAAGAGCCCTGTTCTCAGAATCTTCAGACTTAACCATTTTGTATTTTTGAATTAATGAATATGACTTGTTTTTGTTGTTTTTAAAATTTTAAAAAGAAACTATGAAATGAAAATATTTTTAGATTTTAGTTTTTGAAAAATTTCTAAGTGTTTACTGATAAATCTGAATACTGATGCGCCTGAAACTTCTGAAATGCCTGACTTTGAACAAGAAACGCCTAAGGGAATGCCTTAGTTGAATTCTGAAACGCCTGACTGATGATGCGTCCGAACAATTCTCAAACGCCCAGACAGTGTAGAAACGCCTGAGATAAAAACGCCCACACAGTTCTCAAACGTCTAGAATCAACAGTCTCAATGCGACCAAACGGTCACAATACGTCCCAATAGTTGAAAAACGCGTGTTCTGAAAACGCCTTAACAGTGCTAAAACGCCTAAAAAGTAGCAAGGCATCTGAACACTTAGCAAATTTCAGCAGTTTTTCACAACTCAAGCGTCTAATTCATCATTTTCAACAAACTCAAATCTTATGAAATTCTTCAAAACTTGTTCAATAGATCTAAAAACTTCCAATTAGTTGGTAAGTAGATCGATTAACAATCTTCAATCTATATTTTAATCAAACAACAACAATAAATCTGTTTTCTGATTGAATTACAGTCCGAAAATAAAGAACAACTTTTCGCACACAAATCTGATCAATACTCAGATCTAAATGGATTAAACACGAAATTATGATTCAATTCATGTTTCTATAGATGAAACACAACTGAAAACAACAATTAATCGATCAAATTGCAATCAACACAGATTTCAAGTGATTCAAAGAGTTCAATAATGCCGATAAGCTCTGATCACTGAACCGGTCTTGACCACTTCCCTATTTTGATCTCGATTATAAACACCCCTAATTGTGAAACATAACTACGCATTCTAAAAATAAAAAATTAAACTTAACCGTAAACCAAACCGTCTGAATCTCAAACTGCTGACACCCCTACTAGACGTGTGTTATTATAAATCAACGGTTTAGACATTAGATGGTGAGAAATACTTCATCGCTTTTTTGCAATTTGCAGTTGCATCACGCACTAAAATGTGAAATGACTGAAATTTTGACTAGTTTATGTGTACATGAGGGGATTATAAATTCAAAGGAACACTTGCAGTATCCACAAATCTGTAATGTAACTTCCAACTGAGAATAGAAACAAACGATTCAAATGAAAGTTTCTCAAGTGCTACTACTATTGATCTTCATCCATTCGATCGGTTTGATTACAAGTCTGAGATCTTGAATCACCTCCATCTTGCATTGAATCTTCGGAGTTTGACGTTTTGGCAACAGAATCTTCAAGAGCCTCAAGAAAAGATAGGACTGTAAACTTGTCTGTAAACAAAAATCATTGAGTTATATGATACAGTAAGCAATAAAAAAAACCACTCAAATTTTATGATACAGTAAGCAATAAACTGTTTGGTCAAACCAAAATTAACCCAAAATATTATCCCAACAGTTAAATAAATAAAAATCATTAACATGGAAATGGGTAGAGGACCTCAAAGTGCATTATTATGCACATATAACATCCTAAACCTTTTAATTTTATTTAATGCCGATGAGGGTGTTGGAGCAGCCTCGCTATCCCTTGAAATAGAGGAAATGTGTAACCACGTCCCACAATCCCCATTTCCTCTCAGTAGCATCGGCTATGAATGGGATTTTACTATGCATGTTTGACTCTGTTTCTTTGTTACTTTAATGGTATGTTTCTTCGTATTTAATTTACACGCTACCTATTTACGGCCCATTTTAACCTCTTACCCAACCCGTTCATTTAGGCTTCCGGCACCTCTAGGAAAAAATTGTGGAATATTTTCCCTAGTCTTTTGGAACAAGTGAGAGTGAAAATTTGTAGTGCTTACATTTACTTGGGTCAACTCCAAATTGAGTGAGATCTATTTGACCCGTCTTCAGGACCTGCATAGAAGACAATTTATTAACACCTTAAGACATCAATGGGAAAAACTACAGAAAAAAAAGCAATGAGATGACATGTTTGGATCCTCACATAAGTGAAAGAATCAACTTGTTGGCGGAAAGGAGGACTCTGCAACAACTCCATCAATTCCTCAGGAGTCCATTCACCCTGCGGTACCATGTCAATTTTTGTTACATATTAAAACAGATGGAACGGTTTGACCCAGAAACATTATTTTTCATTTTCTTTGAACAACTAAGGCGGTAATTATGGTTTCAAAAACAATATTTTATTTGGCAGCTTCTAAGCATTAGATCTGTAGAAAAAAATTACGTGACCCGTTTGAGTTCAAACAAAACCCAAATTAATACGCAAACGGGTCAAGATTGTCAGGTTTTACAAGAGACTTGGGCAGCCTTCATCTTACCTCAGGTAAATGGGATGCTACATTCTCGAGTGACAATGTCTCCATCAATGGCAATATAAGTTCAGGCTTCAAGATATCACCCAATCCTAAACCTGTAAACATAAGTTCACAATAACAACTAAATCAAAATTAAAGCAAAATCAGTTATACTCCCTTTATCAAACCCAAAAAGAGTTGCAAAATGATAGAACTAAGAAATCAAACAAAGGTAATTGATAGATTTGATTGCTAGAACCGAAAGATAACAAAATAGAAGACCCAATTCGAGATGAGTTAATCTCCAAGAACAAAGGTATAGATACCCAGTTTAGATAACATAAACATTGACAATCCCAAAACAAAATGCTTAAGACTAATACTTAAACTAAAAATTGGTGGGAGCAGTTATCCCACTTCCTGATTTCATGGATCAGCCCTCATCCTTAAACTTTCAAATAATTCCCTCCATTTAATTTCCCTCCACTCGTTTTCCTCCGTTTAGCAGCTGACCCGACCCGTATTTGATTCAGATTTGTATCAATACTACCCGCCCGAAGAAATGACTTGACCTCAAGTCGAGAGCAAGGGAATTGGCCTGTTAAGTCCCTACGTTTCAAGTCGGCTTGTATATCTTTATTCCAAACATGAAAAAGCATCTTCCTGAAATTCTCTGATTTTGTGTTTCTCCTCCATGTATTTTGTGAACATGTGAGGGCTCGAACCACCTTTCTTGTTCAGAGACAACAGATCTGCTTTGATTTTTTGTAAATAAGGAGAATATCCAACGGGTTTAGAATTTTTAACCATCTTCTTCTTTGAAACATTAACCTTCTTCTCCTTCTTTGGCTTTCCGAAGGTCTTTGCCGGTTGTTCTCCGGTAGTGTTGGTTTCAGTGATAAAAAATGGTTGCGTAGGCGGCGACGGCGGCGGTCCCGGTGGTTTCAGCAGCAACAGCGGCGATCCTGGTGGTTTCAACAGTGGCTGTGGCGGTCCCGGTGGTTTCGGTGGTGGCTGTGGTGGTCCTGGTGGTTTCAGCGGCGGTGTTGGCTGTGGTGGTCCCGGTGGTTTCAGCGGCGGCTGCGGTGGTCCCGGTTGTTTCAGCGACGGCTGCGGTTCTGGTTGTTTCAGCGACGGCTGCGGTTCTGGTTGTTTCAGCAGCGGTGATGGCATCGGTAATTTTCGTAGCGGTTTTGATGTGGAATGGTAGTCGACCATGGACTTCTGGATCTTGACAGCTTTAATACCCTCTTCTAAGGAATATCCCAAAGAGTCTAGTCGAGCTCTAATGGTTGCTAACTGGGCGGTGATAGTGATTTCCCGGGTATTCTGATCCATACTCTCGTCGACGTTTCCCGGCAAAGGAACCAAATGATAGAACTCAGAAATCAAACAAAGGTAATTGATAGATTTGATTGCTAGAACCAAAAGATAACAAGATAGAAGACCCAATTCGAGATGGGTTAATCTCCAAGAACAAAGGTATAGATACCCAGTTTAAATAACATAAACATTGACAATCCCAAAACAAAAAGCTTAAGACTAATACTTAAACTAAAAATTGGTGGGAGGGGAGCAGTTATCCCACTTCCTGATTTCATGGATCAGCTCTCATCCTTAAACTTTCAAATAATTCCCTCCATTTAATTTCCCTCCACTCGTTTTCCTCCGTTTAGCAGCTGACCCGACCCGTATTTGATTCAGGTTTGTATCACAAAACTTTCTTAATTGTCGCAAGGCATACTCTTTTTGGGGTAAGTTCTCAATCTAAAAGAAAATTTATGATCGAATATTACAACTAATTCAGATATTTAAAAATTATAATGTTATTAATTTACTTCCACGCCCAAAGGGGATACTTTGTAAAACTAATAATCAATGCTATAAAAATATAGGCATGTATCACAGTAAAAACTACCTCCGTCAGGATCTGCTGCCTCCCCTGAACATTATTCCAGCAAGATATTAGTTCACATGATAACTAACAATAAAATAAAAATAAAAAGAGTTCTACTTAACAAAACTTCATGACATGCCTGAGGGTCCAATATTACTTAAAATTCTTTGAAGATCTGCCAATTTAACTGGTCCTGAGGAGGACACGTCACTAATTACTTCTGTACCCGTACTTGATCCAACAAAATTTCCAGCCCTGTCAACAGATCATGTAGAGATTTAGTCTTTAGGGCGTCATTTTCATTTAATTTATATATATGTATGTTATATACAGACACACAATATATGTACATATATATAACTGGAAACTCGATTCAGAATTACTCAAACAAAAAAATTGATTCTGAGTTTCTCAGTTTCACCAATTCAACCCCAAAAGCCAAAACCCAATCCATATTTAGAAGTTCCGTTTTGGTTTTTTAATCAATTTTTGAATCCAAATCAGACACTGAACAAGGCTGGAAGGCAAACATGACGTGAACCAAGATATGTATTATAAAAATTACTTCTCTTTTACAATGAATTAAAACATAATGATAATATCATGTTGAGACTAAGCATGAATGTGCAAATTGAACATTTTAGAAGACAAGAAGTAAATAGGCATGCACAACCCAAAGTAGCAGTTGATATGATGAGACCAAACCCAATGTTAGGTGGGCCGGTGGGAACTTTTGCATTATCATATTAGTTTGATAAAGGCACATAAAAGTTACATGAAATTTATATATAAGCCATTACATGCCGCAAAAGCAACACATGGTAATTATGATATTTAAAAAGAAGCATGGTTATTTATGCATACAATTATAATACTTACAAAAACGTACGAAAGCAAAAAACAAATCTGATAAGGCTTTATCTTGATTTAAAATCTATTAGGTAAGTTTTGTATTGTATAGATTTGATGATGAAAACATACTTAGTTTACTTGAATTAATTTTGATACACCAATTGTCTGTAAAAATTGGTGAATATCAGCATAGACTTTTTCAGTAAGTCAGCTTTGGTCATCAGGGTAGAGAATAGGCAGGTTGGCAATTTGTAAATGTTGATCGCATGTTAATCAGCATAGAAAGTTTTATTCCCTATTTGTACTTAAAGGTTATCATGAACACTAAAGCTGCCCCATTTGAACTGACATGAAGAATACTTCAACACTTAATAAGGAATCAAAAAGAAGATATAAGAACAAGGTTTGTTGTTAATCAGCATAGAAAGTTTTATTCCTTATTTGTACTTAAAGGTTATCATGAACACTAAAGCTGCCCCATTTAAACTGACATGAAGAATACTTCAACACTTAAAAAGGAATCAAAAAGAAGATATAAGAACAGGGTCCATCATTGATGCAGATCAGAGTCTCGGACTATAAGCTAACTATGAATAATGAAACGTTAGTGGCTGTGATTTTTGACATTTAACAAGTGTTTCACAAACACATTTTGTATAGTTGTCTTAATATCTCATTTATGTTTACTATATCCAAAGAAAGATAAACATTTCATATTTACAGCGACAAAATTCTAGATATATACAAGTCTGCTGAAAATCATGAATTTAAAGAAATCAAGACACACACACATATATATCGATATTTTTCGGGAAGAAAACAAGCCTTTCAAGTACATTCATTTGTTGTTTATTCTGCTAAACAAACATGTAATTCTGCTAAAACAAGAATCAAGCCCAGATTGCTACTAATTAGCTTGTTGCTTCAATTGTTGTTTATTCTGCTAAACAAACATGTAATTCTTATAATTTACCAACAAGAATTGTAGTATTTGAAACTATTGTGTAATTACTAAAAACAGTATTCAACCCCCTTTCCACTCTTACCATTGCTCATAATAGATATCTAATGCAATGCATTCCTCCATAACCAATACACCATAGAATGCCATTTATTTTAGTCAACAAGATGTGCACACTTATTTTGCATGTATTTTAAAATTTCAGATGGATATTAAACACTCCCACAAACATATTGGTGTCATGTTTTATGTTTTCAAAGTAAATCATGAGAAATGTCACAATTGTTTACAGATCTTTTAAAAAGTAACGACAATGGGGTTATTTTCAAGTCATGTATCAGCTAAAATAGCAAATAACAAAGATGTGGTTCAATATATCTACATACCGTGAAGAAATATCTTCACCAAGAGTGTCATCTTCTTCAGCAGGGAAATCTGTCACAGCAAAGTCTATATGTTAAATACGTTGGTGATTTCATAAAACTTTGCATCATGTTTGTAAATAATTCAGAAAACAAGTATGGCTTATTAGAGAATCATATTCCAAGATTAATATAAGTAAGAAATCTAAATCTGAAACTTTAGACCAAAGACTCCACTTCAAGAGAAATCATGATCATACAAGTAAAAAACCTATACAGATTCATTTGTCATCTTGATTAAAATGTGTGCTTCTATAAGGTTAACTTCAATAATCAATATTACTAATCCATGACCTTGATAGAACCTAGAACCACTTCAACCAAACACATAAACTAAAGAAAATGGAACAAATTGTCACCACCTCCAGCTCAAACTAAAGAATGAAAGCAATCATCCATATATTGACAGTCAGCTTTTTATATATGAAAGAAAGCAGAAAACATCAAGATAAAATATGAACAAATGGAACTTAATATCAGTAATCTATCTTATCAAAATGATCAAAGAATAACTTATACCTATTGGTTGATTGAGGTACAGGTTAACTGACTTGCACAATTCCTCATCATTGTCATCTCTGGGTTCCTGGAACAAATTCGAACAATAAAGGTCAGCCTAATATCAATCTAAAGCATGATGAGATCAATATAAAGTAGGCTAACCTGCATCCAGAAGAAACACTTCCGGTCATCTGTCTGAAATTTTAATAAATAAACCCTTCCAGAAGCTTGGCCAACCTAATTTGACAAAAAAATACAAGATCATTTGAATATACACAGAAGAATCACCAACACAAATAGGAACACTAATGAAAAGATACCTTCTCAAAAACTGCCTCTTCTGGGAAAACAATTTGATCCTATATTTAAGCGTGTTAAGTAAAAACAGAACTTGTATTGTGAGATTGGACTAGATATATATTTACAAGTGACCATATAGAGATAAAGTTAAAAACTTTTAAACTAAGATTGAACAGAGTTCATGCAGGTAGTAGTGATGTATATAGCAAAATTTAGGATACATCTTCGATGGTGTTGTTGGTTCGATCAAGCCATTGAATATGAACTAGTCCCTCCTCCCCCTGTAAAAATTCTACACTTCAATATATAAACCTAAGCAAATTTGTTACAGAAAAGGTGTGTGCTTCAAAAAACATTAAGAAAGAAATAATGAAATAAATAAACTTCAAAGTAAATAATGTATAATTGACTAATCATACTCTTCCAATCCGAACAAGTCCTTTACGTGGATCAGCAACAACACGTTTTCCTTCCATATGCATTTTACCAGCACGAAACTCAAGCAGAACATCCTGTCACAGTACACAAAACAATGAACATTGTACAGTCATCTAAAAAGTTTAAACCCTACATCCCACTGTAAATGGTTCCATTTGTGTGACATCCTCTTGAACATACAAGCACATATGAAATTAAGAATACAAAACCGATACAAAAAACAAAATCAACTCAACAACTAATAACTTGCACGAATCACATTAATTTGATTTCTAGTGCTCAAAGTTCATAACCCTAAGCTCATCAGACATTAATGATTAAACTCATAAAAACAATATGTCAGTACGATAGGATCGTTTTCACAGAACCTGAATAGCTGGAAAAAGCTCCGTATCTGAAGAATCCATGAGCCCAACTGTAATCAACTCCACATAACACAAACAAACAACAAACATAACACCACTTTAATAAACTGTAACCAAACTAAAATATGTCGCTAAAAACTCTAAACCCTCCCTCTCCGATTTCAGATTCACAATCTAATAACAAACATCAGACATTATAACCGGGGTATTTGTGTTTCGAATTCAAACATACCTGCGTCAAATGCTATTACGTTCAAATTGATTGATTGAAAACCTGAAAACAATAACAGTAACAGTGTTTCGAAACTTAGGTGAATCTACAGGACTGAGGTTTTTAAAACCCTAGTTCGTAATTTGAAGTTTGATAGATTGAAAACAGAAAGTTATGATTGAAAATGATTAAGAGTGTATAGAAGATTATGATGATGATGATGATGTTGATGATTGAGATGTACCTTTGGAGTAATTGCAGTTAGCTGAATCAAACAAGTGCCTCTTCGTGTTGTGTCTTGGGGGAGAAGTTGTTCGTATAGTGAAGCAAAGACGCTACCCGTGGTTGATTACGAGTATATCCTTTGCCTCTAGCGGTGCGTTTTAAGATATTATGCTTTTATAAACATGATTTTAATATAATTGTATGGACGTCGTTACTACAACCATTATAGATTTACGTTTGATTTACGCTTAAACAACGTTAGAAATCGATTAATACATAATTAGATCTGGCGTTTGTTTGAGGGATTGGCGTTATTATTTTCTCTGCATGATGTTTATTTATTTGTGATTGTTGCATGTGTGTTATGATTTTACATCCCACTTGTATAATATGTGATTTTAATTTAGGGGTCTTTTAACATGTCTACATTGTGTTTATGTGAGATAATATCATACCGAAATCACTTTTAATCACATTGCTCTTTCCTTCTTGATATGTTGTAAAGTTCCTAGTTTTGTATGATGGTTTTGTAGTAACATTAGTTTCATGAGTTTTAAAAAAATAGTTTCTATTAGTTTGTTTGTCACACAAATACATGAATTTTTTACATTAAGAGTCTTTTAACTTGTAAATTAATATATACATATATGCATGTATTGGCATGATAAATACAAATAGAAAATTGCATGAAGTGTATAATTTGAAAAAGTTCGTAATTCATAAATTATTACTTTTTAAAATAACTTATATTCTTTTAATTAAAAGAAACATATTTTAATTTATCAAAAAATTTTGTATTATATTTAAAATTTTATATAAAAAGATACTTGTCATTTAATATATTATTAAATGTTTAACTTTCATTCAAATAATAATATGTTTTAAATTCTGAATGGAACCTAGATAAACGGTATAAAAAAATGTTAAGTGAATTTTAAAAATATTTATATAATACTAATTATCAATTTAGTTGTGCATTATAGTCTGTATCTTGTCCTTTGTAAATTATATATTCTTTTGTTTCTTCTTTATTTTTTTACTTTTAAACCTTTCAACATCTACATTTAATACTGATACTTTTTTTTCACTTTCAATTTTAGTCCCGTTAATTTTTATTTTTTTACAAAATTTTAATTTTACGTCTCTGTTTAAATTTTTCGAGTTAACATAATGAACATGCGTATGTGGTTCAGTATTTTTACATTTATTTTTTTCTTCTTTTTAACAGCAGCACTGTATTTTACGTTTCGTTTTAATTTATGCACATTAATATGTCGTAACGCACATGCATAGTTTAACGTTTTTACATATATTTTTCGTTCGGTTTTCGTAACGCGTGAGGCTATTAGTTACAAAAAGGAAAAAGCTAATGAAATATTAAAGGGTATTTTACGTTTCTCCCGCAAGTGCTAAGGTCCCCGAGTCAAAACACACTCGCCGTCACAGCAACGGCGGCGACGGCGACGGCGACGGCGACGGAGCGTTGGATGATCGCAGCGTTACAACGGCCGAGGTCGGTGGCCGCAGAACTACAGTCTCAAATATCCCTAAGGAAGTTCGTCGTCTTTTCAATGGAGAATAATACTATTAATAATAATAATAATACAAACGCAAAAATCCCCCAAACCAAAGACTATCTGCACTATAACCACACCGATTCTTGCAAGTTGTCAAGATGGACTTCTAGGTAATTCTCCTTTCTTCTGCTCGTATAAGTTCATAAGAAGCTTAATTTAGATTATTTTGCTGTTTTCGATCGGTTTTTGATGTGATTGTTAAGCGAATTCGAGGTCTGAACTTTGAGTTAAGTTGAACTTTGATTTCTCGATTATATTTTATGCATAGACTAATTGATTTAAAGGTCATATATTGTATGCGTATGCTAGAGGCAGTTTTGCACTTTTTGTGAAGTTGATTTAACACCATGATTATCATTTTGTTTTTTGAGAATGTTTGAGATTTAGACTTTATTTTAAGTCTGTTATGACTTTATGCATTGGAGCCTTGGAGGGAGTTGCCTTTGACTCACCATCAGACTAAAAATCCCCTTTTTATTGCTACTGTCGAATGTCAATTACCCATTTTCTAATGTATCATTAGCTTTTAAGAGTACATATGGTGAAAAGATCCGGCCTTTGACCCTCCATAAAGCGGGAGCTAAGTCAAACACATGATATACCCGTTAACTAAGAAATATAACTTTACGTAAAGGGAAAACCCAGCGCACGAGGCCCCACATGAGCCGGTTTCGGGGGTGTGGGGCCACTCGGGCTTGATGCACACATTCTTACCCTACATTTCTGTGAGAGGTTGTTTCCACAAAGATAGTGTTACATATTTACGTTAAATCATATTATCACTTCTTACCTATTTTGTAAGTTCTGATGATATATTTTTGTCTTTCTGACGTAGGGAGTCTTATGTGTTCATGTATGCGAGACCATGGGAAAAAATTGTGGACTTTTACTCGAATGTGGTCAATGGTCAGACTGCGTTGCATCAGTTGTTTGGAGCCAAGGTTAGTATCTGAGTATTATGTGTTCTTTAGCCACATCAAATTCATATTTAAAGGACATATTCTCTCGAATTATCGGTATAAACTTTGTAGCCAATAAAGGCCAATGGAAGGACCATGATGTTATGTTTGTAAACTAATATCTGTACCTGACCCAAAGGCAAAGTGTGACTTAATACTCTTGTTTTTGGAGTAGAGGGAGTATATAGATAAAAATAACAACACATTATAACATTTTTTTTTTGTTTCAACTTCGTAACCATTTCATGAGTTTATGCTTACTAATATATTTGCAGACACATCACATTCCTGATAATACTGCTGTAGAATCTTCTGATGAATCTGAAATTGTTATCACTCCATCCCAAAAACGGGCTGGAAGATGGGCACGAATGAATTTCAAGATAGTCCTGTCATATCATGGTGGATCTTTTGATGGGTGGCAGAAGCAACCAGGCTTAAATACTGTTCAAGAGTAAGATGTTCTCTAAAGCTTTGTTTTAACTGAAAGACATTAAATATGAACATATACATATATTCTAGCTTTAAAAACCTGTGCGACGAACATGCTGCGATGTGTTTTTGTTAGCGGTGTACTGAGTCACTGAAACGTTAAAATGTCCATGATCGTTACTTAATTGTCTACTTTTGTTGGCAACTCAACACATGTTTGTCTTGTTGATCACCTGAGGATGGGAAGTGGAGGCCCCATTGCAAGTGTTTATCTTTACTTGCTACACGTTAAAATACACATATATGATATTTTAGAAAAGTAAAGACATATGATATAATAAAATGATAAAACTACACGTGACGTTAAAATACACATGTATGATATTCTAGAAAAGTAAAGACATATGATATACTGAAATGATGAATCCCATGTGTGAATCCGAACTACAGAAAAAGCAATCCCCTTTCTGGGGATAAATATCGTTATGAAAACCATGTAAATTTACTTACAAATCAGTCTAGTTGAATTTGTGTTTATCTCTGAGTAGAAAGAGGTCTGAAGTGGTTTCAACCTCTGAATCTGGAAAACCTCTGACTAACAAACACTAACTAAATGACTAAACTGTACGAAGACACTCCTTTATATATATTTAACAAACTCTAGTATGCATCACACACATTATAAACAAAATACTGATACATCCACATTATTGTGTTTTATGACCATATGTTTTCCAAGAAAACTATATATCAGCTAAAGTAACACATAAAAGTTAAAATTTCTGTTCCTTCCTGTATGCATCCCTATTAAACACCCAAACCTTATTCAAGGGGTGTACAGAATCCGTGTGGGCTGTCAAAACTAAAGAGCCAGACATGTCTAGACTGGAACCTTATTAGGTTTGGTTTTCAGTTGAGGTTGGTCGGGACCAAAACCTTACCAATCATTCTTGCATTGAAATTTTTTTATCCAAACATGAACACGTCGTTTTATAATTAACAATGTGTGCAAATTGTCTAAGTTAAGCTACAAAATTCAGGTCAGCATAGTTAATATAAAAAATGCTCTGTTTGTTACACTATTCCTCCGGAGCTTAGGCAGAAGTCAAATTGGAGAAGAAAAAAAGAACCAACGTCAATAACTAAGTTACCAATGGAACATGAAATATGAATATGAAGTTCCAAATAACAACAAGAACCATCTCTATGTGTTCATTATTTGGAGACGCAGGTGCACAATAATTTATATCTTTTAAAGGAGTGTCGGGATGAGGCCAAACAGGACAACACTAATAAGTGGGCAGAAATATCAACTTAACTTACCTTTTTCATCTGAACTCATGTAATAATTTTTTAATTAAGAAATAAGGATTTTGATTCTTTTTCCAGTAATAATTTACAGTTTCTGATGGAGTCTTTGATTTTGTATATCAAGATCAAAAGAGACTTTCATAGATGGATGAAGAACAATGGGTGGCACTCTGGTGTGTCTTTATTAAGTAAAAGAAATTGAAGGCCACAAAAAGGAAATCCACTCCATCTTCATTCAGTTTTTGTGGCTAATTTCACTCCCTACCTTCTTAATTGTCCTCTACATCAGCAAAACACTTTTTCACATATTAGATATATAGAAGATATGTATTCTTAATTGCTACAAATTTTGTCTCTTGTTCTACACAGAGTAATTGAGAAATCTCTTGGGAAGTTTGTTGATGAAAGGAAAGCTGGATTACTGAAGGATAAAGGTCTACCGCTTGAAGGCCATGCCGTTGTTGCTGGAAGAACTGACAAAGGGGTCACTGGTTTCCAACAAGTTTGCTCTTTCTGTATGATTTTATTTACATTTTTTGTATAACAAATGAAACAACGAGCTTATAAATGGATGTGCCGTATAATATCACTATAATTTGCATGGTGCCTCTTTTTGATTCATTGTTCATTTACAACTGCCATTTATGCATGTCAAAATTTAACTATCTGTGTAGCTTGTAAAAATTAATAATTACCTTAATTGCTTAAATGTTTAGATACTTGGAGAGAGGATGTTAGACCTCAAGATATTGAAGATGCAATTAACAGCACATCGCCAGGAAAGCTTAGGGTCTTATCTGTTTCTCAGGTATTAATAGTTAAATAGGTGGATCAGGCAGGTTGTTTAACATGAATCTGTTCGGGTCAAAAGATGTTGTATTTTGGTACCAGTCAAATCAGGTCAGGTTTGGGTTGAAAAAACATTAGTGTGCAAATTTCTAACTTCATGAATAACCAGTGTGTCAAATATGAAACTATGTTATGACAATAATAATCTGTTTTTTGTATAATATAGTTGGAGGTTTTATGCATTGAAAAAAACCATAGTCAAGTTCTGATCTTTTTGCTTTGAATATAATTCTCTATTTTACCCGTCTGACCCATTAGAAGTAGAACATAACCTGCATCAACCCATTTATAAATTATTCGCACCTCTAGTTATCGGTTATTGTCTGCAACTTTTTCACCTTGAAATCTTGATTTGTTAGTTATTAGTTTATTTGCAGGTACCACGTACATTCCATCCTAATTTCTCTGCAAAGTGGAGGCGCTATTTGTATATCTTCCCTTTGAATGCCGGGGAGACTAGTGAAGAAGATGCCACAATTATTTATGATGAAAAGACTAGTGATCAAAAAAATAATCTTGATGATATTGTTATAGAAGGAAATATAGAATCAGCAGTTGATGATGACAAAGATGATGCAGAAAGTATAGAAAAACCAACAAGGTTCAAAGTTAGCAAGGTTAACAAGCTTCTGCAACAATTGGAAGGAAAATTATTATCTTACAAAATGTTTGCACGTGATACAAAACCCGCAAGAAATACGTAACCTTTATATTACATTAAATTAAAAATCATTCTTGTTTTAAAAACGTTCTCTCTCTAACTGTTTAATTAATTTATATAACAGTGGTCCTCCAACAGAGTGTTTTATCTTCCATGCACGAGCCACACAAGTAACATTACCCATGGATGCAAAGGTTCTTAATTTTTTTGGCGTTTGATTATGTATATATACACTTCTTCCTAGAATTACTTGCCTTACTGACTGTTTTTCTCTTTTTCATGAAGAAAGAAGAATATTTAGAGGCGATGTGCATTGAATTGGTTGCTAATCGCTTCTTACGCAAGGTATTATACCTAACTTAGACAATCTTATATCCCTTTGTGTGCATTAAATCCAATATAATATACCTTGCCAATACTGCAACCAGAGAAGTTTTTTGTCTAAGTAGAGGTGGCGCGTATAGCAGGTTGGGTAACAGGACAAAATTGCTACCTTTTGGTACGGGTCAGAATGGGGTGGGATGGACCAGGTTGACCCAAATCACTTTTTGTTCAATTGCGCTTACATAACCGTTAAATATGCTTACAAGAAGTTATATATTTTACAGCGATACAGGTTTATGAATAAAGCTATTTAGTAGGTTATATGCATATACACTTGGACAACTTTCGACCTGTTTGACCCTTCAGACCCATTTGACTAGTTAGATATAAATACAACCGTTCGCAAGTAAATGGGTCAAAATTGCCCCTATCAAAGGACTTTAATACATACAGAAATGCATGCATTTGTAGAACTAGAAACACACTCTAATTATTGGTTATAGGAAGGAAATACCGTTTAAGGATTAATTGGGTGTTGATGATTAACAGATGGTTCGTGTTCTTGTGGCAACATCAATACGCGAAGCAGCAGCTGGTGCTGACGATGATGCTTTGATAAAGCTGATGGATGCCACATGTAGACGTGCCACGGCGCCACCAGCGCCCCCTGATGGCCTTTGTCTTGTTGATGTTGGCTATAACGACTTTGATTCACAAACTTGCTTAATATTTTAAGGTAAAGTATGTTCACTATTTGCCGGACAATTTTCCTTTCAAAGTGATTGAATTGCAAATTTCAACATGTTTACCTGTGAATGGGTTGTGTTAGGGGTCAAATAGAGGAATGGTTTAAACAAATTGAAGGTCGTCTGACGTCTATTTTTCAAGGTATGCACGCATACAAGCTCCTAAGCCAGTCATTTTATTCAAAGATTTAGATCTTTATTGTAATAATAGTGTTTGTGTGATCATAATTAATGAATCGTTATTTATAAAGAACAATGGCCAAAATATTTCTCGTCAGCATAGCCAAACCTGTTTAACCCAAAACCCGATTTGACCATTACCCAACCCGTTTGACCTGCCCAACTTACCACCTCTATGCATATCCAACACAAGTAAGATTATGAATGCCCTTACTTGATCTTGATTTATTACTATACATGCTTTCAAGCAAACTTTTTATGGACTTTTTATGAGCAATAACCTTTAATATCAAGGTTACTTTGTTTGAATTGATCATTGAGTCACATCCCTCTGGTGATCATTGTGTTCTTGATGAGAGCAAAATAAAGCATAGGTTTATTAAAAAAATCTATTTTTTGTAGTAGACTTTCCCAAGGGCCACTCTATTCCGTTTCTGGTTTCAAGGTGCCTTCTGCTTATCGGGTCTAGTGGCAATATCGGTGGGTTTGGGTGCGTTAGGTATCGGTCAAATGCGATTTAAAAAAGCCAACTATTCCAATATTATAACTTTTTTGAAGAAACTGAGGAGTTTTTTTTTCATCAAAAAACACTTTGGCTGACTTTCAACTCATTTGTCCTGTTTTCTTTTTAGCTTAAGTTTGTATTGGATCTGTTTGACCCATTAGTGATGAACATGAGTGATAATATCATAATATTACTGTTTTTTGGTCTTCTAATTTATTACTACCTCTTTTATTTTCTTTAGTTCAACAAAATATAATTCATGCTCTTTTGTGTGAAGTTCTTTTGGGGGGCAAAATACCAAAATCCAAAAGAAAGAAAAAAACAGTCGTTGAACCATTCAGTAAGCTAAATATATAGAAATTTAAAACTTTACACAATATATAGTCAAGTTTCATGCACTACTTAAATTGCAGCTTTTTGTTATCATATTATGGTTTGATGTAGAAAAATGCCGGTTTGGATTAAATGCCAAACATATAAATTGTGTTATGGGTCGGTTTGATCCGTTTCACTTTTGTCCAAGAAAATTATTTTTTCTTGTACATATTTATCGTGTCAAATATGCTTAACAAAAATAATATTACGTCAACAACAATCTTGTATAGTAAATAAAACGGTTTAGGAGGATCTATGCACTACATACACATTGGCTTGTTTTTAACCCACTAGAGACACGGTATAAAACAAACCTGAATCTATCTAATCATAGGTAAATGAGTCAACATGTTAAAGAAAAAAAATGAAATGAAAACAAACTTCACTATATTTTTGTGACAACTGGAACTTGTTTGAAAACGCACGCGACATGCATGCTAACTAATGGACCAGGTGTAATGCAGCTTATAGTAAACAAGTGGCCTTAAAGAGGGTTGAAAGCGAAAAAATCAGCGAAAGCTGATTCGAGGCGTCTGATTGAGAACTTGACTACATATTGTGTTCAAAGTTGGTTGATTTTTTTGGGTGTTTCAGCCGGGTGGGGATTTTTGAGGTTGACACTGCAAAAAAGCATGTTCTGCTATCAGATGGAGACTCATTCAACCGATTCAATATTATCACATAAGTTTATGCTATATAAAATTAGAATTTATTATTATTACTACTACTTTAGTTGTTATTATTAGTATTGCTATTATTTGATTCTTCTCTTTTATTTTTTCTATGTTAACAAAATTATATGGACCATCAATTATAAAGTGGGTCCATCTTGCACAAAAATACCAACTATCATTACTCTTGTACAAAGGTCTTTTCAAAGGGAGAGATGCAATGGTCCCCAATGCCCTTTGACATCTCCAATTTCAAAAAACACATCAAATGCAGATTACCTGTTTTTTTTTTCTTGATTAACTATAAATCATTATTCTTAAAGATTATGATTAATCATAGATTTTTTGAACTTTATTTTTTCTAATGAACCTTTTAGGTAGACATAACTTCATGTCATATCTTACATAACTTTATACACACATCAAATCTTCAAAAACTAAGTAAATTCATCCCTAGGTTCTTATAATATTAGGCCATTTATTATACCCTTGCCGCAAGCTCCATGGTGCAAATGTGGTAGGATGGGCATGAGCAGGAACGCCGTGCTGCTTACCATCGTACCATGGCGTCCCGCCTCGCTGGTATGATGGCACCGCAAGAGGGGACTCTTCCCGTCTTTTCTTTTTGATTGTTTTTTGACTCTACAACGATGGTAAAGAAAATATCTTTTGTTTTCAATAATAAAAAATACCATATTCACATATATACCACTTTAAGCTTTACACATCTATTGTATCAATTCTCTACTATTTTATCATTATAAACTTTCAATTCTCTCTATGATTATCATCTTAAGGTTGTGCGACTCTAAAAGATTTTACAAAATAAAAACACATTAAGTATTTATTCTTTAAATGCAAGTTTTCAAGGAAGGCTTATATACATTTAAAATTTAAACCTCTTGCCAAAATTTTAATGATTTTGGGTTAAGTTAACAAAACAAGAATAAACCATGCAAAGCTCTGACTAATGCATGGTATAAGAGGGTGGTTTACTTACTCTGAGATTCCATTACTAGTAAATCTATAGAAAAGAATGTTTGAGATGTAGGTTTTTCTGAAATGATCATTTTGTATATATATTATTAAAAACGCTGATCAAGTAGTTATGACTCCATCCTACGATAATTAGATTTAAAACACATCCAAACTCTATCTAAAAAATTAGTTTAGTTTTCTAATTCATAAAAAATCTTGTTTTACGGTTTATTTGAAGGTTAACCATAGCAAAATGTCAAAATGTAATAAAATTGGCACACGTTGAATGTGAATAACAAAATGTATAGGTTTCACAAGTTTCATTATATTTTAAAATGTTTACCTTAATTATTACGCTTAAGAGAGTACATGAAATCCATAATCAGCTATTAATCTAAAAACTAATATTTATCACAAGTTAAATATATGTTATAATCATTGGACACTACCTGGGAGCAAGGGTGTACGCCTCGTACCCGAGTGTAGACTTGGGCATAAAAACCGGGTTCGGACCCGACCCGGTGGACCCGACCCGGAACCGGGTACGGGTACGACCCGGTATATGCATACCCGGGTTGGACCCGAAAAAAACCGTAGGGTTGGAACCGGGTATGATTTTCTAGAATTTCTTAGAACCCGACCCGAACCGACCCGACCCGACCCGGAACCGGTTGAACCCGGGTTGGACCCGGTTTCGACCGTTTTTTTTTTTTTTTTTTTAAAAGTGGCCGTTTTTTAACGGCTATATAGCCGTTACCTTCGATTTGTGACCGTTTTTTTGGTCACTTTTGCCCTATAAGTTAGTATAAATAGGTGTGGGTTGATATGGTTTAGTACCCAAGTCTCAAACGCAAAAATACGCAAAAAACGCAAAAAATACTCTCGTTTACTCTCGTTTTACACGTTCACTCTCTCTTTTTACACTTTCACTCTCTTCAATCTTGATATGGCTCACTCACAATCTTCCGTTGGTCAAGGTTCGTCCAACGCTCCAACCGTCGTTCGTGTTCTTGCACACAATCGTAACATGGATGTTTGGTGCAATTGGGATATGGTTGAGTTGAGTGACGGGTCTGTAAAGGCTCGTTGCAAGTTTTGTGGAGCTTTGCTTGCTAAAGATTCTAACACGACTTTAAACAAACACATTAGCAAGAAGTTTTGTAAGTCGTTGAAAAGTAATCCGGATTCGCAACAAACACAATTGGGTGGAGACGGTGGAATCTTTAATTACGATGTTAATACGGTTCGAGATCGAATGGCGAAGTTCGTGATTCAAGAAGCTTTGCCTTTTAGTCACTTCGACAATCCTCGGTTGACCAACTTAATTCGAGAGACGCTTCAACCTCGTTACACTCACGTAAGTCGTACTACACTTAGACGTTATTGTTTAAAATTATGGAAACAAGCAAAAAATGATTTAATTGTATTATTTGAAAATTTAAATACCGGTGTAAACTTAACTAGTGACGTTTGGTCGGCTCCACACGGTTTACCCGAATCGTACCTTTGCGTCACCGCTCATTGGGTGGATCCCAATTCATGGCAATTGATGAAACGTACGATTGCATTTGATCTTTTTCCACATCCACACACCGGAGAATTTTTGTTTTACTTTTTAGATAATGTAATAAGTACTTTTAAATTAGAAAATAAACTTTTTTCAATTGCATTTGATAACGCCTCTAACAACACAACCGCGGTTGAAAAATTAAAATTAAAATATCTTCCGATTGCAAACGGTGATTTTTTCCATACTCGTTGTGTTGCACATATTATTAATTTAGTAGTGCAAGACGGACTATCCGGGCAATATGTTAATAACTTTATTACATCTTTTCGATTTATGTTACATGACGTTTTAAAAAAAGTAGAAGAAGATATCAAGATTATAAACAACTTTGTAAGGATACGCACTCTAGATTTTTAGGTCCTAATTGGGATGTACCTACTCGGTGGAATTCGACTTGTCACATGTTTGAATGTGCTTTAAAACAAAAGGGCACTTTGAAAGCTTTTCATAATAGTCTTTCGGATAATGGTGAAGCCGACCCATTTCCGGATGCGGGTTGGGAGAATCTTCAACGTCTATCCGAGTTTCTTGAGGTTTTTAAAAACTCAACAACAAAATTATCGGGAGTTTATTATTCCACTAGTTATTCGGTGCTTCAAGAACTATATTTTATGTCTTTGAATTTTAAAAATTTTCAAAATAAAAATAATATGTTTAATCAAATGATAGAACCAATGAAAGAAAAGTTTAAAAATATTTTAAGGACTTACCACCCGTTTTTACGTGTGCCGCCGCTTTAAATCCGTTTCTAAATGTTGCGGGGGTTGAATGTTTGATAGATGAGATAAATGACAATTTGGATATGCATGACGAAAACCCTGATTTTTCAAACGAGGCAAAAGAAAATTTTAATCATAGTTTGAAAACAATTTATAATTTTTATTTAAATAGATATGGGCCTAACGTAAACATAACCATGCCAAGCGGATCAACCTCAAGTGCTAGTACCTCGCTTAAAGACCCTGTTTTGACTATGTTGAATGTTGTTCGGGATGTGACAGCTCGGTAGATATAGTGGAACGGATTTTATTTCCACTATGACTACCGAAGATTATCGTGCATTCGATATTTTGGCTTGGTGGAAAGGAAAAGAATCTCAATTTCCGATTCTTTCTGCTATGGCCCGTGATTTACTAAGCGTCCAAGCTTCTACGGTAGCTTCGGAATCTGCTTTTTCTCTTAGTGGCAGGGTAATATCATTACGAAGAACAAGACTAACTCCGGAAGCAGTGGAGATGTGCATTTGTTTAAAGGATCACTTAGACGCAACGGATCGTATACAAGACCAAACAAGCCTCGAAGACGAGATTACACTCGAAGCTAAAGTACATGATGAAGAGGTAGAAGACGGAGTATCTTCTGGCATATCCGATGAAGAATTAGCATTTGATCAAGCATCTCGTAGTAGATAAAATTAGACGATATTGTTATTTTTAAGTTGTTTTAATATTATATGTCTTTCATGTTCTTTTTAATTTTCTTTGTCATTCAAATGTTTTATATAAAAAGTATTTAATATTTGTATATTATAAGTGTAACATTTTCTGCTCAAGATTTGTATATATTTATATATTAAGTTGTTTAAATTTTTGTCATTCAAGTGAACCCGGTTAGGAAAAGAAAAATAAAAAAAAAAAAAAGGAAAGAAAATATAAGAAAAAAAACATACGACCCGGTGTTCGACACACACACAAGAAAAGAAAAAAAGAAAAAAAAAAAAAGGCAAAAACCCGGTTGAACCCGGGTTTCATACCCGAACCGAACCCGACCCGACCCTATCCGGGTATACCGGGTAGGGTTTGTATCTCGCTGAACCCGACCCGGGTTCGTACCCGGGTTCACCAATACCCGGGACAAAAAACCCGGTTGGGCCCAAACCCGGTTTGTACCCGGGCCCGGGTCCGGCCCAAACCCGTTTTGTGCAACTCTACCCGAGTGATGTTGAGTTTGAGTTTTAACTTGTGTGAAATAGATTAGGTGGAAGTAAAGTAAGGTTGTATAGAGCTGTTTAAGAAATTATATGTTAATTAAATGCAAAACCCGCAATTGTTATAAACTTATAATCCCCTAAATAAATTATAAGACTAGTTTATCATACTTTTTGATACTCACTTTATAAAACTCATAAGACAAAAAGATGCTACACACATTTTCATGTTTTTGTACTTTTGAAAAGATGTGGAATAGAACTTGACTATGAGGGTACATAAATAGAAGCATATTTTTCTATATTTAATTATTAAAGCGAATTTTCGCACAAATTTATTTACTCGGTTATTATAATAAATTAAAAAATATCTTCAACCTTTTTAATGAACAAATCTTCTTTTTATTAAACAAAAATGATGTCTTGTTGTTTGTCTTGAGGGGATCACACTTTGAACTCTTTAAATGGTCCCAAATTCCAAATGGACATCTTTCAAGAATATTGTATTGTATTATTCTTTTTGAGTCCAATAAGTGTTTCTATTTGTGTGGACATGATCACATGTGTAGTGGAGTTTTAGCATATATCACTCTCTATATGATACATGCTTTCATAGAAGGGTATTATTGTCATTTACTAGTGATATGAAAAGCAAAATATTGACATGAGGGTCCATGTCAATAAGAAAACCTAATAAAACTTATAGAAAAACAGGGATGTCTTGCTATGAAACAATGATGCATTGCATGTCATGTTGTCATAATTTAAACTCCACAAATGATGTGCTTATTATCTTTTTGGTATTAAAAATGCTATGATATATATTTTTATTTAATTAAAGTTGGCACTTTGATTTCGATAGATTGATGGAGAATTGATTGTTTAGTTAAAAGCTCTCTTTGATCAAACATTGAGTATCACTAATTAATACCTAAAACTAATTTTGATAATCATCTCGTCAAAGTTTTGTGGTTTCAAACTTAATCATCTAGGGGAAGTGTTGACCACATGCATTTAAGTTTGATAATCATGCCAAGTTTGATCATACGGTCAAAGTTGAACAACCATCAAGTTAGATCTTTTGACCATCATCAAGTTTACATTTGCTAACCGCATTAAAGTTTGAGTACTTTCTTTTTCTAGGGAGGCTTATAAATTGGGATAATAGTTACAAAACATGTACACTAGAGGATTTGAACCTACAAACAACGGTTATCATCAAGCCATCCCTTCGGACAAGTTTAGGTACCCATATGAAGTTATTGTGGCTAGATATCAAAACATAAGTGGGCAATCACCGACAATATTCGGTTCATAAGTTGAATATCAGTACAATTAGTGAACTTTAGCAGTAAATATGACTAGTTTCACTAGCTTCAGTTTAGCCTAAGTTCATAACCAAGTAAGCCACGAACAACGGAGACAAAGGTCGGATTTTGGTTGTAGAAAAGTTAGTATAACTAATAAGATGTAAACTAGATGGCGAAGCCAAAGCTATAGTCATAATTGACTTTTGTGGTCTTTTGAGGTTTGTATGCATCCTCAAGACCACACAAGGATGATCTCGACAGGAGTGTTTAAAGTCTCTTTGTCTTGAAACCTAAACTTTACATATTTGAACAAATTTACATTATTTGTGAATTTATATTGTAATAATCGTACTATACGTTATATTTCACCACTATGCTAATTATTATAGTGTTTCGTCCAAAATTTGCTCCAAATTTATAAATTTTTTTTTGTCTTGATTTAAAATACAAAATAACATTGAAATGCTCCATTATCAATTAAGAGAGTTTTATGTGGTTTTCTAGGGTTGTATGCACCCTTAAGACCACACACGGAAGAGTGTTTGGTGTGCCTCATCTCTTCCCTTCGAGAAATGGGAAATGCGGCTTTTTAGAGGTTTTCATAGGAAATGTTGATATCATTTATTCATTTAGTCTCAAATTTGTTACATAAATAAACGACACGTTAATACATGTTTTATGATAGCTAATCCGTCCGTGCTTCGTAAGTTATACAACATATACTTTTATGTGTATTAAGGTATATATACATGTGTATATGTATGCACATACGTGCGTAGGTAGATATATGTTGTATGTACCTACATATATAAGTACTAGTAACCTGCCCGCGCGATGCGGCGCGTGCGATACTTTTCATTATGGTACATGTCTCTGGTTAGTTTTATATTTAAAAAACTGAATTTCTTCTTTTAAGCATATTGTAACAAACATGGAAAAAATTGTATATAATTAAGATACAAGAGTCTAAGTGTAAATAAGTTTAAAGTTTCACTTTTTTAGTAGCGTTAGAAAGACATAATTACTCTTGTTAAATTGATTTTTTGGGTTGTATCTTTTGCTTAAAATTTACAAATCTCTTAACTTTTTCCGGAATTCTTCCTTCGTGCATTATAATATAGTATAGATAAATTAGGCGGATGTATATTATTCCACAAGAAACCAATGGAAAGCTAGCAAAATTACATGCATCAAAACTGAAATTACATCATAATCACCCAGTAAACACTCTATAGTCAAGGGTTATTACACCATACACCCCTCTCCATTTTAGACTTTGTGCTAAGAGATACATGCGTGTATCTATGTATGCATAAACGAGAGTATTATTATAAATGTTTTGATGATAAAAACGTTTTGAAAACAAAAAATACTATTTATTTCGTAAGGATCCTTAGAGCATTATCCACTCTTGTAACATGTTTCCTAATCTTAGAACTAATTTGAAATTTTTTATTAACATTTAACACATGATTTTAAGATGTGTTCAATTAAGTTTGTTAACGGCAAACTTTTGTAACCTTTGTGCCTAGCTATTTTGTAAAACCTTTGAAAATAAGCTAAGTACCAAACTTGTTATAAAGACATGTTATAAGAATATAAATTTATAACGAAATGTGATAAAGACAAATATACTTTTTTAGTTGTTTCTTAATGTTGATCAGTTTTCCACGAGTTTCATGTTCACTTTTACTATTAATTTTTCAACATCAAGTACTAATTAAGCTCAGACAAACAAGGGTTTTGTTTGTTAAATATGAACATATGACTCTTTTGAGGTTGAGGACTTTATAGTGTAACCACAAAAAGCAAGGTTTCTAGTATTAAATTTTAAAGTCTCCTTAAAATAATATGTTCTAAATAAATTTGGTTTGGAGTGTCTTTCTTAGTTCTTAAACCGTTCCTTTTGTATGATGGTATTATTTTATGTGAGATATAAATATGTTTTATAAAAAGTTTCTTATATCACTTTTAACACTTTCTTTGACCCACTAATGTGGGATGACATATATTCTTCTAAATTTCCTAGAGTTCACATATTTTTCTTATTTCATAACTTATGAGTAACAATTGATGTATTTAAATATTTTATAGAAAAATTGATGATTTTAGCACTATTTATTTTTAAAAAAAAAAGACAAAAAAATTAAAAATTCATTTGGAGTTTCTAAATAACTTGAGTCGTCCTGCGTGAGGTTGATTTATGTATTTATGTTGTTTTGTGCCGTGTGCAAGACATACATCACGTACAAATGTACATTTGAAGGGTGAAGGGATAACATTCCATAATATATGTTACAAAGGATAAACTTAGCCATAGTAAACGTCATAAGTGAATATTAAATGCATTTGAAGTTTTTAAATAACATCAGGAATAAGTTAAGTATAATGTTAGGACACAGATAGAATAAATACTAAGAATGAGACATAACCAAACAACAACTATATATAACCATTTTACATCAATAGGGTGCTTCTTTTTTTTTTTTTTAATAGTTAAGCTTTTATAAAAAGGAAATAATTACGTCTTTTAAAACATGTAATCTCTTTTTCGTTAAATGTTAAAAATAAAAAAAAAAAAAAAAAAGCACACTAAAACAAAACGCATTGAATGTTGGCATCAACTTCAGGAAAGTTGACATGGGTAATCATGATAATTAGAAACTTAATATCGTATTTTACTTATCTTTTTAAGTTTTAAACCTTCTAACTTAATATTAGTATTTAGGCTGTTTTTTTCGTTTTTCTTATATGACATATCATTCACGTCAATTTTTTTTATTTCTCTCTCTCTTTTTTTTTATTTGTTTTTTGTAGGGTGTGGTCTCAGCTTTTCCGTATTCCCTTTTTTTCAAATAAATTTATTTTTAATGATAATTTGTTTTTCACATAATTAAATTACATAGAAACATAAAAAGTAATAAAGAAAAAAAATTTAGAATTTGTTTCAATAAATTGAAATAACGTTTAAAATTGCATGTAAAATCTATAGATTTTGCTAGCTAAGTATTATTTCAACAAAATTAATATAATGTTCAAAATTGAACTATTTTTTTGTTAAGTAAACAATGCAACTCCGTTAAATATAAAAGAAAAAATAATTAAATAAATGCCCATCAACAAAATAAATAATGTTTTGTTGAGACAAGAGCATTCACATCTGGTTCTCTAAAAAGATGTTATTGTATTCTTTATATTATATGGTATGGTTATAGTAGTTGTGAGTGAAAAAGAGAAAAAATAGTACTCTTCAATCTGTATCTTGTGGAATCACTGTTCAAATCACTATAATTTTTTAATATATTTTAAATGGTTGTGAGTGGAGGTGAGAGAAAAAATAATGATAAATATATAAAAAGTATTATTTATTGAAAAAAATAATGATTTTAAATGTAACTATATGGATGAATATGAGGAATGAGATGTGAATGCTCTAATGCCCACCAATCAACCACCCTTGCTCCCGTTTAGTTTTGGTGATTCCCAATGTTTAATCAACGGTTCGAGAAAAATACCTGGGTTTTGGGGCTAGTATTCCTATCGTGTGACCATGTTTCTCACAATTTGACTCATAATTTTGATGTCACAAACAGGGACGAAGCTTAGTGAGGGCTGGGGGGGCCCCGCCCCCCGTCTCTCCTCTTTTTTTCGTCACTAGTGTTAATTTTCGGTCCGGTAATGTAAATTTTTTAACATATATGGAGTCCCCCCCTAAATAGTTTAGTTTCGTCCCCGCCATCCCTATGGTGTGGTTCAAACTCCGCCACTGGTCACAAAACATCAACCGTACAAGTTGTTACAAGGCCCGTCCGCCTTCACACACATATGTACACGTGTATATATATAGAGAGAGAGAAAGAAAGAAGAGAAGTGCTGCTTCACAAGACCAATAGATATATCAGGCGATGTATTTGATGTTGGGGTGAACCACTTGTGAAACATGGAGTCAATTGTTTATTGAAGAATTGAGTTTTGGAGTAAACAATCATAAAGCGTTTCATCACTCTTATGGTGTCACTCACTACAAATTTACTTGTTTATTCTAATAAATTAAGTGTTCTTTAATTGTTTAGTATAGCATAATGTCTTTTTATAATTTTATATAACAGTTATGATAATATATTTTATTTCATAGTTTTATATAAAAATTTGACCTCTTAATTGTTGTTAAAACAATATCATTATATAAAATGCAAGTTAAAACAATATCATTAATAAAATGCAAGACAGACAATATATTTCGAAGAAATAAGTGAATTTAATTTTAACAAACTGCCCGGGAAGACAATTCATTTTGTATTTATATTTCAAACTTTTTGTTATTGCAAACTATATTCTTACTATAATATATATTAAATACACACACATATATACATATATTGAAATAAACAAACATTTTATGAATTAAGTTGTATAAAAAACTGTGTTTGTTGTTTTTTAATAATCAATTTATCGAAATTCTTTATAAGTAGTTCAACCAACAACCAAAGGTGGGGTGAATTCCCTAGATTCTCGTAGCTACTTTGAGTCTTATAGACCACCAACATATTAGAAATCTTCAATAATATTAATAAGATAGTAACAGAAGGATACAAGCTAATATTTATGACTATCAATATTATATTTCAATAATTAATTATAATATATATTTTTCTTGAAAGGATTATTAATGTATATTAATTCATGGTTAGCTCTTTAACTATATATGAAGTAGACATTACAAGATGTTATAAAAATAAAAATAAGATCTTTATAAAGATAAATGTCGTTAAAAGAATATTAAAATAATTTGAAAAAGATAGATAAAACTTTCCAGATATATTTTTTGAAGACTTGTCTTGTTTTGTACTAATGTTTTTTTAACATTCAATGGTAAATTTCACAACAACTCGTTAGCCTTTATGCCTCACCTAATGTGTTGATATGTCCTTGCACATAAAATAGAGGGACATCATGTATAAAGATGAGAATGAACCATTAAGTACTTTTACGTATAGATATCGAATATAACTAGAAGATAATATGATATTAACTATTATACAACGACTGATCTATACTATGATATAAAATTGAAAAGGTTTAATTTGATAATGTTTGTAACAGGTCTAATTCATGTTTCGAAAGATGATATTATTTGTAGACAAATTGCAATGAAAGATAGTTCTTTCCAATGTTTTTTTAACAAATAGTTGTATGATGACATTAGATTACCAATAGCCATAAAATTATTCAAAAAAACCCACAAACTAACAATCACAGCATCCTAAATACAGAAAAAACAAGGTTTTCTGTGAGATATAGGCATCTAAGCTTAGTATATTGTTATGAACAGAAATAGAAAATCTTCACATAATTGTTCTATACAAATATGTTTTTCTGTATGAAAGTGAGTAGCCCATTAAAAAAAAGAATTATGTAGCTTTGAAATTAAAATAGTAGAATGTGACGGACAGAATAACAATAATCAAATAAATAGGTCGATGTTAATCAGATTATAATTGGAAAAGGAGAAGAGGGACCCAAAATTCTTTACTGGAAAATTTCCAACAAATATAATTTATAACAAATATAATATATATATATATATATATATATATATATATATATATAATATATATATATATAAAGAATCTCAATAATTATTAGAAAAACTATTCACATATATATATTCACACAATAGAATGGGTCCATTTGGCAATAAATAATAACCAGAAAGCATCTTTGTAAGGTATGATTGGCAGAATTATTATATTCTTAAAAAGTTAGAAAATAAAAAAATCAAGAATTATGGAGAAGAAAACAAAGAGGAAATAGTGTATACCCCCCTGAGATTTTCAGTAGTGGGCAAAAAAGGTCCCATTAGTCCAAAAGTAACAGATTAAACCCTCGATGTTTATTATTTATGGTATCCCATTATTAACAGGCAAAAGAGATATAAACATCACTGCATTTTCATATAATGTATCCAGAGGAATGGAAAGATCTATACGTACATATTACTTTTTCATAATTATAAAAAGTAGTGGCAAATAACTTGCTAAAAGCCAAAAACTTATTAAAAAAACCTTTAATGTGTGGCCATCATATACCATGTACAATTCAACAGTTGTTCTTTTATGTATTATTTGTGAACCTATTGATTTGATCAGCTTGCAATTCTTCAAAGCATTACTACTAGTTTAGAAACATGTTATTCAGATATATATTCAATACAAAAGTTCAAACATGTTAAATCTTTAAGATGGTTATTAAGCGATCACCAGCTTATTTTTTTAAAAACATATCACTCATCGGACATGCAAGTAGTTACAATTGATGTCACCTTTTATTGCACAACAATTCATTAAGTTTGTTTGGAAAGTAGTATATGTTTTGTTCATCATTATGATAGTTTGTTATGATGATAGAAACTTAGGCAAGTGCAATCATTATTTCCCAAATTGCATAGTAAAATCTGAAAGGTTGTTGGTCATGACCAAATAAAAAGCTTGCTAGACAAAAAAGAATTCACATGATACAAATGATAAAGAACTAATACTTTAATAAATATGGATACAAACACGTATACGTATATAAAATTGACATGTTCATATGAGAACCATATAAATACAGACAACGAAAGAACCAATCTGGATCCTTAGATAACCAAAAAAGAAAAAGAAAAAAAGAACTTAAATTTCATCAATTACACATGTGACAAATCTTAGTTCAAGGGAGTAAATATGTGAACACAAAAACCCAAAGGATTAGAATAAAAATAGATAAAAGCAAAAAGGAGAAGTTAACCCCTCAATTACCAATTATTTACAAGATTGCCATTGTGCTTCTTTATTCTTCTTTTTTCTCCTTTAAACACTTGAGCCTGTTTGAAAGAAGCAGCAGAAGAAGAGAGCAGGTGGCCTTCCCTCTTAAGCCATCTCTCTCTCCCCCTTCTCTCTCACACACACAATGTGTATATCTTCTATATTTATGTATGTGTGTATATATACAGTCAAATTAGAGTCTCAATTTCCTCCAAAACCCTGTTTTGATTTGATGATTTGCAAGTTAACTGAGCAAGTTCATAAACAAAAGAATAATCTTGAAAAACCTTATAAAATCTTGATCAAAATGGCAGATTTTAAGAGGGGAATCACTCAAAATCAAGATTAACACTAAAACCCTACCTTTTTTCTTGTCTTCATCAAGTTCTAATGATCAAAACAAGTCACCAAAAAGATTCAGTGGCCAAAACGGTGTCGTAGGGCTGGGAATTGTGGTTGCTTTGAGCGATGAATCATCGGGTCATAGCACCCAAAACCCGGTTTTTCGGTTTTCCCCGATCCAACCCGATTCCAATATTTACCAAAAACCCATGTAAAGATGTTGATATTGAGCTATTGGAGGAGTATACATGTGTGATATCACATGTGGGGAATAATTTGATCAAGAAAAGAGAGTATTTTGATGATGGGTTAAGAGAAAGTGTTGTGTTAATGGTGGTTTTTACTACAAGTTATTGGGTTAGTACTAATGGTGGTGGTTGTAGTGGTGGTGGTGGGGTGTGTGTTTTGTTCACCGTCGCCACCGGTTTGCTGGTGGTGGTGTGGTGGTGGTGAGATGGTGTTTGAGGATGTTGATTTCTTGAGTTCATGTCATCTTTGCAAGAAAAAACTTCATGGTTTGATATATTCATGTACAGGTGAGAAAATACTCTGTTTTTTATGGTTCTTTTTATTTGCAATATTTATGATAATTTATGCATTTGGAATGGAATTATTCAAGATTTGGGATTTGGGACTTATAATCTCTTGTTATTTTTTGATTTGTTTTCAAAGTTATATGGTGATTAGAATATTCAATCAAAGATCCTATCTTGAGCTAATTGTAGCTTAACATATAGCATGATGCAATCTAGATCTTGATTTGATCTCTTTTTTATAAATAAAGGACAGAACCCGGAAATATTTGATTTGTATATCGTTGCCCTAGTCAATAGGTGTTTTTTTAAGGTTACTCTCGTGTTTACGAAAGATGAACAGCAATCTTGTACATAATTAGGTTACGACCTAGACGTTGACCTGGACCTAGACACTACCCGTTTATGAGCATCTCTTGTTAAAAAATTTTGTAACGTAAACCCTTATTTTCTTGTTCAAGAAAAGGGAAACACGATCTCTATATCATGTTGATTCGAGATTGTATTATCAAACCTCGGTTGTTAGCTTAACTCATTTAGGTTTTAGAGATTATAAAGTATATGATAGTAACATTTATTTGCGGTTGATTTTTTTATTAATTATTTATTTTTTAAATTTTAGAGGGGAGAAGGCATTTTGTAGCGAAGATGCCGGTTTAAGCAGATCTCAGTCGATGAACAAAGAGAGAGTATGCGTCAAGGGTAAGGAACACACGAACATGTTGACACTCTATGCTCGAGTCCTATGCAGTATCCTGCTGAGATGGCTATAGCATAACCACTTTTGATTTATATACACATATATAGATATAAATAACGAAAATGATATACGTAGTTTGGTTCAAAAATGAACCCGGAATAAGTTTTTATGTTCGACAGACAATGAAGGATGGTAAGGTTGGAATCTAGGTTGAAATGAGGGGATTTAGGATACTAATTGTTCTATAAATTTGAAGTTTTGTGACAATTATGATTGTTATATTTTTGTGATCTTTCACTTAACGATGGAAGTTGAAAATTATTTTTTTTAAATATAATTACTAAATTTAGATTTGAAAAATCATAAATATAGTAATTGGTCAATAATAATCACTACTGATAATTTGACAAACTGATAATTTGACAAGTTTCTGACTTTCATTTTTATTGTGGTAATATCGTTATTATAGCGATCATAGATTACACTTGATTTGGCTTACAAGGCTGGTATTTGTATTACCGAATGAATAAATAAAATATTAAATAGTTATTAATAAAATTAATGAATTATAAAATGTTCTTTTGATATAAGATATGATTGACATTACGTACCAGTGATAAAGGGACGATTATTTTTAAACTTTTGTTTAATTTTTTTTTAAAAAAGTTGGTTTTTAAACAAATTGTTTCAAAACAAACCATTTTTAAAAAAATATCATTTTTAATAGTTTTTTTTATTATGACTTTGAAATTTAATTATTTTTGTTTCATATGAATTTTTATTTTAAAACCCACAGGTTTTAAATATATTGGTGTTCTTAAAAAGTAAGATAGTTTTTTTGAAAAAATTTCTTATTTTATAAAAAATTATTTCTTTACAAATTGCATTTGTAGAAATATCTCTTTATTAATTTAATAAAAAAATAATATGAAAAGAATTAATTATATCATTTGTAGTTAATGTGATATTTATTAGGATAAAGAAGCGGGAAAATAGAATTTAGTACCTCTAGAATTGTGACAAGTGGCCTACAAAAACATTTTTTTATTAACATAGATAGATTATGCAAGTATTATCTTTAACTGTTAAAATCCAATAATGTGTTATAAAATTAAAAAGATGTTAGATTTTAATAATACAAACTATTAATTATTGATCAATATTAATCTCAACTAATAGTTTGACCAATGTCATCCCAACATTTATTTTTGTTACCAATATCAAATTCATTTTAGCATATCGTTACTCTGTTTATTTTAGTGACGTGTCATGTGATGCATCGCGGAAACAACCATACTCTCTAAACAAAATTAATAAAATAAGTATGTTGCTAGAGCAAAAGAAGCAATTAAATTCAAAACAAACTAGATTGTAACCCCGCACGTTGTAACGGGTTTGTGACAAAACAGGTCATTGGCTGCTACATTCAGTAACAATGTCTAACTTCTAGTTTACATGTGGTTTCAAGTTGGTTGCTAAAACTAAAAAGACATGAGGTTTGTTTGTATTTCATATAGTCGGTACTTTTTTTTTTTTTTTTATAAGAGATTGTCATAAAGACTGTGCAAGTTGCACTCACATAAAGATATAACTTTATTTACAGCCGATGACCAAACGAAGAACAACAACCATTCTGTATGGATTTATCGTGGATGTAAGAAGCGGTACTTTCCTTGAAAGTGGCCGATGGTCTTCATCATTCATCATAAGGACAACAAATCATGTTATAATTCATCATAAACCAGATAAACAATAACACATATCATAAACTGATTGGTGTTCTCAAAAATACCTCAGAGACTCCTAATCTCCTATACAGGAATCCAGATGAATAAACTTCCTAAATTATAAAAAAAGATTTCCACAATCTCACATAACCGAAACATAATGTAACAAACTGACATTACTATTTATCAATTTAAAGATGACAATACACCACACAAACATCACACTATCTTAACCAAGGAAAACTAAGTTTTTATCAAATAACCCACTGCTATACTTTTCTCAGAGAAACGAACACCACTGCTATACTTTTCTCTCGCCGGCAATGTTCCGGCATCTATTGCTCTATCAATAACCCAAATCTTAACCCTCAAGCATTATTATGTACAACAACAAAAAGCACATGTAACCTAAAAGACATAACTTACAACACTCTATACACAAACAAGTTGCAAATTAGTATTAGAGTAAATTTCACTTTTGCTCCTTGTGGTTTGGTTAAAATAACGGTTTCTTCCAAAGGTTTTAAATTTTGATTATACTCCTTATGTTTGCGATTCGTCTCAATTAACTCCACACACTAACACCGTAAATGATTCTGTTAACTACAGGGGGTATTTTGGACTTTTGCACTTAGGGATTAATATATATTATTCTCACGTTAATCAAGGAACTATTTTGTAATTTTGTTAAATTATTTAAACATTATCTTCTTCCCCAATCTGCACTAACCACCACCACCACACTTCTTCCAGCAAACCCTTTCGACCATCCCCACACCACCGCCTTCCTTTCTTCATCATTCACGCCACCAACAGCAACACCCATCATCACCAGTAGTAAACACCCACCGTCGCAGTACACAAATCGCCACCAACACACCACCTGCCGCCACCAACACCACCACCTGCCACCACCAGCAACACCACACCTCCAACCTTCTTTCTCTCTAATTCAAAGTCTCTAGCCTAACCAATCGTCTCTGTAATCAGTATAGATCCTAACACCCACCTGGATTCCAGATCTGGTGACTTGCAATGTATCTCGCCTTCGATCTGGTATGGCGGTTCAATGCGGTAGAGGCAACAATGTTGTGATTCAAGGGGCGACGGTGTTTAGTGGTTGTGGGTGGGGGATGGAAGGTAAAACGAGGAAGGTGTGGTGGTGGTGGTGGCTGTATTGTTGCGGCAACTGTGTTGTGGCGGTTGGTGGCTATGTGATGGTGATGTGACAGTTTGATGTCTGTGCGGGAATGGTGTGGCGTTTGGTGGTGGTGTGGCGGAGGGTGGTTGTGTTTGTTAAACCTACAATTAATCAAGATCTCCACAAATCAAGCCCTCAATCTCCAGTCAAAGTTGGAGCTGTACATTAGCATATACAAACCTACATTAATCAAGATCTCCACAAATCAAGCCCTCAATCTCCAGTCAAAGTTGGAGCTGTACATTAGCATATATTTTGCTATTTAGATCCTTGTTTATAGCTATTTCTTATTTTTCCTTTTGTCTATTCCTTCTGTATATATGTATCTCATTTCACAGCAATCAAAGACAATTGAGTTGATACATTTATATGGTATCAGCCAGGTTTTGCTAAGCCTAACCTAATTCCTCTACTTCATCACCAACAGCCACCTCCCCATCATGTCTGCTGCTGTCGACAATACTATCACCACCACCACCGTGCCTACTGCACCAGCAATCATCATGGTCAATTTTCCCTCATCCCTAAAACTGACCTCTACAAATTACTAAGTTGGAAAAACCCAGCTTGAAGCCATTCTCCAAGGTTTGGACCTCTACAAATTTATTGATGGCTCACATCTTGCTCCCTCCCCCAACCAAAAACACCGACGGTACCTTCACCCCACATCCCGATTACTCCACATGGTACCGCCAAGATCGCCTTCTTTTTGGTGCTATTGTTGGTAGCCTTTCACCCAAAATCGTGCCTCTTATCACTAATGCCAAAACCTCACTTGAAGCTTGCAAAATCTTGTTTTCTACCTATGCCTCTCCTTCTCGAGGCCACATAAAACAACTCAATCATCGCCTCAAACAATCAAAAATCTTCTGACCAATCGATTACCACCTTTATGCAATCGGTTAAAATCCTAGTCGATGAACTAGCCATCCTTGGAAAGCCGATGGATCCTGAAGATGTCACCGACATTATCCTCAACGGTTTAGACTAAAAAACATCACAACCGGTCCCATGAATCCGTCCATGCCCGTGACCATCCTATATCCTTCCACGAACTACACGAAAATTAATTAATCATGAACTCTCCCTCGCCCAAACCCCACCCGAATCACCATCATCCACCAACCGGCCACTGCTTTTGCCGCTCACAGCCGCCCTCCTCTAAACCCTGGCCTTCACGACAACCCAACCCCAGCCCCGGTCTTTTACCCACTCCAAATTCTGCACCAAATAACCTCCCCTTTCTTGGCAAATGTCAATGGTGGTTCGTTAAAGGGCACTCCTTAACATCTTCCTGCCCTTACTTTAAAAAAACACACCCCACCATCACCCTTCCAACTTACAACCGTAACAACACCAAACCACAAGCACACATGATGGCAACTCACTCCAATGTGGACTCCGACTTATCGTGGTTGAAGGATAGTGGTGCTTCTCACCACATAACTAATGATTTGAATGCTCTTTCAATGCATACTCGTATGATGGTACCGAGGAACTCATCATCGGTGATGGTTCGTCACTTAAAATTACTCACGTTGGCACTATTACTCTATATTTCTCTAAACGTCCCTATTATTCTAAAAAATGTTCTTTGTGTGTTCCTTCTATATCTCGTAACATAATTTCTATCTCTCGTTTATGCATTGCAAATATACTAATCCTATTCTTTTCCTTCTTATTTCATCATCAAGGACTTTCGAACTCGCCTAACCATTCTTCTGGGAACATCTAGCCATGGTCTTTATCACTATCTTCCACTAAATCTCCAAAGTTGTTTCATTTGCAAACTCACAAGGCATCTTCTTGGCATCGCCTAGGACATCCAAATTCACGAGTTTTACAACATCTATCTTCATTTGTTCCGTTTATTTCTAGCAAATTTGACTCATGTAATTCATGTCATATCAATAAAAGTCTCAAGCTTCCATTTCATACATCTTCTTTAACATCTAATACACCTCTTGAATTATTATTTTCTGATGTTTGGTCATCTCCAATCACCTCTTTTGATGGCTACAAATACTACATCATTTTTGTAGACCACTTCACAAAATACATTTGGATTTATCCATTAAAACACAAGTCTGATTCTCTTAACATTTTCATTCGTGTTCAAAACTCGTTGAAAACTATTTCAAAACAAAATAAACAATTATTTTCCGACAATGGTGGAGAATATATTAAGCTATCTCCTCATTTATCTTCTTGTGGCATTTCTCATCTCACCTCCCCTCCTCATACACCCGAACACAATGGCTATGCCGAACGTCTTTATCATCATATTATGGAAATGGGGCTCGCCTTACTCTCTCATGCCAAAATACCCCTTAAGTTTTGGCCATTTGCCTTCACCACAGCCACATATCTCATCAATAGACTCCCAACTCCCACCTTAAATAATGATTCCCCATACCTTCGTCTCTTCCATACCCTTCCTAATTATGAAAAACTCCATAACTTTTGTTGCCTTTCATATCCTTGGTTACGACCATATTCCAAACACAAACTTGAATACCGGTCAAAACCGTGTGTATTCATTGGCTACTCATCATCCCAAAGTGCCTTCCATCTTCTAGACCCTCTCACAAATCGCGTACACACTTCTCGTCACGTTCAATTCATTGAACACATCTTTCCTTATGAAACTCTCTCCCAAACTACCACTTCTCCCACACCCTCTCCTGACACATGGTCTCCCTTAACCACTACCTCCATCCCTATCACTACACCTTCACAGCCGATTCTATCCACTCCCACATCCACTAAAAACATACCTCCTACAAGAACAACATCACCACCAGATACACCCACGGACCCCCCTCAGTCAACTCCCACTTCATCACCCTCCTGCCCTTCCACAACTTCACCACCCAATGACCCAAACACACCTCAACAACCCGTGTCCAACCCCCCTACCAAACTCGACCCAACCGCAAACCTAACCCAAAATATCATAACTCCGATTTCGTTCTCTTCCATTCCACACCCCACTCTCTTCCCGAACCCACCACTATCACTCAAGCTCTCAAACAGCCACTATGGCGTGCCGCCATGCAATCCGAATTTGATGCTCTTAAACACAACAACACTTGGACCCTTGTGCCTGCCACTAACGCTCCAAATCTTGTCGGATGAAAATGGGTCTATCGCACCAAATTCAAATCCGATGGCTTGGTTGATCGCCTTAAAGCACGACTTGTTGCCAAAGGCTTCCATCAACGACCCGGCTTAGATTACGTAGAGACTTTTAGCCCCGTAGTCAAACCCGCCACCCTACGCCTAATCCTTGCCATCGCCACCTCTTTTAATTGGCCACTCCTCCAACTTGACATCAACAATGCCTTCCTACAAGGCACCTTATCCGAATCGGTCTACATGTCTCAACCACCGGATTTGTAGACCCTTCTTATCCTAACCATGTTTGTAAACTCCACAAAGCCATCTATGGTCTTCGTCAAGCTTCACGCGCTTGGTATGATGAACTCAAAACTTATCTCCTCTCGATCATTTCAAGCCCTCAATTTCCGATCCCTCCCTATTCATCAACAACACTATATCTTCTCCTATCTTCATCCTAGTCTATGTTGATGATATTATCATCACTGGGTCAAATTCTTCTCTTATACATTCCTTCATTCAATCTCTTGTAACTCGATTCTCCCTAAAAGACCTTGGCACCCTCTCCTACTTCCTTGGCATTGAGGTCATTCCTCACACCAAAGGTCTCTTCTTGTCTCAATCTAAATGTATTCTTGATATCTTAACTAGAGCCAACATGAGTAATTGCAAGCCATCCACCACACCCATGTCGACTTCCTCAACCATTACCATCTTGGATGGTGATCCCCTACCATCACCAATCGAGTATCGTGCATTCATAGGAGCATTACAATATTTATCTTTAACTCGGCCTGATATGCTTTTACAGTTAATAAACTCTCTCAGTTTATGCATAAACCAACAAGCAGACATTGGGACGCCTTAAAAAGATTGTTCCGATACTTACATGGCACTCTACATCATGGAATATTTTTTAGGCGCAACTCCCCTTTGCAGCTCCATGCCTTCACCGATGCGGATTGGGCCGGCGATCGCCCATCATTCCGGAGTACAACAGGTTACATCGTTTATCTCGGCCAAAATCCGATTTCTTGGAGCTCAAAACGTCAACCGACACTTGCTTGTTCATCCACCGAAGCTGAATTTCAAGCCGTTGCTTCCACTACAACCGAAGTTCAATGGCTCATATCATTAATGGTTGAACTTGGCTACAAATCATCGGTCACACCAACAATCTATTGTGATAATCTAAGTGCTACCCATTACTCGGCCAACCCTGTTTTTCACTCAAGAATGAAGCACTTAGCCTTAGATTTCAACTTTGTACGTGAAAAGGTTCATGATGGCACTATACGTGTGACTCATATTTTCGGGGATGACCAACTAGCCGATGCACTTACAAAGCCACTGCTAAGACAACGGTTCCAACTACTATCTTCCAAGATCGGTCTCCTCTCACGAACGTCCATCTTGCGGGGGCATGCTAAACCTACAATTAATCAAGATCTCCACAAATCAAGCCCTCAATCTCCAGTCAAAGTTGGAGCTGTACATTAGCATATATTTTGCTATTTAGATCCTTGTTTATAGTTATTTCCTATTTTTCCTTTTGTCTATTCCTTCTGTATATATGTATCTCATTTCACAGTAATCAAAGACAATTGAGTTGATACATTTATAGTGTGGTGGTGGTGTGGTGGTTGATGTAGGGAGGAGAGAGAGAGAGAGAGAGAGAGAGAGAGAAGAGAGAGAGAGAGAGAGAGTGTAATAGTGTGTGTATGAGAGATATTTTTGTATTAATAAAAAAGTTTTGAATAATTACATTATCACCCCCTATTGGTAAAAAGACTAAAATGCCCCTGTAATTAATAGAATCATTTAACGATGTTAGTGTGTTGGAGTTAATTAAGACGAATCGTTAACCACAAGGAGTATAATCAAGATTTTAAAACCTTTGGATGAAAATCGTTATTTTGACCAAACCACAAGGAGCAAAAGTGAAGTTTACTCTTAGTATTATATAAATAATAAAAACAAACGAAATTGATTGAAAACTTATCTTTTAGTAATTGATTGTAATTTGAAAGAGAAGAGAGGAAATTGACTAGACGAATAAGTTGGATTTACACAATAACATAGCCTCTTAACAAACACATTTAATCAATATTAGTTTGCTTTGGGTATTACAAATCTAGCCCCATTAAATAAATTTCGTCGTCGAAATTTCTCTTACACATTGAATAAGCGGCAAATTTTTATCAACTTGTCACACCCCAATCCCGAGGCTAGTTGAATCGGTTGGATTTACACAATAAAATAGCCTTTATCAAACACTTTTAATCATTTCTAGTTTGGGTACTACAAGATTGGATTGAAACATACACCACATGGTTGAATACCTTCAAAATTTAATCTTTTATAAAAAACTAGATTGAAAAAATCCAAGTCATTACCACATCATTAGAAATAAACAAAGTTAACGATTTGTTATAATAGAATTTTTATTGATAACAAAATTGAAAGTTGAGATTGTCACTGGTTAAATTCTTAGGCTAGATTGATATAAGTCAATAATTAATAGTCTAGATTATTAAAATCTAATTTTCATAAATCAAATGTTTAAAAGTCAAAGTTATGATTAGGTGTTCATTTTTCTCTACGGGGAGATAATCAATTTATATAAACACTAGATGGTGTGTTGACATGATTAAATACATACAAAGTAACGTATGAAGTTGTGACGACTCGATTTTGAATATCAAAACGTATATAAAATCACGTAACAACATCATATTTGAAAAGCAAAAAAAAGTTACATCGTAAAATTATGTGTTAAGCCACCCAACAACAAATATAAAAAAAAAATACAAGTAAAAGATAAAACCTTGTAGTAATATCGTAACAACAATATAAACAAGCTATTAAAAAATAGCCCAAAACTATTATACTAATTTTATGCAAAGTTATCTAAGAGAATTGGTGTACTTGAAAAGCATATAAAAACCACACAAAGCTAACTACTTATAATACTGATTAAAAACGTTAATTAATTATTCAAAGTAATCTTAGAGAATTGGTGTACTTAAAAGCATATAAAAACCTCACAAAACTAACTACTTATAATAATTATTAAAAACATTAATTAATTATACAAAGTAATTTAAGATAATTGGACATGAGAAGCATAAAAAATCAATTGATGCAACCCTTTGAATTTAAGTAATTTTAGATCAACTGGTTTGAAGGAGGCAACCGCATGACCTTCAAATGTGAAGGTTATACTTTCGAGTCTTATTTGATGCACTATTTTAGGTGGGCAAGATATTTTACCATAATAGGCCTTCGGACAGTGGTTCACTCCGAAATAATGAACGGGCTGGGTCACCACTGTCTGTGTTCACAGGGCGAGGGTGGCATTTTGCCATTGGATTTACCCAAGTGACTCGCCTTATAGTATTCATTGGCCATTCAAAACAAGACTTTAAAAAATCTCCTCCCTGAACTCAAACCCAGATGAAATGGGTGAAGGTAGGGTGCTCTTGCCATTGTGGTAGAAATGATTATATGCTTGATTCACAAGAGAAATGTATTTTGACCAATTTTTTTACAACAAAAAAGTCATGGGTCAAGATTGTCAGGTCTACTCAGGCATAATATTGCATTTTTGAAAACCTGCTCCACAACCTCTATTTCTTCTTGGCTATTGAAATCAAGTTTGGCCATTGACACTGCATGTTGCTCACATTCTCTTCCTCTAAACCTGAGTATTAAGACTGCATGAAATTTTCTTTCCATTGTCATCTGAAACATACATTAACTAATAACTAATTATATTCAATAGAAAGAAAAACAAAGACAAAAAAGTAGAGGGCTAGATAATTATTAAGACATTATTTATCATTTTGGATAGAGTTGACAATTTCACCCTGTTTGCTTAGGAATAGGTTATGGTTCAGTTTGATTTATGTTTTATCTCAAACAGGTCAAACAAGATTTAGCTAAAGGGTCAAAGGGTTAGAAAGTCTAATTTTCGATGCATATAGCCTCCTGAACATTTTTAGGGCAAGTTGCTAATGATATTGTTTTTTATCATAATTGACACATGAATCAGATTCCTTTCAAATGAACAAAAAAAGTGTTTAAAAGATCTGGACATGACCTCTTTTGACCCATTATGCAACTCGTCCATTTTGCTATCTCTAAATTTTATGATGAGAATACTAAAACACGTACAAAATATCACAAGTTCCTTATCAAAGTAGATTAACATTAAAAAGAGAGAATTACCTTGATAATTTTGTAGATATTAGATCCACCGAAAGCATTTCCTGCTTTTGGTTTATTATTTCCACTAAGATTTCCACCAATTTGCTTCTGCTTGGTGAAAGTGTATTGTAGTTTTAAGAAATTATCCTCTCTAAACTGCTCAGTTTCATCCACTACAAGATACAAACCTGATCCACCCATGGGAAACACATAATGCTGCAAATTTGTGGGTGTAAAATCAGTACACGCCACATGACATGGTTGTTTATGTATGTTGCATATCCATTCGGCAAATTCAGTAGCATTCGACGTTGTTGCAGAAAGAAAAATCATCTTAATAGCTGGAAGCTAAAAGATTATGCTTTCTTCCCAAACTACCCATCGTTCACCATCCTTCATGTAGTGAATCTCATCAAATATAACTCATGCAACTTCTTTCGAAACTTCAGATCCTCTACAAAGCATTCCCCTAGAAATATCAGCTGTCTTCACTATGCAACTTACATTTGGAGAGAGAGTGTGACATCAACCGTCATCAACCCAACATCAGAAAACTCTTAGACTCCAAACTCAAACCAGGAGATGCAAAACATTTGATTATACAGTATAAGTCATCAGCACAGGCGAGACGGGAGAAACGAAAACAATGTTGGTTATGTTAGTTTGAATATAGTTGGCATACTTGGCAAAAAGAAACTAAAAACACCCCGTTTTGAGTGTACATGGGGAAACATTCTCAAAAACCTCATTTTGGGTTACTACACGCAATTAGCATATTAAACAAGGCGGGTTGGTTTTCATCGTCTGATTTTTTCGATAAATAAATTTAATTAAACTAGCTAACTAGAACAATTCTAAATAAATTTGCATCATTTACTGCTGGCGTTTGTCACACACGCCATGATCACCATGGTACCACCACCTACGGTTCGCCTTCACACCCGTCACGACCACCACCGCCACCTACTGGTCATCGCTACCACCGCCACTCAATGTGACCTATCGCTCACCGTCGACACAAGCACTGCTGCCACCGTCACAGGCTCACAGCTGCCACCAATACAAATCCCAACTCAACTGTCACAAGCAGTAGGCGCCTTAACAACATATATACCATGCGAACTCGTTTTGATCTGTTTTTTTTTTCTTTCTAAACAACCCATTTCAACCCAAACATATCTACGACAAAAACCCCAAATTTGACCCAAGCCGAAGCGATACGTTTTTCAAACATTCAACTTGACCCGGATACATTACCCGCCACGACTGTTTTGCCAGGCTTATCTTCCAATTAAAAAACATAGATCGAAACGTGTACAATTAGATTATCAGAGATCTTGACATCACTCGTTTCCTGAAATTTCCACCATAAGTAGGCTTCAAGAGCAAGTGACAAATCAATTCTCTCATAGCAAGGCATGAAGAGAAAGTCTACACATTAAGATTCTGTACTAATAAAAGCAGAAAACTTCTGCAACAATTGTGGCGTCTAGAGATAATTAAGTTTAACCGCTACGCGTTTCACTAATTAGATCGTGGACCCGTTAATGTATTAATAAGAACACGGGTCCATGGGTAGCTAATCTAGTGAACAGTAAGAGATATTTTCTTAGAGGTTAAAAGTTGGAAAGATGATCTTTACACTTTTCCACCACCCGAACTGCTACAAGCTTGATTTGGAATAACACCATTGCCGCCAAAATCTCCATCCAAACTCATCTGCTGGACTTCTTGTGGTGACAATATTTTAATGCAGCGTACGCAGTTTACGAACTCCCTGAATTCAGTTGCACACAAGATGACTCGTGTCATAAATAATTATAATATACCATTATAATTAATAAGGCGTCAGTTTTTACCCATTTATTTATGAACAGGTCGATTCTAATTACATATGTTTTATCTCTAGCATGTCAAAGGGGTTAAAGAAAGAAAGCTCGGAATGAAAGTGTGATGAAAGTCGCCTGATATGTATTTATAATGCATAAAACTTCTTAAACCAATTTATTCAGAGAAGTAACTTTATTGTTGAAATAATATAATATTTGTAAACATATTCAGCACATGAATAATTTATAGAGAACTTAAATAATTTGGATGGAAGTTGTTTAAGGTCTACTAGACTAAACCCATGTGGAAGTATACCAAAATGTCTCTTTTAACCCAAACATGTATTGAACCACTTACACCACCCATCCAACCTGCCCAATTTGCTACCTCTAGCATATATGTGTATTTTATAAGAAGATTGTGTACTTACTCCCAAGGATCATCCCCGACAAGGAGATCATCACCCTCGTGATCCACGTAGACAAGTTTCCAGCCAATTCTTTGTCGGTCTTCCAGTTGACCCTCGATACCAAACCTTCGGGCCAGGTCTTGTTTAAGCTCGTCATACCCTGAATATGAAGTAATATCAATTGATCTTCCAACTGCTCCTCGTTTGTATACCTACAATAACCAAAAACAAAAATTTTAAGTCTTAATGGCTTGAATAAGTAAAAAAAGTACTTTAAGAAATTATTCGAACTGGACAAATAATATACCCAACGTGTATTTCATTGCATAAAACCTCATATAAATCATTTTTTTCGGAAGAACATATTATAATAATAATAAAATATATATCATATTTGACACAAATTGTTTTATAAAAAAAATGAAAATTTTGGAAGAAAGGTGTTTCAGGTAGAGATGGGCAATGACATTTGATAAATTTAGATTACTTTTGAAAAAAAGATCATCGTATTTTAAGTATTTAACACACCAAGTGTTTGTAAATAAAAAATAAAAAACTTAAGGAAAAAAGAGTTACCGCCTAAGCCTGGCTAGAGATGGGCAGGAAGCGATTAAAAACTAATATTTTTTATCAAAAAGCTGGCAGAAAGCAAAAAAAGAAAAGAAAAAAAAGGAGTTTTGGACTGATTTTGGTCTGAGTGTGGACTGATTTCAGATTTCTACAGGCTTGGAGTGATTCCGAGCTAGTTTTTGAGTCGGTCCTTGAACCAAAGGTAGGAACAATGTCGGATTTGCAGGCCAGGCCAGGACTGGGACAGGTCCTGACAGGGGACTGTCTTTCTTAGGATCAGTTTGGATTTGGGACTGTTCTGGTCACCCTAAACCCGGCCAGTTTCAACATGTCCAACTACCAAAAATTGCCCATTTGGCCTGTTACCCAACCCTTCACACCTGTTCTGTTTTGCCACCTGCCACCTGCCACCTGCCACCTATAGTAAGAAGATAGGCAAAACGACAATAAATAACTAATATCAAACCTTGGTAAAGGTCCGCATTCGCTGAAATGGTTGTGGTGGTGGGGCCCAGACACCATTATTTAATAAAGAGCCATCATTTATGGTAGAATCAATGGAGTTGAAAGTCATATCTGGAACTCCAAATGATTGAGAGATCATAGATGAAGAGAGTTCGGGTTGAGCGTCCTTTATGGGATTTTCATAACTTGAAATCAAGCCTCCTGCAGAGCTTAGATTATTTTGGAAATATTTATCAGATCCCATCGTTCCTTTTGTGATCAAAGGATCAGGAATCATTGATGACATATTTACCCCGAATGGAATATCTGTTCTATGTTCATTTTGAACTTCTCCATCTTGAATTGTGTCTCTAAATGGCAATGGTTGCGAGTCAAAAGACAATTGATTTGAATTATGAGGTTGCAAATGAACATCATTTTGAGAAAGGCAAACTGAAGTAGCAGATGATGAGCTGTCCAAATAATCCATCTGGGGTCCACCATGATTCTGCTGCAAGTATGTCTGTGGCGCTAAAAATCCTTGATTATGAATCTTGGAGACATTCACAGAAGGTTTCACATCTGGTTTTTGCTGCAGTTCTTTAACAAAGTTTCCATTTGATGATATAGTTTCCAAACCACTTGTATTTATTAAACGAGCAGACGCCTGAATTGTCACTTCACCACCCATAGTTGTCCTCTGGTAAGTTCGACCATTGATCATAGACGGACCCACATTAGGACAGTTATTAGTTGAGGGTGATGTGGAACATGATGGAACTTCATCACTGCCCGTTCCTGTCAATAAACTGCTGCCATTTGTCGAGAGTTGATTAGTTGCCATAACGGTGGGTCCAGTCATCTGCCCTGACAACTCTTGTTGAAGCTTTGGTTGCTGAGAAAGATGTGAAATCCGGAAACTTGGCTCATTATTATTTGACAGCATCTGTTGAGGTTGTGATGTGACAGGTGGTTGAGATGGAGTTTCCGTAATTTGGTTGGTTGAAATTGACCTTGTAAAGCTTTGATCTTGGGGTTGTTGTCCTTGTTGTGCTAAATATGATTGTTGCTGCTGATGAAGCTTCTGTATAAGTTGAATCTGACTTTCCGGCATCTGTAACTTTTGACTAAATTGCTGATCGGGAAATTGGGATGGCAACTGGATTTTCTGTTGACCTTGACTGACAGACATCATCTGCTGTTGTTGTTGTTGCTGCTGCTGTTGTTGAAGTTGAAGAATGTTCTGAGGCTGAATCTGTGACTGAACTTGGTTCTGAGTTAGTGTTTGATTGACCAGATTTTGCCTAATTGTTTGCTGGGTTAAGTCAGTCAATTGTTGTGGCTGCATCATCATCGCTAATGGGTTTGTGGTGGCAGGTTGAGGTAGCTTTTGTAGCTGTTCGAGCTGTGAGGTTGACCGTTGACTATTGAGACTATTAAACTGAAGATTATTCTGAGTAAGCATATGCGGTCCACCATAGTTTTGCAGAACCGGTCCCGCCAACGGGTTCAAATAACCCTGTTGGATTTGATTTGCCATAGACGGGTTTTGCTGCACGTTCATCCATTGGACTAAGCTCAGGCCCGGATCTTTCATGGACATATCTTCACCAAGCCACGGCATTGTTCTCTTGAATATATTATCAAGATCCGCTGACTCGTCACCTGACATTCCTTGTCTGGGTCGCTTTGTTTGGTAAAAGGGTGGGGTCGGGCAGATGAAAAAAGGAGCTGTAATGGGCTCAATCTCCCAGATTGATACACGGTTACGCCTTTCACCAGCAGTTGCTTCATCCCAGCCAACCTACTCAACATCATGAACGTTTTAGCTAATCCAAAATAGGGCAACATGAACAATAAATATATACCTGCAGGTTACGCCATTGTGAGTTCTTCCATCTAACACCATCGAGATCACTGATACCAGTGATCGTACCCATATACCTGCAATAAAAAAAAATCAGTAAAACATCTAAACCACAATATATAAAAAAGAAGGCAAATATGTTTAAAATATAAAAGTAATTACCTTCTTGTTCCTGATTCTTCAGTCTCGAACATCATCCGGAACCGCATGCCAAGAGATATTTGGTTACTGCAGACTGCTTTATAGTACTTAGCTAATGGAATCACAAATTCTGATGGGCTAGCTCTGTTTTCAAAAATTAATAAATTTGTAATACATATTTGGGTTTTCTCAATTGATTTGTAATGATTATAATGTTCAAATACTTATACTTTGAAACTAAAGTTACCTTGGATTATAGAACACGGTAAAGGGGCTATTGTTTGCAGCTGCATGGGCAGCAGCAGCTAATACTCCAATATGCATACTATCACTGGACAAAACTGATGATGATAAATTTGCTGGTTGTCGGTTAGCTCGTCTAATACCCAATAGAAGCTGTTGTTTTTCATCCCTGTTATATAGTTATAGTTTAAGCTACCGAGCGCAATTAATGCATATATCAGATATTATACATTTAAAAAAGTGCAGACTTCAGTATGGCCATGGAATTACCTAATAAACAAGACTGAGTCTCCTGCAACAAGCCTCTTCCCACTGACGAAGAGACTCCAACCGGTTGTGAGTAAGTGACGTTTTGGTTGCCCTGAAGTTTGAAAAATGACTTGTTTCAATGATGCAAGAAAAAAAATTCTATTAAAAAACAGGGAGATCACACCCAAATGGCGATTGACCAAGTTTTGTCATTTAACTATTTAAGTCTTGATTTTCGGTATCTGTTTAATATTTTTTATTACGTATGCTAATGATGGAGCATCTTGTTTTAAGAAAAAACAGGCTGGACTTACCACGATAGATATGGCGAAACGTCCATGCATTGTCATGTAAATCTCTGGCCACAAGTTCTTGTGCAGGTGGTTGCATTGAAAAATCCTATGGAAAGATAAAAAAATTGGCTGCTATCACATAAAACATAAATTTTCTGACTTTTCATTCCACACCCACACCCCCACCACTAGAGGTGACAAAATCAACCATTTACTTATGAATGGGTCAATTCAGGTGAAGTTTTATCTCTAACACATCAAAATGGTAGAACTATAAAATTTAAAAGGAAGCAGGTCAAACAGATTAAACAAGTCCAAAAGTCACCCACAGTCTACTTTCAATTCATAACATCTCCTAAGTCATTTTATTCAAAAAGTAATATTATTGACACAATATAATCTTTCTAACCATATCTGAGAAACTATAACATTTGAAAAAAAATTATGGATGATAATTGTTTTCAGTCTACCTGCCACACGCTGATCAGTTTTGACCTGCCCAAAAATTTGTCCTTTTTGACCCATTTTGTCACCTGTACCCCACCCACAAAAAAAAAGATAAAGAAAGAAAGAAACTTGCACTCACAAGAGGTGGGAAGATCTTTTCAGCTGCTCGACGAGGAACAGAAAATCCTCCATGAGTGCTTGTATCACTTGCTGTCAAAGTTTTGCAAAAAAACTCTGTTTGTGGCTTGTGTGCTTTCATTGTCAAATCTGACCTTAATAATGCTTCTCTATCAAACTGCTAATACATACAAACAATTTTGTTTCTTTAAGTCAGTGGCCTAAAATGAAAGGCCAGCAAATTACATAAGTCCATTAACTCAGGTCCATACCGAAGGGACAGGTTGGAGCGTCATCTGAGCATATACTTCATCTGTTTCTGTATCAGCCTGAAAAATAACATAATTTTTCGTAATAAATACAGAGTAAAAAAATAACATGATACAAATCCAATTTTAGATCACCATACTTGACACTTCCTCAAAATATCCCAGCTTGCTAAAAATGTAAAACTTAACATGTTTTGTTTCTTTTTGCTGTTTTCACAAGTACACTGGTATTTCTAAAAACACATTCCTAAAAGTGAGTTGTACTTAAAACAGCAAAACAATTAAGAAGTGACATACATGCAACGTGACATTGTGAAGGATGCATAACAATTTTGACTGAAGATTTGGATAGCTTGGAATTTGAGCATCCACGTCCTTCTTCATAGATGCAGCAACCTGAAAACATGTATTATAACCAAATATTATCGAGTCAACTACAGAAAGGAAACACTACCAATCTCAAAAATCAACTAAACTTCGTAAGCAAATAAAAACTTTTTTTCAACAAAATAACTCTAACCTCGAAACTTTGAAATCAATATTTGTTGGTCATTTACAATTGAGTATTGATCACTCTACTAAAATATATTGTTTGACCACTATATTTTATGTTCTAACTGCTTATTCATGGTAAGGAAAGTTGACCAACTAGCATGCCTTGCTTTCCGGTAAATTGGTCAACATCATTGACCAAGTCTGATAAGCAGGTCCAAATCACTTCCTTTTTGGCTGAAAAGTAGAGTTGCCAAGATGAGTGGGTTGAGTAAAGGGTCAAAACAGGTTTGGCTTCAAGCGAGCATCTTTTAGTGCGACTAAAACAGTGCATATTTTATCAATAATGTTTTGACTATCGGTCAAGATCCAAATTAACGTACAATTGGAATCTTATGAACCAAAGCAAAATTAGTTCAGAGTGATCGTTCAAAGGTAAATAAGGTATAAGACACCCTTCAACTGAATTTTTTTGGACCAAATACAAGGGTATCAATAATTTGGAACAATAGTGGGCAATTAGGTCATTTGAGTTAGGAGATGATAGTGACCCTGCAGAAATTGAATTTCAGTAGGAAATGGCAAGTGGGTCCTGAAGAAAGCATATCATATAATATTTTTGCAGTTTTTGCATCATAAAGGCCAAAAGAAATCAAGACTTTCACTAGCTGAACTTATGGCAGTAAAGACTAAGAGAACTTGCAGAGAAGATAGTTCCATCACACCAACCATCACCATATGATGTGCATTTTAGCAGATCTAGCATTAATTTCAACAATACTTCACTACCCATTCGTAATAATAATAGAAAATTAATGTTTATCTGTAAAATATAGATTCCTTTAACGGTTTTACCCTGTTCTATTATATATTTATAGGGTTTGTCTAACGTAAGAGCATTTAATGAACATAAATCTCTGTTTACAAATGTTAGTTTGTATATGTTATCTCCTAATTTTTTTGCTTTCACCAAATTTACCTTTGATTTAACTGAAAAGATTTATTTGGAGTAACAATGGACAAGAGCATAAGTTATTAAATAAAAAAGACTTAGGAGATCATCAATATACTGTAAATTCCCCATAACATGTGACAGACAAAGTACAGAATTAAAGTAGGCAAACCCCTTATTTTATCACCATTTTATATTATGTGTCTACTACCTCCCATGTCTTACTTTCAGACCAAAATTGACATTTTTTTTACTGGTGCTACATGATACTTTGCCAAGGGCAAGCTCATCACTTCCTTTTCTACTTTTGGCTGAAAAAGTAGCTTGATGCGAAAATTAACAAGTAGCTACAATACTTGATAAAGCTTCAACAAATTTTATTTCATGATACAAAACTACAAAGTGTCAGGTGATTTTAGAGTCATCAACCATTTCATGTAACTGGGATTTACTTGAGATTGAAAGGATCTCAAGGAAACCTACCATACAGTTATACAGGATAGGTGGTGTGGAGTACAGACAGTAGTACATACTCATATACCCACACACGGCAAATAGCAAGATTTTACCAGAATTTAACTACTTTTCAAGTTAATTAACTACTTGCTATCCCACAAACTGAAAAACAACCAAGAATGGTTTCTAGTCAAACATCTTGCCTTTTATCGCCAAAACTTGTGTGGCTTCATTTTATATAAATAATACAAAAAGACAAGGTTCAATCTCATCAGGTTGAACAACATACATAACAATCTGCAGTGTTTTGCTCTCGTATCCTTGCCTAAATCAAAGTGGAATGGTGGATTTGTGGATTATGCCAAAGTAAAGTTTGTGATACCTAAATCAACTAAGGGACGAATTGTTTCTTTTGCAAAGTGTTCATTAAACCGTTCCATAAGAACTATCAATCATCCAAGTTTGATCCTTACTGGATGATTCTCTACCCTCCTTTTTTCAAACGCAAACTGATGTCAATCTCATTTACCTCATTTTAGCCCCTAAACTAGTTTTACCATACAACTGCTAAACCAAAATGCTTATACGCTCAAGTATCATCCTCCACGCCACAATTTTCAACTATCAATAGTAAATTCAATCTCCAAACAAATACCGCTTAAACTAATTGTACCACATGCATTAAAACGTGTGCAACTCTTCCTCTACAAGGTATCAACTGATACCGAAGGAATTATCAAGTATCTTCCTCAAATGAGACTTTAACAGAATCACTAAGATAAAATAGAAAACGATGTAAACCTAGAAAAACTGTTACAGATTCGGCGCACGTTAGCCTGTATTGGCTCAAGATAGCAACAAAAGTTAACAAAAGCTAACCTGCTCGCTGTGCCCTTGAGGAAAATAAACCACATGTGTTCCGGCCACCGGTAAGTTGACCAGAGGTCCGGCGCACGCTTGCCATAGCTCCGGATTTATTATCCTATTCTTCTCTCCACCTGCTTCACAAACACGAAAGTGAATAATCTATTAAAGTAATTACGATTCAAAAGGAACTTTACACACTTCTCACATGTAATCGATCGAACTTTTACAAAATTTCACGAATAACAACTAAAATTCCTATGAAGATCTTCATAAACTCATACTCTCATAGTTACAAGATGAGAAGAGAACATATTAAGCTCACCTTCACCGGAATTAGCCGTTGACATCGATCCGGAACCGTTCACCGGCATCTTCATTGCTCGTACGTACTCCAAATCACCGATCAACGTTGCCTCGCAATAATCAACTACAATCGCCGGAGATTCATCGGAGTTTATACTGTAATCACTGTAATCGCTATAATCAATCAATCAGATGATCACATCAAAAAAATAGATCAAATCGATGTTTGACTGTACGGACTTGCTATTCCAGCTGCGAGAACGACTGTTGGAACAAAACGCCCAAAATAGACCACCGGCGGTGTTTTCCGGCGTATATTCCGGCGACTTTCGCCGGAAACTGAAAGCAAAGAGACAAAATAATATTTAAGTATGAAACAGAGCTGCCGGAAAAGGTGGAGGGGGACAATATGAAGACCGGAGACACTTTATTAAAGGAGAGATTGCTGAGTATTGCAGAGACCAAATGCTGCACATGTGCCCTTCTTCTCTCTCTTGAACACAGTGTTTCTCTCTCTAGAAACTTTTTGTATGTATCTGAATCTATATGTTTCTCTCTCTAAAAGGAGGTGTATGTATAGGTTTCTCTCTCCTCTGTGTCTGAAAACAATCTTTCTTTCTCTCTCTACTCTGCCAGAGAAAGGGGGAGGGGGCCTCTCAAGGTTGACCACAGGAGGTTATTTTAGTGATGCGGGGTTTAACTATGGTTGTGTTAATCAGATTGGTTGGTTAAATAATTGTTCGTTATTGAGACCGATGCAGAAGGACTTACATACGAGCTTTCATTTGTGAACGTGCGAGCCTAATGCCCCACAACTCCATCTTGAGTAATGAAAGTGATCGGATTGGTAGCTTGTGGGCTTGATAGAAGGAAAGGAGTTGGCTATGATAGATTGGGCATCTTCTCGCTTACGACTTGGTCTCGTATGGGACATTCCCTCATGATGGAATGGCTACCGTTAGTGAACCAACTGTCGTTCAAATTTATTAATAATAATAATAAATAATAAATGTTGGTTAATATTACTAAAAGGGAGGTGTAATGTTGTTTTATACTTTTTAAACACAAATTTCTAATTATTAAAATAGTAATCTTTTAGGTTTAGTGTAGTAGTCTTTTCGCGGCATGTTGTTTGCCTATGTGGACGGCTGAGAAATTAAACCTTGCATGGTGAAGTTTTGTTGTGTTATGTCAAGTGAGCGTTGTTCAATGGCTATTTAATTAAAAAAATTGTTTTAAAAAAACTAATAAACATACTCTATAAATAGGGGTTAAACTGTTTATTTTTTCACACAACATATCACCCGTATTATATTTCACTCTAAACAATTATTACCATGTCATCATCTTCGAATGGGGTTGTCAATGTTTTCTTCCAAACAATTGTGGAAATAGTACAAATGCTAGATGATAAAGTTGAGAGTTCAAGGTGGCAATAACAAGATCAAGATCTATACACAAAAATTGTGAAGAAGCACACGATCATCTTTGGATGATTACTTTATCTTTACGGATGAGGACCACACACAATGTACACTCTCACAATGTTCTAACGACATTTTCTAATGAGCTGACCACTCTTCGTATAAATAGTTAACAACTATTAAAATAAACGAGCAAGAAATAGAGGCTAATATTTATGTATTACATAACCAAAATACGCGTGACAGTATTCGTAGTGATTTGGTGGATTATGTCTTCAAAAGCTCGGGGACTCATTTGAAGACTAAGACTGTTATTTATTTATTATTTTGTCTATAATTTATTACCTATCTTTGTATTAGAAAGAAAGATAAATTTTAAAATTTTGAGTGAGAAATGACCAGGTGAAAGTAAACTTGGGGAATCAAAGAAGAAGTTAAATGTGATAATGTGGTGTTGAGGTGGACTAGAAGATCCAAAGGTGAAAAAAAACACGATGGATGGTATATAGGGTGTCTAAACTTCCTCTGTAAAAATATCAAATCAATATAATTTGGGTTGTCTTTTAGGGTATCCCCTCTTGCATGGGGAAATGTTGAAGACGAGTAACATATGTTTTGAATACTTAATTAATGAAAAATGATCATATACCACATACAACTCCCTACACACTCAAGTCACTAGATGTATTCGTTTATCTAAAATCAAGTCACTAATTATACGCAAACTACTAACTTAGGTCACCAATTTAATAACAGACATGTGCTACAAATAATCAACGTCAATAAGGATTAATATGAAGGCTAACATGAAGTCAATATATCACAACTAAATGATGATGTTAAGGTTTTATGATGAGATTTTTAAGTTGTGATCACTGCCATACTGATGAAAGAAAGTTACAAGGTGATCACCATAGTGAATTATGTAATACAAAGAAGGTAATTATTGTCATGGATTACTGACGTGTAGAATAGAAGATGATCGCTTTCCTTGAAGAGTGAGGGGTTTGTACAAGACGGTCACTTACTTTATTTAGTGATACATTTGTGTACCCGTGACCCCTACCATTTTAGGGAGACGATTAGTGAAGACCAAGGAGAAAATGTAAGGTTGTTAAAATTATTCACTTGAACCTTTATTAATCAGTTGTGCTTATTTTCCTAAACCTTTTACACACTTACGTTATATGTTCTGGCATGCAATAACAAGCGATCTTCCACACTTGACATTTGAACATAAAATAAACATTAAATGTTTAAGAAACATATTCACACCCTTCTTGTTTTCTACGGTACCATCTTATCATCTCATTACCACCTCAACATGCCCCATTCATCCCCATATGTAAAACCATACTGTTGAATTAGATAAATATTGTAACGTGACAAATGAATTATGAAGCAGGTAAAAATGGAAGAGAGATCGTGTGAGTTTAACACAACTCTTTCTTATATTTTATAACTTTTTTAGGCATGCATCATATGTCGGTCACATTAACCTTCTTATTATAAGAACATGATAAAAGTGGTCATTTTTTGTTATTCATTAGTTACGTTGGAGGAAAATCATGCATATGATCATGAAATAGGTAGATCATTGTTTGTGTTTCTATTTTGCTTGCGTAATAGGCTTTGATCAATTCATTGTATGGTTAAAATCAAATGAATGGGCATTCGTGTATTAACTTTTTACTTGTGTATCAACATCAAATGTACCTTTAGTGGTAACTAGCTGACAAGCTTAAATGCATGCATAAAATGAACTTGCATATTATTTGTTTTCCACACATCTTAAAACTACATTATACATAGGTTGCTAATTAAGGCTTGAAGTTTCGACGCCAGACATCATAGACTTCTAAGTTACTTGAAATCATACAAAGAGATCATAATGTACCACATGAATTCTATCAATAACGGTAATCCAAATGCATTAGCCGTCTTAGAATCACAAGAGCAATCTTTGATCATGGTTGGTTCGTAAGCTGAGTCATGTGAGTGATTGTGTACAACATTCTTAACAAATCATATCTAAAATTAATGGTGGGGTACACACCTAATCTAATGCAAGGTTTAGAATGGTTGAGTCTTCTTGCACTCTTAGTAACTAAAGATTGTATAATCATTGTATTATGATATTATTGAACAAAAAAAACATGATATTAATATATATTTCCATTCTACCTTTGTAAACAATTGTGTACAATTTGCCAATGATTATGTCTCCACAATTTTATGATATGTAAAGAACATAAATGGTGGCGTTTTGTAATTGACATGACGAGGACAACACTAAACGAGCCACTATGCATTAGATAGAAAGACAACCTAGTACATTTCAAATTTGATCAACCATCGTGTCTTTCACTTTTAGTGGTTAGAAGAGTAATATATTTCTTTAACAACAAAAGAGTAATGGATTTTAAATTTTAACTTTTAAAAATGTAACAAACCATTAAATTATGAAACAAACAAATTATGTGATTGAAAAGTAATAAGTAACTATTTAAGGTTTTTTTAAACAATTCACTCACACAACTAGCCTACTATTGTTACACTTCGTATTTCATCATAGGACCCGCATATGAATGTAAGGCCCTAAAGATACATTCACATCCAAAAGACAGAGATAGAAAACCAGTTCAAAGAAATGCTATTAAATAACTAGTTCTCACGGCAAATGTGACCTTTTGAACTCTCTACTTTATAGTTTACTGTTTGACTTAAACTCTTAACGTTTAGAGTAGGGGTATCACTTAACAGAAAAGATAATCTTAGGTTAAATGTCATTTGATAAGTAATTTTTTAAGTGATATGTCAATAAAAATGGTTTGAAAGGTAAATGGCTTTTAATATTCTTTAAGACTAATAACTACATAGTTAATAAAAGTATTTAAATTTTCACTTCTTCCCTTGATTTTCACATTAATTTTCTATATAAGAAACCACTATAATAAAATACAATAAGTTAAATGTTATATCCTAAATATTCTATCATCCTTTAAACGATTGATTACTTTAACTTTCTTTTTTTCAATTCTTTATCACCTTAATAATAAATACAAAGCTTTTTTTATTTTTTATTTATTAGAACTATCGCTATCATATGATCTAAAGATTTCCACATGAATGACTTAAAATCCTTCAAATTACTTTTATTTTCTCCCATCCATCTCACAACCTCTCATCTTTCATGTCCGTTATTTATATTACTTTTATTTTCTCCCATCCATCTCACAACCTCTCATCTTTCATGTCCGTTATTTATATGGAGCTTCATCTCAATAAAAATCAAAATCCTTACTTTTTCTCTTCCATCTTAACGCCAACTCATCCAAAAATGTCTTCAAAGACATCGATTGCGAGTCTTAATAATCACAATGAAAAACTATTACCGAGGAAAGAAATTACATAAACTTAAAGTAGCTACTCTTTTATTTAATTCTCGTATGAAACTAATCCATTCATTCATTCACAATTAAAATCAAATAGGAATTGTACAAGTTTAAAGGATAAAATGATTTCTTCATTGTTAACTAATTTACATATATTTTTCTCTTTTCTTTTTTCCTTGTAAAAAGTATTGTAAACATGCCCAGGTCATTAAACTATAGTTACGTTTATACATGTTTATAATAATGTCCAAGTCATTAAACTATAGTTATGTTTATACATGTTTATAGTATACGAACACATATAAACTTATTTGCACATATGCATATATTAATTTAAAGACATTACATGATCATGATGTATTTTAATATTCATGTTAGAATTTTAGATACACAAATAAATAAATATTCTAGACGTGTTATCCCAGTTCTCATATTATTTATCAGTTTGTTTGAATTCTCTCCTATGTAGTATATATTACACACGTACACATACGCGTGCGCACACATAATCGCATTCGATACATAATGAATTTTAAATAAAAAATTATGAAATTATTTAAAGACTTTTACATAATGTATAAAAGACAATCACATGCAATATAAGAGCAAACAAAAACAATTAAATGTTATCCTATACATCACATCTAAATTAACAGGTATAAACATATATTCAATTCTCAAATTTCTCAATTTAAAGTTAGTTTCATACGTAGCATCGTTATTTATTTTATATACATAAACATGTATAATCAAGAATCTTAATTTTTATAATGCAAGAAGTTTTATTATTATAATATTTGCTAAAAGTGACTTATGATTTGTCCACCAATACTACCTAATCATTTCCGGGTTTTGATGCCGAACTAATCCACATGGGTAGTGGTGGTTTTTATGATAATTACTTCGATCACTATCACATCGATTCTCTTTTCAAATACTTTTTCGATAACAAACTCTTCCACTAATTTTTTGCTTGATTATTAATTTAGAAACTAATATCTATATGCTTAAAATTTATATAAATAAAGTTAAATGACACAAATTAACTTTATTTTCACCTTCATCTCAAATAGATGCAAATATTGACTATTGTCATGTGTTCTATTTTTTGTTTGAATTAGTACCCAAACTCCAAATTGGAGATAAGTTATTTATATACAAATTAAAAAAAATTAACAATAAATACATATATCCTCCGTGAGTACTGTAATGTTTTAAATTTTTTAGAACAAGTTATTATATACTTCTACAGACCACATATGCGTACATCTTGTAGAGTTTGAATTCTTGGCCTCTTAAATAGATGAAAACCATCTTTTCAATGTAAAATTTAACTAATCGATGTTGTTTTTTAGAACATCAGCTCACACATACAATTAATCTATTCATAATTCTAATTTACAGTTCACCGTGAACTCAAGTCCTCGGCCTTTAGAAATGAGACGCCATTTAACACATGCGAATAACATTAAGCTGACTTTTTTTTTAAGTAATAGATATTGTTTACTACGATTGTATGTGCTACGTGTTGTTTAAAACAAATTTAATATGCTACGTATATTCTTCCTTTTATGACCCTAAAAAGGTTATAGTAGGTGTGGACAAACATATAATTGGGGTTACTATTAACTATTATTAATTCATCAATAATGAGTTTCATATTCGGATGAAAAATATAGATGTAAGTATTCCGGTTTAATGACATGAAATGACTGGTTTGAGCTTGGATTTTAAAGTCTTAATTTCAAACCTGATTTAATGTGGTTTTTTGCAATGGTAGATTTCCTCATTGATAGTGTTTCTGGGTGAGTTAAATGTGGAGCGTCAAAATCAGTATGAACGGTTGACACCCCGTCTTAGAAAGGCTTACTCGTTTATTGAGTATAGTTTCAAATGGGCGTTAAAAAAAGATGATAAGTATACATTCATTCAGGTGTGCATTAAAATTCATGATAACGTAAGAAACCATTAGAAGACGTCATGTGTAACAATGGGTGAAGGGTAAACGTGCTCAGCAAAATCATAAAAGTCTAGGTTGTTAAGTTGTCAATTATGACGCACGATTACATGGGCTAAAAGAATTGTGTACTTAGTGGCTGCCTAACAGGCTATCGTACGCATCTGGTATAACATATTTTTTTATAAACATAAATATTAATATAGCAATATAAGACTTGAATCAATTAAAGAAAGGTTGAATAATAGAATTTTCAAGAAAGTAGTGACGACTAATAAAGTTAAATTGTTTAGAAAAATAGTAGAACAAGAAAAAAGTCACAATTCTAATCAATGGTTACAAACTCTAACGTCTTTTTCTAGGCTTATGAACCTTTTTAGTAGTGTGTATATAACGAATTAAATACACAGGGGATTTTACGTGCAAACGGTACGAAGGATTATAGGTTGTTGATCTAGTGAATCAGTGGTTGAGATTAGTGGTGGAGCTTGAACGTAAGTATAGGGGGGCCAAAAGTCACGGGACCTAAATCAAGGATCCGAACTCGATAGGTATAAAATTTTCCGGGGCGAAAAACAGAGGGCCCCCGGGCCCTAGCAAAGCTTCGCCACGTATGATAAGATCCATTTTCATTCATAAAATTGAGGAGTCTGGAGGGGTAATATTACAACAACATATCATTGTTAACTTTTTTTAAAGAAATTTTTGAACACATATAACTTCTGCTTTACATCATTTTTTTACAGATTATACCATAAAATCAATCATCTTAATCTCTTAAAATTTAAGTAATGTTTTACAATACTATTTTCAAAAAATCTTGAGTTGTAAAAAAAGTGTATATGTGCCTATAACGTAGTAAGTTAATGTGCGTAATTACAAATGCATATGCGTAATCACAAAAAAGCAAGTTGCGTAGCTATTATATATGCGCTACTTAATTGGTCGCGTAGTTATTTTATATATGTTGTGTAACATTTGTCTGTTATTAGTTATATATACCGCGTAATCACCTTTCACCCCATAACACATGTTGCGTCCTAGGGTTTTTTACACATTGTAGGTTAAGAATGTCACATTTTTGTTAATTTGATTTACCCAAAGTTCAAACGAATAAACCAAACCCTCAATTGGATTATTCGATTAGGCAGATGTATGTTATACAATTAGGTTATCGAATAATTCTGTTAAAAATTAAATAACTTAAAACCGATAGACTAACCAAAACAGTTCACATATATAGGTGCATATACGGATTGATTGTAAAAGTTATAAGAGTAACTTTTCCCGACTTACATAAGATATTTTGGAAAATGCTTATCTGAAAGAAAAGAACACAATAATTCGATGTTCTTTAGCCAAAAAACGGGATAAATCGCCTTTAGCATATAAAAAGAGTTATTAAATGGTTGTGCTCAAGTTAAGCTATTTTTATTTATACTTGTTGCAACTCTTTATTTTGTCACGTTAATAATATCTTCTATGTTTCACACTAAAACATACCATTGATATGATGTTTTCGACAAGATAAAAAATGTTTAAACCAACAATGCTTTCAAACATTATTTATAAAATCATTATTATTTGTAACCTAAACCCTAGAACTTAAAAAACATAGCATGTGTTTTTGTCATGCATTCATTTAAGGAAGAATCAAAAAGTTACAATCTGATTATACATTAAACATATTTCCTCATTTACTAACATCACCATGTGCATTAAATTATAGGATGCAACTTGATATATTGTTGATGGACTCATTTTGTTTGTATATTAATTTGAAAATTAATCTTTTTAAAAGATAAATTTGTTAAAATTAAGTGAAAATATCCGAACTCTTTATATATCAATTAAGTAGATTTTTAGTAGTATTAGTAAAATCATATAATATTATTCTGTTTTTTACATTGTTATTTCTTTCTTAATAAAGTTAAAATAGATACACGAGGTCTCCATATATTAATACGATCGACACAGACAACTACATTGGCCATACATATCCATGTTTATTATCCTTCTGGATAACGTCGTATTTAGGTTGTCATTTAGGTTGCTATCACCATCTTTTTCCCCATCAACACTGTTAATAGTTCCATCAAGATTTATTTTGTACACACATCAAAATAAAAGGTCACATTATACTATTCAACTACTTAAAAAATGAAAAACTTTCATTATCAAATAGAAATGAACTAGTTGTCAAATTGATCCATCATCGTTCTTTAGCGTTAATGGTGACGTGTGTGACTAAAAAACATAATGGATATGAAAAGAGTGGAAGCTCGAAAACAACAATGTCAAGTACATGTCGTCTAATGTAACATAAAGAATCCTTAACCATCATACATAAAGAATCCTTAACCATCATACGCGTTGGGTGAAAACAAGAATTACAACACATACAACGTCTATAAGCATGATTAAATAAATTCTAAACCCGTGTGTTGATTGCAACAACTAAAGGCTACATCAATTAGCTAAAACCATCAATGTATAATAAATAGGAAACAATGACCCAACATTAATCCTACATTATGAAACCTTCAATAACAAGCTTCCAACATGTTTTGGCCTAAAAGGTCCCCAATGTAGTTAGCAGAATGTTTCAATAATTAAAACAGTTAAAAGTAACATATTTAAGGTATGAAAAAATATATATCTTTTATGGAAAGGAATAACATTAATATACTTTTATTTTCATATAATTGATGTATTTTTCTCGTTACGTGTAAAATAACACCATGCTTTAAGTTAACTTTCATACTGTAACACCCGGATATTTAAAAAAAAAAAAAAAAAGAAACGAAAAAAAAAGATAAGTATAAATAAAGAAAGGTGAAATAACCCAAGTTGAGGGGTTAAAGTTATGCAAGATGCAAACTTTATTATTATTATATTTAAAAGGTGGGCATGGCCGCCCACTCTTCCTGCTCACCAACTGCACGACCGCAGAAAAGAAGAAAAGCAAAGCTTCCATCGGTTTTAGAGAGAAGAAGAAGAAGAATTGGCTTGTAGGTGAGTTTTTGGGTGTTTTGTTCGGTTTCAGCTGAGTTTTCAGCTTGTAGACCGAGTCTTATGTGTTTCTCTGTATTCGGTTGTGTGTTTTTTATGTGTTTAGGTGTTTGAACTCCAAGGGCTCTCGAGTTTGGAGGAGTTTTACTCGAAGGCTGCTGTAGGTGAGTTCTAGAACCTCGAATTTTTTGTTTTAAACTTGTTTTGGGGCTGAAATGCATGTAAATTATTATTTTTGCAACTTCCAGTATGTTAAAACCGTATGTGTTACCCTTGTTTTATGTGGGTGTGTGTATTTGTGAATGTTTGACTGAATATTGTGGTTGTATGCTTGTTCTAAGTGCTAAATATGCTAGATTTGGGCTAAGAATACGTTAGGATAATGATTGGGAACTGAAATTTGTATAAGTTAGAACTGGCATAGTGCCCATGCGCCTAACACTTACCCATGCGCCTGCATAGTATCCATGCGCCTAAGTTTCTGCCCATACGCCCAAACTGCCCATGCGCCCGAGTACCCATGCGCCTGCATAGTACTCATGCGCCTGCATAGTACTCATGCGCCTAAGTTTTTCCCATGCGCCTAAGTTTTTCCCCATGCGCCCAAGTGTTCCCATGCGCCCAACTGTCCGTGCGCCTACATAGTGCCCATGCGCCCACATAGCGCTCATGCGCCTAAATTGACTTAGGATTTTTCTGAAATTTTGGGAAATAGAAATTAATGGTTAAGCTCTGGAATGTTTTGGTGGGTTATGTTTATTCATGTTATGCATGTTTGTGGCATGTTATTGATGTTCCTTATTATGTATTATTACGTGACTTTACGTGGTGTGTTAATGCTCTTGTACGTAAAATATTATATAGTGAAAGTGAAAGACATCGTTAACGAAGTGGAACATAATGAAAGAATGTAACGTCTTGCAAGCAACTGAAAGGAGGTTCATAACTCATTGAGGGGTTGTTAGCTCAACTGTGTGCGGTTTAGCTAACCCATGAGGATGCACACAGGGGTCAATCTTTGTGATTGACCAATATATACGAAACGGGACCCTTGTCACTTGCCCCGGTACTGGAGTCAGCTTCGTGCACAATGTTAGGGGTATATAGACTTCGGCGCAGAAGTTCGAAACGTGCGAAATGTATGAAAGAATGCTGAAAGATAATAATGATATTATCAAGATGTATGTATGTTGTGTGATCACGAACGAAAGTAAAGGAAAAGTTTTTACTAAGGTAAAGTATTTTATTATTTAAAACTAGAACTCACTCAGCAACGCGAACTTTTTATGTATTTTCAGTTGGCAGATAGCTTGTTGCTAAGAATTGTATGAGGGTGAAGCTACTTGGTGGGTAAAGACAGGCATCCATTTTATGCACGATAATGATGTTGTTTTGTAATACAACTAAGTGATATTTTGTAATCATTTAAATGACGATGTATTACTTAGCAAATGTATTTATTAAAGGATGAAATGGTTTTTGATGAATTATTCCGCTGCAATATTTTATTTACTTAATAAATTTTAATATGTTTTCATATAAATGAGGTTGTGATCGACCAACTGTGGGGTTTCTGGAAACGGGGCCTTACACATACGTATAATAATATAATTATGCAATTATTCTATTGTGATTTGTCTTAGCGAAAACACATTATTAAAACAATTACAAGTATATATGGTGTCGTTTTATCAAATGTATTATACACACACATAATGATATATAGAAACAACTTTAATGAATTTTTTATAACCACTAATTTTTAGTAACATTCTTTTATTTTAAAAATGGCCCTATCAAGTATTTAGAACCGGGTCATCGTGTCCCGTGAAAGGTCCACGCATTTTATAGTAGACCCCTTTTGGGTCACCTTAATAATTGAATTTGTTTTTATATTACTATATAATAATTCAATCTATATATTTCTTTTGACCTTTTAGAGTCGAATATCTGGTTGTTTGATTCTCGTGAAGAATTTCCTTGAAAGATTTTTGTTGAATATTTTGTGCGTACTTTCTGAACTAAAGGTGTTGACAATGTTATATCAACATTAGAGGAGGCCGTTGAATATAAAAACAATCTTAGATGGATTCATAAACTTTTTTTTTACTATGCCTATATGTTAGATATAACCATACCCAAATTAGCAACCTTAATTTGTTTCCAGTTGTGAACGATATGTTGTTTGTATAACCAAACCAATCATTGAACAAATTGTATTGTAGGTTTACTAGTTGGGTCTATTTTAAAGTCTAAGATGAAATAAATAGATTATAGTTAGAAATATATAATATATATAAAATAGAGTATGAAACTACTTTTATCTTTTAGTGTGATGTTAACAAAATATAGAGTTAGTAAATTAAAATTTGAAATATATTTTTAAACCCATTTAAGCATCTGTTTGGTCATGAATTAAGACAGTCCGACTCATAACATGTCAGTTTAGACAGATGTTGTTCAAAAGATCATTATGTTCAAATTTGACAAGTTTGGTATCAATGAAATTATAAGTTTCTAGCAACCTAGATTTACACATATGCTAATTAGGGTGAATTTTAGCTAATATATATATATATATATATATATATATATATATATATATATATATATATATATATTTTAAATACTTGGCTACATTCCCATGTGAAAAAGAGTTAGAATTTATTACAAAATGTGGGTGAAAACTAAAAGAGGGGGCATAAACCATTAGTGAGGATGTATCGAGTGTGGGAATGGGAAGGGAGGGTGATGTGGAGGGTGTTTTGGGTGAGGTGGTAGAGCGTGGGATGGAGATTTGCGAGTGCTTTGGTTATTAAAAGGTCGATGAAACCTATGTGAGTGAGGGAAGAAGCCAATCAGCTTTCGCGTGGGAAGGGGAGGAGGCTTTGGCGGGGTGTGACAGGACGACTCCATCCTCCTTAGGAATACATTGGAAATTCTATTGAAAAATAACTAAACATGTTAATTTTGTAAGTAAGACGGTTCAGCCAATCAAAAATGTTAAATTCGCAATTTAAACTTTTCTTTTTAACTAATAGTTAATTTGTATTAAACTTGACAAAATGATAAATAGTGTTTTCTAATATGTTACATGCACACAAATGCATATATTTAAAAAAATAATAGTAAAGGCTAAACAACTCATCCCAAATTCACTATCGTTAACCCTATCGTTAAACAACCTAACTAACCATACGGTTTGAACGATTTTAGAATTTATGAACACACATACTCATAACGGGTTATTAACTGTGTTATCCCGAGTATCCCCAATTAACTATTAACTAATACTTATATTATATGTATGAGTTCAATAACAAATAATGTTTACCCATCATACACCCTAACTTTATATGTCGTAGGTTTTAAATTAACCTTTTTTGACACCTCCAACAACTAAATAGCTTGACTTAAACAAGATAGAATAAAGTTTAAGCTCGACTAATTCGATAAACACTCGCCTTGTTAGGTGTTAAGACCTGCCTTAATCAGTATTAAGTTTTTCAAAGGCTGGATATGATTTACGAACCCATGGACACAGACGAAGGAGCAGTCCTGGCTAGTGCACCTTACCCATGTACTTACATCTCTAATTACACTCGGTACATACATATGCATAGAGTTGTACAACTCAAATTTTTTTTCTCAAATCGGTTATGACTAGGTCAACAGAAGTCAAAACCGGTTCTTGGTAGAATCGGTTTTTGAAAAGGACAATGATCAATTTGGTCTGCTTCAGTTCCTTTTATTTTGAGTGGTTCGATTCAACCATAACCGATTTTTAACAATTTGATTTTAATATCAGTTCCGGTTCAAGTTGGTTTGTTGTTCAAGTTCATTAACCGCTTTTCTTCTACACCTCTACGTATGAAAGAAATGATGTTGGATGGCCGACATTGGAAATTTCGATGGCCCATTAAGAGATCCTTTCTTGTTTTATTTGTGGATTAGTGGCTGTTTGCCTAATTCCATAATCTTTATTGCAATTTAACCCTTAAAGTTTAAGGCATTGATAAATTTGGCCCTATATGTATTTGAAAGTTGTGACCAACAGAATATTGTTTGCGTAGTTCTTACCTAAATGTAATATACTAGTTTTAGTAACTCGTGTATTATACGAGTTAAATAAATAAAATATTATATAAAATTAAATTTTATTAATTATGAACGATATTATAAGAAAAAATATGATTGAAATTATGTATGAGTAATGCATATAAGTTATAAAACAATGATATCAAATTTTTAAGCTTTTATTTTTTCAAAAAAAAACTAAATATTTTGTTTCCAAACAAACCGTTTTAAAATTTGGGTTATTATAACTCCCAATTTTAATTATATTTGGTTTTTAAAATTTTACTTTTTAAAAATACATATTTTAAAATATTTTATATGTTTAAATAATTTTGATGATTTATAAAAAAATTTATTTTATAAAAGTTGTTTCTTAGAAATAACATTAATAAAAAGAGCTCTTTCTTAATGTAATTAAAATGTATTTTTAATCTAAAAAGAAATTAAATAATCTTATTAGTAATTAATGTGATTATTAAATATGAGAGAGAAACGAAAAACTTTTGGTGATAATAAATGTAATATTGACATGTGTCTCTCTAGTTACTCTTTTATTAGAGTAGTGAGATGAGATTTGATTCTGTTTGCCATTTAGACATGTTAAGTGGTAAAGGTTTGTTTAAAACAACTAGACATCTTCAGTTAGAACCTCACACTTGTAACTGTCATGTAAATTACCATAAATATATGAACAAACATGATTTTTAGTTTTCTAGTTGTGATTTCTAACACAACACTAAATGTAAACCTAACATAAAAGTCGGTAGACTTTGGGTTGGGTCTAAACGAATTTGGTTGGAAATGAGTTGACCCCCTTGACATGTTTTGTGTTATGGTTGGATATATATAAATAGGTCGACCATCTGCTCATTTAAAACTATACTTTTTATAAGTATAAATTTTACAGAAGCTACCAATTTGTTTACTGCTTAACTTGGTTACAACTTTATCGCTACCCACAACCCCGTTACAACTTATTACAACTTGCTTAGTCATTTCGACCAGCTTAGATACTTGGGTTGCGCTTGTCATGTTCGTGTTATATGGTTTTAAGTGTGTTCAACTTAGAGGTGACGTATGTAACATGAATAGATATACATGTTTTGTTAGTGTTTATTAATTTCAACCAACTAACATGCAGGCCAGAAACCACCAATCCATCAATAAAATACGCGTTGTGTTCGAGTCCTAGTATTCATTGCGTTTTTAAGGTTCTCTCTAAGCATACTTTTTTATTGATATGACACCACATTTGGTTTCTATTGGATCTAAATGAGACTTTTGTAGGTAATCAATGGTGAATTGAAGAGCATCACATTCTCATTCTTGTGGAACCACAAACCACAAGAAGATTGATTGAAAAGAAAGGAGGCCACACAAGCACAAACAAGGTAGATAGGGGATATCATATCATCATTGTATGAGCATTGAAGATAAACCAAAATAAGCTTTAAATGTGATATGGACTTCAAATTCACGCGTATATCATAAAAATACGTGGTTTTATACAATAAATTATGACTATGCATGCGTATGCTTCTACCAAGATAAGATTATAGTAGGAAGACGGTCACAACCGATATAATTATATGTTTTAAATTAAAAAAATAAATATGAATAATAATTATAAAAAAAAGTTGTTTAAATTTATTGGATATATGAAGACAACCAATTATGGATGCATACGCCTCCAAATAATGCATTATATCGGCAAACAAGACAACTCATGTTGTAAGTGGGGTACCCTATGTGTATTATGGCATACTCTTGGTGGCATCGATATGACGATATCATATATTTATTGTTCGTTGATGCACCCACAAATTTTACAATAAACTTTACTAAAAAAAGATTATTTATTTCTAAACAACGGCACACATTCTCTTACATCTAATCTAGTTTGTGAGATTCGCACTCGTATCAATTTAATGAAGATAGACACCATGTACCTCTAGACTAAGATAACATTTGGTAAAACAAACATTACGTGAAAGTTGATTTGTAACAACCGTCATCACCACCCTCATCTACGGTACCGTGCCATCGATGATGACCATCTTTTGCTTGAATATTTTTTTAACATGAGTTCGTATATAAATTTAATTTGATATACAAATGATATGTTGATCTGCAGTCTTATATAACAAAAAACACAAATATGTATTTGTTTTACAATTTGGTTTGGATCCAAAACGGTTCCAAGCATACAACACATCCATACCAAAAGCCATTTAGATTAGTTCAGTTTGGTCATTTCTATCTCCAATCTAACACGCACCCGTAATTCTTAACTATTGCTTATTTTTGTTCTATTTTTTTTGGTCTATATATATTTATCAAAAGTTATTTTATATTTTGGAGTTTTGTATATATAATATTTAGTTACTTATCAAATCAACCAAAGTTTCTTTAAGATGGTGTAATTCCTATGAGAGTTGCATATCCCTGACAGGAGGCCTAATTCTTACCAAAGTGGTCCATCTTCATTGGTTTCAAGGCCCTTTAGTGATGTACTTTTTTGGGACCATGTTTTATATTTACATTTTTTGTTGCTATCATGTTCAATATTTGATCATCCAAAGACATAATATTCCAAAAATGCTATTTTTGAATCAATAAAATGATAAAATTAATAAGAACCTTAAAAAGAATTTAGGCTCGATATACCAATCAAGTCGGTTTATTCATGAATACATGACAAAAACATGTAATGATGACATATCAAATGCATGAGACTATCTGAGACACAAATGTGATCCTGTTTACAATAAAACATCATTCATATCCATTCATTTAAACATTCATATCCATTTATTTATACATGTATTGTATTGAGATATTCTTATTTATGATTGTTGCGGAAAGAAAACAAACCAAAAAGGAAATGTAAAATCTAAAACGTGTCAAACGAGTCAAAGTCATCAAAAGTGATATATTTAATTCGTGTATCAAAATATGATTTACTCAAACGATTACATTGTTGTTGTCATGATATGGTTTTCAAATAATACTTCACTTGATATCCATAAAACTGGTAACATACTTTTAGACAAAAAAACGTCCATATCAATCTAATAAAAATTACTATTAATATAACTTCTCTAATTATTATATTATAAAGTTTATACATAAGTCATAAAACCATTTGTAAACCTAATAATTTTCGTTGTGATCACAGTGAAAGAGCAAAATATTATGAATAAAAATTAGAAATAATCAAGATTCACGAAAACGCAAATACCCAACCATTAATAGCATGTTGACTTCTGGGCCATAGTCTCTAACCCAAGCCCATGTTGACTATTTATATTCTAAAACTTAAAACTCGTTAAGGATACACAGGCCCATGTTGACTATTTTCCGAATCTCGACTATAAAGGTAAGCCCATTATATCACAAACATATTCAACAGAACTAGTGTTCTTCACAATCCGTTTAACGCTACTGGTGCCCGTGCAATCACTCGTGCTTCAGCTTCAGCTTCATCTTCATCTTCATCCATGGCGTCTTCGTTTAGCCCTGAGAAAGCTAGGGTTCCTCCGGCGATTGATTTGCCAGTTCCTCCCGTCTCCAAGGTCTCGATTATCTCAAAACGTGTGATTCGTGTGTGATATGTGTATGAGGCTAGCGTTACCCATATGCATATGCTGCTTTTGAATTTTCATTTGTGTGCTTGCATAAATAGTTTATAGTATAATCTGATGCGATTCTTCGGGTATAGATAGACAGATAGCCGTGTTTAAATTTCACGTTTAGGTGTGTGTGGTGGGAAGTTATATGTAATTGGGAGTTTCTGAGGATATGTTATTGTATTGTGATTGGTAGTGTGCATCTTTTGATTAGTTTCTGATACTTTCAGCTCTGTCACTCCATAGTATGTGTGTGCATGTATGCAATTGGGAAAAGTTTGTGTGATGCACGTGAACATCAATATCTTTGCAAATATATGTGAGTGTGTAATTGTTTATATACTCACCTGTTTGCGAAACATAGATAATACCTTATTGCAAAATTTTGCCTTGTAGATCATTTAGAGCTCTCATCTGAGTTGCACAGTTTTCTGTCTGGGAATACTTGCATACAATTATGAATTTGAACACCATTTGTTTTTTGTTCATTTTAAGTTTGTGCATGCATTTTTATATGATTATTAAAAGTTTGGATTGTTTTGTTATCCTTGTAGCTGTAGTAAACTTCGAATCAATGTGTTTATCTGTGTGGAGAATGCTATTAGGGAATTTGGTTTTCCTAGAGGATCTTGTTTTTTTAGAAATGAGTGTTAGGCAGAATGGTCATTTGGTTATGCTCATCATCTTGAATAACTTTTGTTCTGAAGTAGAGTAATCTGACAATTGGGGTCTAACAGTAGTTTTTATACTCCATTTGGATACTTACCGGCATATGTGGTTTTGTGTTTATTACATTTTTCTTCCTTTTGCAGTTCAAGATTGGTCTCTGTCAGTTGTCTGTGACAGCAGACAAGCAGAGGAATATTGCTCATGCTCGTATAGCAATTGAAGAGGCTGCTGAAAAGGGTGCCAAGCTTGTTCTTCTGCCTGTAATATTCTGTTATGAATTTCTATCTTTCTTTCTTCATGTTCTAATACACAAGTTGTGTTCTATTATGAATTTCTACCTCTCTCTTTGTTTAGTTTTAATTTTCTTTTCTAATTAATTTGCTAATCTTGTGATTTCTTATGTCAGGAAATATGGAATAGTCCATATTCAAATGATAGCTTCCCAGTGTATGCTGAGGACATTGATGCTGGGATTGACTCATCTCCTTCCACAGCAATGTTGTCTGAAGCTGCTCGTTCTTTGAAGATCACGATAGTTGGTGGGTCCATCCCAGAAAGATGCGGGGACAAGCTGTACAACACGTGTTGCGTTTTTGGTACGGATGGAAAGCTGAAAGCTAAACACAGAAAGGTACTGTTTTTAGGTAGCCTATGCAAAGCAAAATTTTATAATACTATCATTATCACCCTTGATTGATTCGGGCTATATCTTTAATGGGTCGAAGTGGTTAAATTTTAAAAATTAGCTCAAAGAGGAATCATGGCAGATGAGCCAAGAGTTGTCCAAATCGTACTTTTAACACATAATAAATCACTTTATTTTATTTTTTTTTGAAATAACATATACGTGTGTCTGGGTGTGTATATATATTTGTAATTGGCATACCCATCTACTTGTAAAAGAAGTTTAGATTACTTGGAAAAGGTTTCAGATCAGCCTAACTCAACTCACCCTGCCCATCTTGCCACCTCTATGTTTTATTTAACTAATTTAAACATGTCACGTGGAAAGAAAGTTTGATGACCATCATTGGGATTGTGGTCTTAAATAGGAATGATTGTCTATTTGTTTTAGCAGAAATTATTGCCATTATAATACTATACACAGATAAACTTCTGATAAGTTGTGGGATATAACTACATCACAGATACATCTTTTTGATATCAATATTCCTGGAAAGATTGTATTTGAGGAATCAAAAACTCTTACTGCCGGAGAAACTCCTACTGTTGTTGATACAGGTTTGTTTATAATTTGATGCTGAATGTTACATTGTTTGCATCATAGCACTCTGATTTACTTTGATAAGCTGGAATCACTTACAACATTGATCATGTATAAGTTGTGATACTATTTCTTACATTTGTGAGATTTCTCATTGCAAATATTTTTGCAGATGTTGGACGCATAGGTATAGGTATTTGCTATGACATTCGTTTCCAGGAACTGGCCATGCTTTATGCAGCTAGAGGTTTGTTAAAGCTAACAATTTATTACTTTTTCATATAAGTATTTAATTATTTTGTGTTTATCATACAATAGCTGTCATATAATTTATCATAACCCAGCATACCAAAATGATCATACTAGGTTTTTTTCCCAACATAAAAATCCTACTCCTGCCAGATAGATTGTTAGCAGATTAATGAAATGTAAATTGCTAACTGTAATCATTGTGTTCTTCTAAGCAGCAGTTTCACTTCTTTAACTGTAAAGAACAACAATAAACCAATGAAAATAATAATGTTTAACTTGTATCTGTATACTAGTAGTTTCAATAACATTTTGGTGTGTTATTATTAACTAATCATCAATTGCTTATTAGGTGCTCACCTACTTTGTTATCCTGGGGCATTCAACATGACTACTGGTCCACTGCATTGGGAGTTACTACAAAGGGCAAGGCATGTAGAAATTTTTTACACACATTATCTATATTTTAACATTTAATTATTATTTTGGGACTTTTATTGTGACTAAGTGTTCTATTTTTTTGCTATGCAGGGCTGTTGATAATCAGGTATGCTACCAACTTCAGTTCGTTATATGGACTGTTCTGATATCAAACTTGTCTGTTTGATAAAACCTTATAAAGTAGAGGTCTGAATTGATTTGTTCCTATTTGAAATGAAAACTACTGATAACTTTTTTGAATGAATAATCTGAATAACTATTAGTTACCTTTCTAAGTATCCAGAACTTTTTTAGTAATAAAAAATTTTGACGAAAAGTTAAGGTGTAATTATAATGATACAAGTGCTTGGTTAAAAAGAGCGCAAGGGGATCCACGGCGTTTTGGTCCCATAAGCTGAGGCACCGGCACACGCATACCTGAGGCGCATGTTGATATACAGCTAATTAAGCTTTATTTACAACCAAAAACTGCACATTTCTCATCTTTTTCACAAACCTATATGACCTGATTATTCATTTAAATGCTGAATTATTATGTATTTTGTTATAGTTATATGTAGCAACTTGCTCTCCTGCTCGAGATGCTGGATCTGGGTATGTGGCATGGGGCCATTCAACCCTAGTTGGACCAGTAAGTCTGTCATCCTCACTAGTCTTTTGCAAAGCTCTACAAACTACCTAATCGCGTGTGGATGAACGGAATTGTTTATCATAATAATAATTATTATTTTTAAAATTTTAACTGAACAAACTTGTGTTATATTTGACAGTTTGGAGAGGTACTGGCGACGACAGAACATGAGGAGGCAACCATCATATCAGAGATTGATTATTCACTACTTGAGCTAAGGAGGTGAGACGTTTACTACAATGTCATAGTAAAAGTTTTAGAAACCTATCTTCGATATTAATCACATGCTTTTAAATATAAATACATCTCCAGGACAAATCTCCCACTACAGAAGCAACGTCGTGGTGACCTTTACAGCCTGGTTGATGTTCAAAGGTTAAATTCTCAATGAATGCCTCAGGTATGCTATGGTCCCTGTTTGGTCATTTCAACCCATCAAGTTTTTATTTAAAGTAGCTTATGTTTGTGTACCATCTCTTGCTGAAGAAAACGTTCATTGTAACGTGTTAGTTGTTACATTTGTGTTGGCAATAAAGTCTCGCCTGCTGACTGATTTGGTTGGCTAGTGAAAAGAGAGCCCTTGGGTACTTGTTTGATGATATCAATTTTTGCTGCGGTCATATAAAGTTGGGTGAGATCTGTTCTATCACCCCTCCCTAGGCTGTACATTAGTTCAAAACTGGAAGGTCAAGACTGGAGATCAGAAGTGAGGTATCGAAACCTGGACTGCTAGTGGTTTGTTGGCGTAGTTCTGGTCGCGGTCTTGACCTGTCATTTTAAGATTAAAACTGGTCCGGGATGTTTTGGACATGGTGATAGGTTTGGGCCACTGGTTCAACCGTTCTGCTGGTGGTTTGTTGGTGTTAGGCCGGTCACAGTATTGACAATGCTAAAAAATGTTCAACAAAACAAGTTAAGAGAACTAAATTCATCAACATAATAAATGTTAAAAATCATGCACGACACACAAGTCTACATATTAGCCTGGTTGTAGGATTGCACATTAAGTAGTGTTATATTATATACTATTCGAATCCGACTTGAAAAACCTAAAATTCAAATTATATACCTTGAAAATCTTTTTATGTACTGTTGCTTTTCTCTTGATTTAGATTAATTTGAGTTAATCTGAAGTGAAACCATAGACCAGCATGAATTTGAATTCACTTACAGTAAATGAAAAATTCAAGAAACTATAGCAATTAATATTTGTTTATACCTGTTGCATTTGATACTTTTGGGTTTTTTGCGACTTAGGTTGTAGAGTTACTTAGGCGAGTTCAACGCAGTGTTGTAAAAATCGTTAGGAGTTAGTCGGGTAGTGGAGTATCGACTACCGATTAATTGGGATTGCTTGGGATTAATCGGATTGAAATTTTTATATTTAATTTTCAGTTATACACACACACATCTTTATTTGTAATTATATAAGCAGTATATACACACACATTTTATCAAAATAACCAATATTTTCAAGGTTTGACCGCTATTTCCAACATTTGGTCGGCGATTAGGGGCCGACTAGGACCGATTTGGGCCGATTTGGTTCGATTAGGTTCGATTTTGACTAGCAACGACCGATTACTGATTTTAACCACCAATTACATGAAATTGCCAAGTCCACCAGCCGATTAGCGATTAATCATCGATTAATCGGCCGACTAGGCCGATTTTTACAACACTAGTTCAACGGGTCATGCATATCAATATTATGACTCCAAGATTTATGGATGTTTTTAAAAGATTTAGTTTTGCTATTAAAAAAGGGCTAGCGGCGTAGTTGTTGCTTGTTTGCCTTCTATTTTGATGTAAATTGGGTTATGACCCTGTGTATGTTGTAATTTTTGAATGACTTGAAAATTGAGTCACGTATAAAACTAAACTTGTACAGAACCAGCCGGTTGGTTTTATATAAACTGGCTTTCTATCACCCGCGCTACGCAACGGGAGTCCAACCATTTTTCCAACATGCAATGTTGTGTTGCTTTGCTCGTTATTGGCCGGGTTCGTCGGGGAACCATAAAGCGAAGTTGATACGGATTCGGATCAGGTAGCAATCGACCCGGGCGGCCCAACCAACCCGCCCTGAAGACTTCGCATCGGCCCAAGCTGGTCGGCCCAAGATGAGCTTGTTTTAGGTCGATCTATTCCAGTTTTTATTTACAACTGTGTTTCCTAGTATCTAGGATAATAATAACGAATTATATTCCATTAGTGTTTGTGTTCCATTCAAAAGTTTCATGCCTATCTGTTAGATAGGAGCATTATATAAAGAAATCCCATGTATGGAATTCTTTGATTTTTTTTAGGTTTATTAATAAAAGACATTTAAGGTTTTCTGTTTGAAACCTTGTTTTCACGTTACCGGAATTTGGTAACGGGTTTATTTCTGGTGCTTCCGTACCAAGTGGTATCAGAGCCATGGCAGAGTTTCGGAGGAATCACCGTGATAATCCCCGTCGATACGCCGCAGGAGGCAACGACGATTATTACCCTGATCCTCGGGATGATGAAATCGACCGATTACAGCAACGAATCAGAGAACTGGAGCTACGTTACGAACCACAGGAGGAGGAGCGAACAGAGTCCGATTACGAGGTTCGGGACGATAACCGGCGAAACCCATTCGGAGACTGGCGCAACTACCACAATGCGACCCCGCCAACAGATCCGCTCCGATCTCTGGGCGTTCGGGTCGAAATTCCTGAATTTGAGGGACGGGTTCAGCAGGACGAGTTTATCGAGTGGATTCATACCGTCGAGCGGGTATTTGACCTGTGAGACATTCCGGACAATTTAAAAAGTCAAGCTCGTGGCGATAAAACTACGCAAACATGCGTCGTTATGGTGGGAACACGTTCGGAAGAAACGACTTCAAGATGGGAAACAGAAGGTGGAAACATGGGATAAGATCAAAAAACTCCTCAAGGCAAAATTCCTTCCGGTCAACCATCGTCAAGATTCTTACCTGGATTACCATAACTTCAAGCAACATACTTTATCCGTCGAAGACTTCATCATGGAGTTTGAAAAACTTCGAATGCGGTGCGGGATCGATGAGAATGAAGAACAAGTTATTGCACGTTTCCTAGGAGCCCTCAGGTCTGACATATCTGATATTGTTCAATTACAGCCCTATTGGACGTTTGATGATGTTTGCAGGTTAGCACATCGAGTGGAAAAACAGCAAAAGAGCAAGGCAAAAGTCCCCCCGTCAAGACCACCTGCACCAACTCGGACTCCAACAGTCACCCCCACCCCAAACCGTCCCGGCCTAATCAAAGCCGATGGTTCAGGGTCATCGGCTTCCCCAACAGTTCCGTCTGTTGCGCGGTGTTATAAATGTCAGGGCATCGGCCATCTACGACGGGACTGCCCAAATAGGCAGGTCGTTGCCTTTGTGGATGACCCACTACCCGTGTATGACGTCGGGGATGAGGATACAGAAACCGAAGAACCATCAGAAACATTATACCCCGATCGGGGAGAAGCTCTCATCACCCAAAGAACTCTTAGCGCAGCGGTAGCCAAACCCGATGACGAAACGGCATGGTTACGAAACAATATATTCCGAACTAAATGTACCTCAAAAGGAAAAGTTTGCACAATGATCATAGATGGAGGAAGCTGTGAAAACATGGTGGCAACATCAATGGTCGAAAAATTGGGCCTCGAAATACAAAATCACCCCGACCCGTATCAACTCACGTGGCTCAAAAAGGGGAACCTTGTAAAAGTAACCCACCGATGCCTTGTACAATTCTCGATCGGTAACAAATATGCGGACGAGGCTTGGTGCGAAGTTATTCCGATGGATGCGTGCCACATTCTGCTAGGGAGACCGTGGCAGTACGATAGGAGAGCTAGGCATGACGGGTTCCGGAATACCTATACTTTTAAGAAGGATGGCATTAATATCACGCTCGCACCCTTGGATCCACGAGACTCGCAAACAACAGCATTAATTGTCTCCCGCACACAGTTTTTAGACTACTCCCGTACCACCGGCTCGACACTTGTTCTCGGTCTCCTCATTGTCGAAGAAAATCCTGTCATCAACAATACCTCGGATGAAGTGCTCCCTTTGCTGACCGAATTCAGCGATATTTTTCCTGACGAGATACCCGCGGGCTTGCCTTTAATCCGCGAAATACAACATTGTATTGATTTCCTTCCAGGGGCTAGCATTCCGCACAAACCAGCATACCGCATGAACCCAAAGGAGTTTGAAGAACTGCAGAGACAAGTGACTGAGCTCCTTGACAAAGGCCTTATACGGGAGAGCATGAGCCCGTGCGCCGTTCCGGCACTCCTCGTACCGAAACAGAATGGTTCCTACCGCATGTGCATTGACAGTCGCGCTGTCAACAAAATAACAGTTAAATACCGGTTCCCGGTACCCCGTTTTGAGGATTTATTAGATCAATTGTATGGCGCCATTATTTTTTCAAAGATTGATCTCCGGAGTGGATATCACCAGATCCGAATGAGACCAGGCGATTAATGAAAGACCGCGTTTAAAACACGGGATGGCTTGTACGAGTGGATGGTAATGCCGTTTGGTCTCACCATTGCTCTGAGCACGTTTATGCGGCTCATGAACCAGGTGTTTAAACCGTTTATCGGCAAGTGTGTCGTCGTTTATTTCTACGACATCTTGATTTTTAGCAGCAACATACAACAACACATCCACCATCTTCAGTCCATTTTCCAGGTTCTACGAGAATAAAAGCTTTTTGCAAACCGAACGAAGTGTCATATTTTCTTACACCGGAGGTTGTTTTCCTTGGGTATCTAGTATCGGGTCACGGAATCCGCATGGATAGTACGAAGGTCTCGGCGATTACATCCTGACCCACACCGGCATCCCTCCATGATGTTTGTAGTTTTCATAGGTTAGCCTCGTTCTACAGACGATTCATCCGAAACTTTAGCACCATAGTTGGGCCCATAACCGATTGCTTGAAAGGAGCTAAATTTCAGTGGCCTCCCGCAGCCCAAGTTGCCTTCGAGAGACTCAAGAAAGAGGTAACACAAGCCCCCGTCTTGGCACTACCCAATTTCGATATGGTTTTTCAAGTAGAGTGCGACGCTTCGGGCGTTGGTATTGGCGGAGTCCTCACCCAACAAAGCCGCCCGATCGCCTACTTTAGCGAAAAACTTAATGAGTGTCGTCGGAAGTATAGCACATATGATAAGGAATTCTATGCAATAGTCAGAAGTCTTGAACATTGGCGACATTACCTTCTTCCGAATGAGTTCATCCAATATTCCGATCATCAAGCTCTGCGGTTTATTCAAGGTCAAGCAAAACTTAATCCGAGGCATGCTAAATGGGTGGAATTGCTACAAGAATACTCCTTCGTAATCAAACACAAAGCCGGTCATGCCAACTCCGTGGCTGATGCACTTAGTCGACGACACTCACTTGCAACAATCATTAAGGCCGATGTCACCGGGTTCGACTCCATTCGCCACCTTTATCACGATGATCCCGATTTTCGAGAGCCCTAGGGACGGTGTCATGAAGGGACGTTCAATGATTTTCAGAAGAAAGACGGTTATTTGTTTAAAGGCACTAAGTTGTGCGTACCACACTCATCCTATCGTGATGCTATTATACTCGAATGCCACCAGGGAGCTTTAGCAGGGCATTTCGGCCGAGACAAAACCATTGCCCTAGTGCGAGAACGATTTTTTTGGCCAAAGCTCGATAAGGATGTCATGCGGGTTTTGAAGCGTTGTCGCACGTGCCATGTGGCAAAAACGCATAATACCAATCAGGGCTTATACACTCCTTTACCCGTCTCTTCGGTTCCTTGGGAAGATGTGAGCTTAGATTTCGTGTTGGCCTCCCACGAACGCAGAAACAAAAGGACTCTATCATGGTTGTGGTCGATCGATTTTCAAAGATGGCTCATTTTATTCCCTGCTTAAAAACCTTCGATGCATCCCACGTGGCTAGGCTCTATTTCTCGGAGGTCGTTTGACTACATGACATACCAAAAACTCTTACGTCTGATCGGGATGTAAAGTTTGTCAGTCATTTTTGGCGCACCTTGTGGAAACGTCTGGGTTCTCGGTTGCAGTTCAGTAGTTCCCATCATCCCCAAACAGATGGGTAGACGGAGGTTACAAATCGAAGCCTGGGGAATTTACTTCGGAGTTTGGTGGGGAACAATCCGAAGCAGTGGGACACGGCTTTGCCACAAGCTGAGTTTGCATATAATCGGTCGATTCATGTGTCGACGGGGTTTTCGCCATTCTTTGTTGTGTATGGTCGTAACCCGTTTACTCCTGTTGACCTAGCTCCCTCCAATGATCCAGAATATTACAGTGCTGATGGGGCTGAGCGGGTTGAACAAATTCAAGATATTCATCGACAAGTACGTGATCAGATTATTAAACATAATCTACAGTACCAGACCCAAGTTAACAAACATCGTAAGAAGGTGGTATTTTAAGAAGGTGATTTGGTTTGGATACATTTACGTAAGGAGCGTTTCCCACCCGGTCGCTTTGGCAAACTCCAACCTCGAGCTGATGGTCCGTTTCGTGTTCTCAAGCGGATTAACGACAATGCTTATAAGATTGACCTCCCGGGCCATTACAATGTCTCTGCTACATTCAATGTAGCCAATTTAGCTCCCTATGATGGTGATAATGATTCTGGCGATGACTCGAGGACGAGTTCCTTTCAAGTGGGGGAGAATTATACGGATTCGGATCAAGTAGCAACCGACCCGGGCGGCCCAACCAACCCGCTCTGAAGACTTCGCATCGGCCCAAGCTGGTCGGCCCAAGATGAGCCTGTTTTGGGTTGATATATTCCAGTTTTTATTTACAACTGTGTTTCTAGTATCTAGGATAATAATAAGGAATTATATTCCATTAGTGTTTGTGTTCCATTCAAAAGTTTCACGCCTATCTGTTAGATAGGAGCATTATATAAAGAAATCCCATGTATGGAATTCTTTGGTTTTTTTTTACGTTGATTAATAAAAGGCATTTAAGGTTTTCTGTTTGAAACCTTGTTTTCACGTTACCGGAATTTGGTAACGGGTTTATTTCCGGCGCTTCTGTACCAGAAGTATTATGGCGTAACTGTAAAATAGTAATTTTTAGTGGCCAGACTCGAAACATATGCATAGGCGAAGCTTAGTGAGGGCCGAAGGGGGCCCCCACTCCCCCTTTTTTCGTCAGTAGTGTTAACTTTTTGTCTGATAGTGTAAATTTGTAATATTTATAGAGTCGCCCCCTCCCTAAAATAGTTTACTTTCGCTTCCGCCCCCCTATAGATTAGGTCAAGCTCCGCCACTGAACATATGTGGCGGGAGGCTGGGCGTTTTGTCACGCAATACCATTTTCTTTTGTCGTTATTGTTCTGGCTCGTTACTATAAAAACAAACTTTAGTGACAAAGTTCTAAAATAATAAAATTTAGTGACCATAGTCAGAAAAATTAAACTTCACTATAAATAGGGGGCTGAACTCTAAGATGCTAAACTTTAATGGTTAAAATCTAAAAAACAAATCGGCGACCAAATTGTAAAGTACTAAAATTTAGTAGGCAAATTTGTTCAAGCAAAACAAAACTATGAATAGTTTTAACAGGAAATCTAACGGTGTTAATTATCTGGACTCAAACGGAACAAAAATAAAACGGAAAAGACTTAAATGGAAATAAAATGAAGCGTCGAGGGCGAATGATAATTTTGAAATTAAAGAGATGCAAGTAGTTAATATGCGTAAAAGTCAGAGATGTAAATGATAATTTACTCAAAAGAAAATAATTCAAAACATTATCTATTCAGCTTGTTCAATATATGATTTTCACCTTCATAAGTTTTAACTTTATAAACAATTCATAGGGATAAATCATGTAAATAACTAAATTTTTGTGGTTGAGAAATAAGAATCATAAATTGAACTGTCGCTATCAGTTTTAAATTATATAGAGAAATAATTAGAGATAAAACAACAAGTTCGTATAAAATCTTGTTATAATTACGCATATCTTCTTACTAATAAAAGAGTAACTAAAAGGGACACGTGCTAGTATTATATTTTTTATCATCAGAATTTTTCGCTGCTCTCTTCTGTTAAATCATTACATTAATTACTAATAATATTAATTAATTCTTTTTTAGATTTTATTTTTTTAATAAATTAAGAAATAGATTTATTTATTAAAGTATTTCTAAAGACATGCATTTTTATAAAATATTTTTTTTTCTAAAACATCAAACTTTTTTAAAATTAAAAAAATATTTAAAGATTGATGTTTTAAAAGTATAGTTTTTATTAACTAAAAATAATTAAAATTGGGAGTAATATATAATAGAAAATTTTTTAAAATAATATTTTTGTATAACTGGTTTTGTTTGAAACAAAATGTTTATTCTTTCCGGAGAAAAAATTAAAAACAAAAGTTTAATATATCATTGTTTTATTATTTATAATATTTAGTTATACGTAATTTTAATCATATCTTAAAATATTGTTTTATAATTTTTATTTTATTTTATTTAATATTTTATTTATTCAATTCGTGTAATATATTAGTTACTAAAGCTAGTAACATAATATAATGACTGGTTAATTTTAATCCTTTCGTTTTATTTTGGATGTTGGGTGAATTAAGAAACAAAAGACTTGGTATACCAATATACCATAAATACGAGTGAATTACGTTTTTTTAAGGCGGTTGAAACTACCTCAATTATTTCAATGAGTCTTTTTAAAATGGAAAGTTAACTATTCATACTGATTTTGGTTTTTGTCTGATTCACTCAGAAATACCATCAAAGAGGAAACTTATCACCGTGAGAAAACGGCAGTGGTGCAAACGAGCCGAGCAGCTTGCGAGCTACTCGAGATCGAATCGATAAAAAGCTCGAAACGAGCCGAGTTTTATCGAGCCCGAGCCGAGCTCAAGCTTGAACAAAAGCTCATTTAATTATCAAGCCCGAGCCCGAGCTTCACGTATCGAGCTTGAGCCGGCTCGCGAGCCTAAACGAGCTTTTTATATATATTTTTTATTTAATTTATTAAATACATTATATAAATAATATTTATTATATATAAAGTTATGATAAAAAACAATTAAACAATATGTATAATGTTGTTTTATAAAATATATAATTATAAATATACATCAAAACTAAATATAAAAATATTAAAAATAATATTTAAATAATAAACGAGCCGAGCCCGAGCCGAGCTAGAGCTTTAAAAATAAAGCTCGAAACGAGCCGAGCTCGAGCTCGCCTAAGTCATCACGAGCCGAACTCGAGCCCATACGAGCTCGGGCTCGGCTCGACTCATTTGCACCCCTAGAAGGCCAAACTGCTTGAGTAAATTACACGACTCATCAGAGTAACTGGTGACACATTTACTGATTCCAAGTGTATTTTTTATTGTTTGCTTATACTTAATCAAACTATACATTCATAATTTGTGCATGTTTGGGATTGTTTATTATTAGCCTAAATTTAACTTATTAACTTTTGAGAAGTTAATAAGTTAAAAAAGATGTTTGGCAAACCCAAAAGTACTTTTTAAAGTGACTTTTCATATTAGGTAAAAAGTAGGTTTTGAAAAGTAAGAAGGAAGTTACTTATTGACTTTTGAAAACTTTTTTTGGTCTAATTTCCTATTATACCTCTCTAGTACCTCCTATTCACTCCCCTCATTTTTAAAAGTGTGTTCTTTCTGATCATTTTACAACGTTTTATTTTATAACCTAATCCAAACATTTTTTAAAAAACTACTTTTGAAAAGTAATAAGTTAATAAATTTTTTTTTGTCAAAAGTTCTTTTCAACCAAATCAAATTAATAAAATTTGATAACATAAAATAAAATACGTTAGAGTCAAGCTAACTCGTTCAAAATAAAATCATCTAGAAATTCAACAATGTGAATTGAACTTAAACTTTGGCTATGTATACATGACTCATGACACCACAAATGTAAGGGAGGGCGTACCTAGTGTTTGACTTAGCTCCCGCTTTGCGCAGGTATAAGGATTCTTTCGCGATCTAATGTACTTACCCTATACTTTATGCAGGAGGCTGTTTTTCACCCTTGAACCAATGACCTCAAGGTCACAAAACAACCACCTTACCAGTTGCCCTAAGGCCTGTCTCAACATAACAAACGCTGAAAAAAGGGGAGGGTAAAAAAGACAGAAGATTTGAGTATGAACCATGAAGAATATTTGGCAAAAATTTATAATGAAGAAGTAATTTTCAATTTTTTTTGACACCAAAAAAAATCAGGCATCTTAAGACCATCTATCTATATGTAGATTTTTCACCCCCATGGACTGATGATGTAAACTATAAAGCATCCTCTGCAAGTTTCCAGCATTCTCTTGGTAACCTTGTTATGTAGCATTTTTTGGCCAACTAGTTCATAGGGTCCATGTCGCCAAGTCCCAATGATTTTTGTGTTATATTTGATCTCTAATGGGACAAATTGATAAACTTACAGGATATAAAATAGAAAAGATAAAAGGCAAATGAGTCTAACATGTCAAACAGGTTGAAAGCCATTCGAATTGTTCTCGAATGCATACAAAGTTAAAAACCTCCTAAATCGCTCAATAGAATAATGTAAAGTTATTTTGTAATAATAAAGTTCTTATAACCATATTTAGCATATTATTAATTTATAATTTTGATAAATGGATAAGAAAATGCATGTGTTGTTGCCTGGTTGAGGGACTGCATCATGAATGTCCAACCTAGTTAGATCCATTAGCCTTTAACATCAAAACTTTGCTTTGTAAATATGTTGCATTTATCAGGGCCTGAGATTTCATACAAATTATGAGATAATCAACCAATTAGTAGTAGTCCTGGCAAGAGCAAATCCCATTCTTAAAATGGTGAACACAATTTGGATCCTTTAATATAATCTCACGGCTAACTACTTTAGATATATATTTTGCAGCCTCATGACAACTGTGACAAACACGAAGATTTTTCGTCACACGAATAGTAGTCCCACTTTTCGTGCTGATTAATCCAAATGAAATTGCCAATAATTCACTATGACCAATCGGAACACACTCTCGCTCTTCATCTACATCATGAAAACTAAAATCTTTGACCAAATTAAAACCTTGTTTCTCATAATTCTTCATCAAACACTCTAACTCCCAATATAGACCCTCTGATCTTGGATGAGATACATCCCCTGTTTTAAAAACATGAACTTTATTTCGAAATTCAATCCAACTGTATGCAATCTTTGGTGTTAAGCCCATGTCTCTAATAGTCTGTCTCCATATATCAATCATGTCATGTTTCCCACATTGTGCATAATAATTTGACATCATTATATAGTTATCTGCATTTAGTGGCTCCAAATCACACAAATGCTCAATTAATCTTTTTCCTGTGGTTAAATTCCTATGAATCCTGCATCCATCTATCAATGCTCTCAATACCTCTGTATGCCTTGATATCCTATGCTCATCAATAAAGATCCTTGCTTCATTAAATCTTCCCGCACGAGATAAAAGTGCAACCATTAAAGCATAATGCACCAATTTAGGTGACTTTATACAATTAAAATAATGCATACCTTCTTCAACCATGCGCGACGTGCAACAGGCATATAGGGCTGTAACATAACTGATCTCATCTATATCAGTTTTTGGGATTTGCCGGAATAAGTCAACTCCAATATTGCCTTGACCATGTAAACTGTAGCCAAATATCATCACAGTCCATGATATAATATCTTTAGATTTCATTTTCGAAAAGACCATTGAAGCATACTCCAAGCATCCTGATTTTGCATACATGTCTATTAACGCATTCTCGACTTTAGGGTTCATCGGAATATTATTCCTTACTAAATAACCATGAATTTCCCTTCCGTTTTTATGGGCTGCCATTCGTGCACAAGCTGGAAGAATGCTAGAAATCGCCACAACGTCTGGTTTTACTTTACCTTCAACAATCATTTTTCTAAACAACTTCAAACCTTCATTTATCTCTCCATTCTTCACATACCCTTGAATGATTGAGGTCCATGAAATGGCATCGCGTAATGGCATCTGATCAAACAGCCAACGAGCATCTTCAATGCTACCACATTCAACATACATTTTCAAAAGTGAATTGCTCACCAGCAGATCAAACACCAACCCATGTTTCCTAGCCGTTTGATGAACATACCGTCCATCGTTCAAAGACTGTGCAAGAATGCAAGCAGTAACACACGTGATAACCGAAACAGCATCAATCTCAACACCAGTATCCACCATCTCATTGAACAATTCAATACTCAATGAAGGCTTGTTTTGCTTAATACACAACTTACCCAACAATGTCCAAAATACACAACTCATCTTTTTCTCAGAGTTATAAAGCACCCATCTTGCAGCATCAATGCCATCAAGATTACCATACAATTCAATCAAACCACCAGTCACATACATATCATCACACACACCCAACTTCATTGCCTGCCCATGGAGTTGCTTCCCAAGATTCAAGCTACCCGATAACCTACACACCGATAAGATGCGAGGGAGCGTGTGCCTATCGGGTCGAACGCCACGCGTTAACATCTCATGATATGTCATCACTGCCTTGTAGTAATCAGCATTTCCCAAATGGGTTTGGATAATGCTGTTCCAAACTAAAGAATCAGTTGACAGAGGCATTTCGTCGAACAGTTGGTGGGTTGATTTGGGTTCACTGAGTTTCAACGCACAAACTCGCGCATTATAGCGATTTAATCTGGGTTTGTTGGTGTTTTGGAGGACATTCAGAGCTTGCATTGATGAAGAAATCATATCCATTTGTTCGGAGATTCTATGACAATGTATCTGAAGATCACATCCATTTGTGATGATGGAATTGGGTAAGATTTGGTTTTGCATTTTGACCCCTGTAGTTTATTAAGTATTCAATTTTTTGTTCTTTCGGTGACACCGTAAGCAAATCTCAGATTAGTCGTTGACATGATAGATCATGTTACTTGTTAGTTTAAAATCGACTGCATCTTTGTTACCAGGAATTGCATTTTGGGTTCACGAGCATGTTAGATCTGATTATAACTTGATAGTTAAACGTGTTTGGTCAAGAGTAGTATCAAGACGAGTGAGTTAATGGGGGACGATATCACAACTATTGTAGGGGTGTTACTGTGTATAATTACTATAACTCGTGTTGTTTGAGATGTTGGTGCAAATATCATTGAGGACGGATGCTTGTAACATCTCATACAAACTCAAATGAGAAATGTTAGGTGGATTAAAATAAACTGTCTACGAATCACATGTTTTTTGGTGTCATAAATAGATGTCACGACTTTAGTCTTAAGTGCAGAAGTAGGGCTGCAAACGAAGTGAACGTTCAGCGAACAGCTCGTGAACCGTTCGGCGGGAAGTTCGTTTATGTTCGTTCATTTTTTAAATGAACGAACACGAACAAGAAAATTTCGTTCGTTTAATTAAACGAACGAACATGAACACGAGCCGTGTTCGTTCATTTATGTTTGTAAACGTTCGATAATGTGTTCGTTTATGTTCGTTAATGTCCGTTCATGAACGTTCGACAATGTGTTCGTTTATGTTCGTTAATGTGTTCGTTTATATTCTTAATTTTTATGTCAGTTATTTTTATGACTATTATATCAAGTATTTTTTCATATTTATGTTAAGTACTTGTTTATTTTTTATTGATTTTGTATAATATTTGTAATATAAATGTAAACTTTATTTTAAATAAATTTATAATCATTTGTATTCGTTTGTGTTCATGAGTTTTTTTATGTTCGTCATGTTCATGAACAGTTGTTTGTGTTCGTTTGCTTATGATTGTGTTAATTTGCGTTTGGTAAGTGTTCGTGAACAGTTCATGAACATGTTCATTTTCTTAATGAACGAACAAGAACAAAGAATCTTGTTCGGTAAGTGTTCGTGAACAGTTCATGAACAAGTATATTTCTTAACGAACGAACACGAACATGGTCTTGTTCTTGTTCGTTCTGTTCGTTTGCAACCCTATGCAGAAGTGATTGCCTGACCACCAAGAACAAAATCACAAATTAAAGGAGAAAATGAGGGAATATCAAAGAAAATCAGGAATAAATTCTAACAATATCATGATAGTAGTAATGTTACATTAGGTGCCAATTATAAAAAAAGGTCATAGGAGATCATCGTTTATGATTCTGACGGTTAAATTTTATATGTTAGGATTTGAATGACCTAAAATTGGTCTAAAATATGTCAAAACCCGGCTTGAAATATCTAAAAACTTAAAGTAAATTTTATCATTTTTAGTTTTTAACGAATTTAAATTTTTTACAGAATTAATGTTTTAACTATGACACCTATATAGCTAGGTTTGGTTCGAGTGGTCGAATTTGATATCAATTTCCAACTTACCATGTAAGAAATCATCTAGTATTAGCCATAGGTATGTGCCCATAAAAAAGATAGTAAAATTAATTTACTAAATGTTTCTGTCATTTCGTCTCTGAACACACAAATACTTTGTCAAAACTAGCGATTTGATTTTTAGTTTACCAGTTCAACTTTAACTTTTTTTATTTTTAGTTTACCAGTTCAACTTTAACTTTTTTTTTATAAGTTAGTATAAAAGAAGATCATTTGATAACTTACAACTTTGATGATGTTAGTTTATTGTACAACAAGTTTAATATGCTTAAGTTCTTAACTAATAAACCATATATATGAAGTGAAATTGTTGTCTAATTTTGATTGGTTCATGTTTCATATTCAGCTCATGTATTTATACATATTGAGGTGCTATCTCACGATAGAAGTTAGCACAACCAATTGTTTTGTTACTATGGTACTGATGATAAACATACAAGAATCCTTTTATTCACCGAACCTAAATATCCTCCAGTTTCCAGTTTATCGATAGCGGTTTGGAGTAATCTTTTATCTATTTCTTCAGTTTATTCTGTTTATCTATAATAATTTTCTGCTAAACTATAAATCTTAAAACATTAAACCTGGCATAACCACTTAATCCTAAAGGGCAAAACCTTGGATATATGTAACTAAGCATCCATATGGTCCGACTCACCACAATCACAACCACTACCTAATGCTTCTACTAAGTAGTTTTTGGCCAGCCAAAGACGAGAGAGTTTGAATAGAGTTTGTCATCACTAATACATCAACAACTTATACGCTACATATCCCAAAACATTATTATGACTAACTACGAGTGATATTAATTATCATCATCTATCACTAAAGATCACCATCTCATGTTGGTTATTCCGGTAGTTGAGACCTTCATAACATACAATTTCCCTAGTAAGCTAATCCGGGTCATCAATCCGCTAATTTGGGTCACCAGGATTTGGGAAGCAGCACTAGGTCTCTCGTCACTTTCAAAACTAGCTCTTTAGTCCTTGTGAAATGTATTATTATACAATACAATAGATCTTTATTAACAATACTAAAAGACAAAAAAATAATCATCGTAACTATCTTTATTTTGTATATTCTAGTATCGACTTAATTTAAATCTTTCCAATTTATATGATTTTATACTGAATATCACATGAGTGCCAAATTATAAGAACATCCTAATATTAACCAATTCAAACACTAATAACACATGAACTCCTATGAGATAGAGATAAATACTTTTAATTTTAAAATTAAACGTTCCTTTGACTACCACGAAATGAAATCCATCCAAACTCCAATCGTAAAGATGGATTCGTGTAATTGAAAGAAGATAACTATGGAATGTGAAACTTTCCTAAATGAAAATAAGAATAATTTGTTAAAGTTAAATAACATGTCTCAATTCTTAGAACTTAATCCTCTCGAGTTTTTGAAGCCATGTTTGTCGGCTATGAAACTTGAAGTTTGTTAGATTCATGTTGAAACAATGATTCGTGTAGTTTTTATGGTCAATTTCAATTTTTTTCTTAATTGTAACACTGTTTTATATCTTTTTGTAACACAACATAATTATGATTTGTTTTATAAATAGTTTGAGGGCAGTGATAATTTGTTTCATAACAATATTAAGACCTTTACATTTTTTATTTTTTACTTTTAAGTTTATATGATTTAATAGAAATAGAACAATCTTTTAATTAATCATTAAATCAAAATAACTAGTGTATTTCGTATACACTACTTTTGCAAGCTATAAAGCCTCAAATTCAGGGTTATTATGTCTATTTACACAGTTTACAAAATAAAATTACTTTTTTTCTCAAACGTAAAAGTAAGCCAAATACCACCTTTTCCAATGTATACGTCTTCCCCCGATGTTTGACGAGTAGTTTTGGGAACTTATAGCCTTATAGGTTTTGAATTTCATATCACCTACGCAAAATTAATAATAGGAAAAATAAAAAAAATGTTATTTTATATGAAAAACAAAGTTTTAGTTCAGTTGAACCATCACCAACGTTTCAGACTTTCAGATGACGGTTGAAATGATAAATGCATGACAATTACTTAGTTATATTAGTTGGAACCTTTAGCAAGTGCTCCACTGGTTCAATTAGAGGAGAAACCTAATTACCTTGCTTGTTGAGTTGCAACTTATGATTATATATGTTGCCAGCGATGACTTATTAGCCACTGATCATTAGTTGTTACTAATGTTTCAGTTGACACTAAATTTCAATTTGTCGCTGATCATCTTAGTTATTACTGATGATTAGTAGTAACTTACCATTGTTTTATGATATGCAATTGTTTTTATCAGCTCGATGACGTTGTCCCTTGGACTCTATATATAGGGGCTAGGAGCGATGCCCTCTTGGAACCCTCCTGATTAGGGGCTTCACTTCTTAGAACATTAGAGGTTCCTTCGTGTTTGAAATAAAGGGTCAGGAGCGGTGCCCTTTATCATTTCCATCATGGTTGATATTGTAGGCCATGATGCTGAAATCTTAAATTCAAGAATGACAACAAGACGATTTGTTTATATTGACATAGTGAAACTGTCTATGGTTGTTTGGTTCATGACTACTTTTGAAAGGAGGATGTAGTTACATGATAGTTTCAAATGAGCAAACGATTGTTTGTACCGATTGCTCACAAAAACTAGATGTGAAAACTATTTTCATAGAGATTTGAAGAATGATGTGATATTAGTATGACAATAATTAGAATGTGAAATGTGAAAAATAGGCCTAATAGCCTTATCATTCAACAAAAGCACCTCTCTCCAAATATAATAAGTGATTAGTCTAGTCTATTATCAGCATGCGTTCCATGGCTAATGAGTTGTGTCACATGAAAATTTCAAATGAAGCACGCACAATGGATTCATCAATTTTATCCTTATCATAAATGGTTAAAATTACATCTTCATTGGATTCACCATTCCTAAGTCCTATATAAAGGGTTACTATTCACGTCAAATGGTTGTTACAAAGAGTTTTCCCTCTCTGTAACGCGTTAACTAGTGTTGTTTACTTGCGTGTAGGCTTGGATTGACGGAGACTACTTGGTGGATCGAAATTAAGTTGGAGTGGATCAAGTCCAATTGAAATTACGCGTTTCAGATACATTATGACGTCAAATTATTATTTATGTGAAAGGTTATGAAATTAGAGACATTTAAAATAAATTTTTCTAACTATTTTTAAGACTCTAATAAGATAAATATTTAATTTTAGGGTTTAGGGAAAAAAAGAAATAAGAAACCAATCCTAGTATTGGATTAAGATAATTACTCATTATTTAAAAAACTATAGATATATGTTATATGTCGTGTTTGGCTGTTGCTTACCAGGTCAGTTACTTGCAGATTATTTAAATATTCATTATAATTATATAAAAACAATAATACTCCTGGTTTAATATTCGATTTTATCACGTAACTTAATATTCAAAAAACCCTAGTTTATCATCATAACTCATAACATAACATTTCAAAAGAATCACAGATAACAACAACAGAATCCATATAAAATATAATTTCAAAAATGGAATCCCAAAAAATCTCATATTAACAAATTATAAGATAACTCAAACCAAAATAATATTACAATATCTCCACCTTCGCGGGAGTATAAATACCCCTCAAACTCACAATCTCTTCAATCTTCACATCACTGGTTAATTTACTTCACTCACAACAAATCTTCTATGAAAACTGTAAACAAAATCAACCAAATCGTCCGCCTGAAGCAAGTACTCCAACGGTGGCGCCACCGCATCTCCGCCGGATCGCTGGCGGTGTACGTCGGAGCCGAACGCCGGAGGTTCGTGATTCCGACGCGTTTCCTCAACCTCCACGTGTTCGTATCGTTGCTCCACAAGGCGGAGGAGGAGTTCGGGTTCCAGACCTCCGGCGGCCTCATCCTCCCGTGCGACGTCGTTACGTTTGAGAAGTTGTTGATCGTTTTGCACAGAGATGAACGTCGGATCGGAGATCTGGAGTTTGATGATTTCGCCGTGAGGTTTTCCGATTTGGTCGGTGATTGTTCGTCGTCGTGGAGAAGAAGTTCGGTTTTGGAGTCTCGTAGCTTCGATTCGCTGCTGCGGAAAGTTAAGGTGTGAGATTAGGGTTAGATGATAGTGGTTAAACGTACGTGATTACAGGATTTAGGTTAGTGTTTTTAGTTTTCAGATCTGTATATTGATTTGGATTCGATCTCTCGTAGTTTGATCGTTGATTTTGATTTTGATTTACAATCATCGTTGATTGTTGAACCTGATTTTTTTCTACACAGGTTTAATTCAATGAGATTAACTTTGCAATTTAGCCCTAATTTTAGGCTTTATCGGATTACAAACTCATGATAACGATTACGTATGTTGAAAATTTGAATCTGCATGTAATTCGTGTTGAACATATGTTTTATACCTTAAGGGTCTGCTATCGACTATACTCACACCAACTTAAATCTAATTATTTACTGGTAAAAATATCGTTTGAGACGATACTGAAATGATTGTTTGGGTGTGAGATTAGACGGAGGTGATGTAGCTTTATCATGATAATAACTTAAATGGTGGAGAATCACATATTTTTTAAAGAATATTTGTGATAGTTACTGGGAAAAATCTTATTTTCTGCAAATTTGATGTTGCCATTTTTGTTGTTTATGATTAACGTAATTAGTGGTTTGAATTGCTACAGAATCTGACAATTTGATAAGGTTATGATAAAATTGTTAAACTGGAAATCGACAGCTAGCCACATACTTATTTTTCGAAACGTAGTTAATTTTGATAAAAGACGAATGTAACTCTTTGTTGTTTTCTTAGTTGTTCTTTAGTTTTTTATTTCAAGTCTTTCTATCGTTAATAATAGCAAGATGTGACAAAATTTTAGGTGATTTTAATTTAAATAATATACTTTTGTTTAACGAGATTCATTCAATATTACTACAAGTTGGGAAGCGTCAAATAAACACTTACACAAAAGGATTTTAATTTTAAGCATGTTGAACCCAATGGTTTAAGAGGGCAAATACCCTTGGGACTTAGGAGACCGGGGTTCATAGAGGCATCTCCAATGCCTCTAGCGGGGCCATGCAGATCAACGTAAAAATTACTTAAAAATTTATTGCGGGTAGAAAATGCTTATTTGATCATCAATGGTTAACTAAGATCAATATCGACGTGATCGACGTGATCCGTGAGTGGTAAGTAGCAGTCATCTATGGTAACTGCTTATTAAAATAAATCCTGATTTTATAGCATGAAGAAGCGTGGAGATTTGGAATTTTTCAAGCAATAATAAACCTGGGTTAGGAAACAATAACCCTAATCATTATTATTCTTAAAATATTATTTTACTAGATTAGAGCCCCGTGTATTACACGAATTGAATAAATAAAATATTAAATAATTAGTACTAAAAAATTATGAATTATAAGATCATGATTGAAGATAAAATATGTTTATAATTACGTACAAATAGTTATTTTAAGTAAATAAACAATCATGTATTTTTTTAAACTTTTTTTTTTTAAATTGTGATTTTTAAATATTTTTTTTAAGCAAAATGATAAAAAAAGTTTGTTGTATTCTGTATTTTATAAAATTTTTGTTTTTAAAAACTATGTTTTTAATAAAAAAATAGGTTTTTAATTTATTAAATTATACATTTTTAATTTGAATATGGTAGGAGTAATATTATTAGTATTCGGTATTATTATTAACAACATTGAGAAATGAGAAAATAAGAATAATGAGTCTTACAATTGTTTCACGCTTACTTTAGTTTTTTTATAGATAGACAGATAGGATAAAAACCATTAATTAAACGGATTATACTTAGTAATAAACACGAAGAGTTACAGTATAATATTTTAATATAAAATATAATTATAGTTATATATACGTAATAGTTCAAGAAATAGAACACTTATACTAATTTTAACTATCTTATCTAAAAAGTTTCATATTTAAACATTCGTTTTAAGTTTTTTTTAAATATTTTTTTTTTGAAAGGCATGTTTTTTAAAAATGCTGGTTTGTAATGATTCTTGTTGTTTCAATAAGTAAGCTTTTTAAAAAAATTCACCTGTTTATAACCTTTTTTAAAAACAAAATGATTTAAAATATTTTGTTTAAAAAGGTTTAGTGTGTTAGAAAATTTCATATTATATAAAATTTTAGTTTTTTATTATTTAGATTTTAATTAAAAGATGTGATTTCTAATTTTCTTAATAAAATCTATTTTAAAAAAAGATAGTTTGATTTTAATAAGAGAGAGAAATATAGCAATTAATATAATTCATTTTTAATAAGAGAGAGAAATTTGTTTGATATTTAAATTACTATAATACCCTTTTGAAAGAAAAATTGATATGTGCATGTCTAGAAGAATGACAAGTGGCAAAAAAATAAGATAAGAGAATGACAAGTGACAGAGAAAACCTTGCTTTATTAGAGATTATAGATTATAGATTATAGATTATAGATTATAGATAAGATACAATACTCTTAAAAAAGTTCTCGATTGAAGGGAACAATAGTAAAGAAAGTTATCAAAACAACTAGATTCACCTAAAATTAATAAGGAATTAAAAGTTTAGAGCATTCATATGAGTTTCTTTATATTTATCCTTGTATTTACAAAAATCTTTTAATTTTTCTTTCTGTTTTTTATTAAATAATATTTTTTAATATATTTATCATTAACTTTTATTTCTCTCGCACTTACAACTACTTTTAAAAAATATTAAAAATTTAAAGAGGTGAACAGTGCCACTTCAAATTTTTTTCTCGCTCATCCACTCACAACCATTCCATATAATATATGAAATACACTTACTATAAGAAACCTACCGTGAATGATCTTACACATTCTACTATTGTAGAACCATATTGGCCAAAACTCACGGCTACTAGCCCCCTAGAGCCTACAACCGACAAAACATGCTGATACAACATGCTTCACACGACTATAAAAGCTGGATATTAGGCTTTTAATTAAACTTGTCATATATTTAACACTAACACTTAAATGTCAGGTTGCACGACGTGCTTAATAACGGATTACACGACATGACATATTTATTGTAGTCAGTTTAATAACACAAATGCAAGACCACGATTAAAAATAAACAGTTAAATAACAAATATAAAACGACACATTAACACGTAGTTATTAACATGATCTACTAAACACGATTAAAAAATAATAACACATATAACGCGATAAAATAAAAGCTACAAAAAATTACAAAACAAATTTAATTATACTATGCTTAATTTTTTATTAAACCACCTGATTTTGATAGCTGAATCACAAACGTGTCAACCTACAAACCTATTTAACATGATAAGTTAAAAATAGTATGTGTAGCAAACCATTTTATACATGTTTTTAGTTGTGTTAGTAGCATGTCCTCTTTAATAAATTTACCTCGAACACTAACCCGTTTAACTTGACTTAAATTATATATGGATATTCTTTCTAGGTTGTATGGACTACTTTCCTTTGCCCCTTCATATCCGATTCTTATTCTAAATTTACAATTTTTAAACCTTAATCTATTAATACAAATTTAATCTGATTAAGAAAACGTATTACTTATCTTTCTCCAAACAATAGTTTATCTTTATTCAAATTTTCACTACTCTATCCCAATTCCCATATATCATAATAAAACAATATCGATGTATATATCTTCAAGTTTAATCTTCAAGTCCAATTATTGAAGCGTTGACACCCAAGCAACCTTTAGATGACGATTAAATTCGTTAAGATATTGCAATCATCAATAATCAACAAATAAAATTTTCAAAACGCAACTACAAAATAGTATTAAAAAACAATCAAATACAACAATTTCTTCGTTGTTACGCGGGAGTTCTTAACTTATAAATACTAAACGCCATACATCCAACAATCGCTGGTGTAATTCTTCAGGTGCAATGAAGACAACCACCACAATAATTCAAATCGTCCGGCGGTGGCGCCGCCGCATCGCCGCCGCCGGAACACTGCCGGTGTACGTCGGAGCTGAACGCCGGCGGTTCGTCATTCCGACACGATTCCTCAACCTGCCGGTGTTCGTCTCCTTATTCAACAAGGCGGAGGAGGAGTTCGGGTTTCCGATCACCGGCGGCATTGTCCTCCAGTGCGACGTCGTTTTCTTCAGTAAGCTGTTGAATGTTCTGGAGAATGATGAGCGTCGATTCGGCGCGCTTGATTTGGATGATTTTATGGTGATGTTCTCCGATTTGGATGTTGATTGTTCGTCGAATTGTAAAGTTGTTGGATGTCGTAGCTTTAGATCGATGTTGCTTAAAGGTAAGGTACGAGAGGTTTGAATAATTGACTGTGAATTGTGAATCGTGAATTGTGAATTTGTGATCGGTAGGTGATTTCATAGCTAGGGTTTTTGATTTTTTAGTTTTGGTGATTTAAGGTTCAAGTTAGGGTTTTTAATTTTGCATAGATATGAGGATTGATTCGAGTTCATTCTTTAGGGTTTGATTTTTAGTCATCATTCAACCTGATTTTTTGTAAACAAGTTTGAATGAGATGAAATATGATTAGCCTCATAAATATTTGTTTATGTTCGTCCCGCATGCGATATGTGAGGGAGATGGATGAAAGCATATATGATAGTATATTATTTTAGTAATACTTTATGTATTTATAAATGTATCTAACTTGTCTACTGTATGATTTAAAATTTCAATCTTTAAAGAAAGAAAACATTTATTACGCAACTGAATATTATTAGATCAAACGTCTGTTCGTAAAATATATGAGAGATATGATTGATACAAACGAGAAATTAATACTCGCGCGTTGCGACGGGGACACATGATAACTTTAACGTGGTTAAGCGTATGATTGTGAATTTCTTTAGCCGCGTTGTGATAGTGAAAGTAATGTGATCGAGCACATAAACTAATATATAAAATTATTTGGAATCGTTTATAGATATTGAAATATAAATAAAAGTTATAGCAGTTGTTGGACTCGAACCTACGTCACCAACAGTGCATACACATAACGTTAACCAACTTCTTTAGAATCACATCTAAGTTATTTGTTTTTAAATTTTGTGTTATGTATTTTAATAAAGTACAAATCAATATATCGTAAAAAATTTTAATGGTAAATGTGCGATCCTATTTAAGAGGATATGTGTTTTATTAATCGAATTCAACGTTTTCAAAACCGGATCGGACGTCGAACCGGACGCCGTACTGGTTTGCTGGTCGGACCGGTCGGACCAGATTTAAGAACAGGATGACGTCATAATTATATATATTTATATATATTATAGATATATATAGTTATATATATAATTTAATATAAATAATTTATGTATGTATTTTATAGTTATATATAAAACTAAACAATAATTATAAATCCAATACTGAAATTCATCATCTGATCTACCCATTAAACCCATTAATATAGAAAAAGAACTAATAAAAATAAAAAATAGAAAATCCGGTCCAAACCGGTTTCTGTCCGACCAGTTCTTGAAGAAAGAAACGATTTGGGGTGGAGCGGATCGATGGCCCAACCGAAACCCGGTCGGACCGGCCGATCCGATTTGGTTGTGACATCATTGATCAAATCTATTTATTATTTTTACAGCCGGGACCGCATCATCAACCCTATTAAAAATTACTCACATCTGAAAAAACCAATTGACCCGACACTAAGCATTTATACTCAAGATTTTAACACAAAATTTTCTCATATTTACATATCTTGTGTAATATGGTGTTTTTTTTCGGTTCTACTCGTGATAGAAAGTTAACTTCTGCTTCTCATTTAAGCTGGTAATAGAGCACTAACATCCTATTTCTTATTTTCATCTTTATAATTATACTAAAAATCATTATTTCTTATCTTTTCTTTCAATTAAATAATATATTTTATACCTTTTTCTTTATATTTTCTTTTTCCTCCACTCACAACCATTTTAAAATATATTAAAAAATTTATAAGAGTTAAACAGTAAATCTTTAAATTTACGGATCAACAGTAACATTTTTTTTTTCTCCACTCCCACACACAGAATTCCAAATGACAAAATTGCCATGCTTTTTTGCCTGAAAGCATGCATAGAAATATTTGAAAAGTGTTTCTAAAGTGTAATCTCTGCACAACCTTTTATCACATTTCAGTTTAATTTTTAAATATGAATACCAAGATTGGAGTTCATTTTCATTTTCAACAATTAACTCTAGTTCTTTCCGGCTCCATCTTCGTCTTCATTCACACTGCATTTAAAAGGTTTCTTGGTAAACAGAAGGGAAGGTTGCTGTTAAACTCCGATCAGGGTTGCATGCTTGGGATTTGACCAGATCCGAGTCTACTGAGGTTAGTTTCTACGTGTTCCACACCAATCTGTTCGAGCATTTTAGTCTGGTGACTGATGTTATGATACTTTAAATTTACACTTTCGTTATGAAAATACTATCTCACGGCGTAAGTGAAATCAAATCAAGTCTAAATCTATGATAATTTGCAAACAATTAGAGTTCAAGTGAGTTTTTTCCAACCTAGCTAGTCTCAAGTCATGAGTTTCTTGAACAGCCCTACGTTCAACACAACCAACCTCATTGGTTTGGTTTGGTTTGGTTTGTCATTCCTTAACAACCTACTTAGTAGTTTGAGCTAAAAATCTACTCAAAAGCGGCTGAACCATATCGTGAACACCCTTTTCCGCTCAACCTATTGGCAAGCATCATGAGGCACAAGGAAATCATATTACGGAACAAGAAAATAACATCTAGGCTATTTTCGCAAGATGAAATGTTGTTAACTCTTTCTTAAAATGCTACTCTACAATTTTGAATACAAATCATCCTGAGGATAACATCAAATAATGTTACATAGATCCAAGTATTTGCCAGTCAAGCCATGTACTAGTGCTTCAAGGGATGGTCCTCTTATTAAGAGTAGGTTTGATGATCATGTTGATCGTTCTTTAGGGTACCGAGCTTGAAGTCACACTATCGACATCATAAAAGTGCATGCGGATGGGTATCGAGGCCTCAACCATAGCGATCATCCTCTAACTTCAAGTCAACAATTATGAATCGATGGGTTTACTACAAGAGCGTGTATATTTGTAGCAAGGATGGGATAAATGAAGGGAAATGTATGAATGGGAAACTCATGGGTTGTCTTTCATTTTACAAGGAAATTGAGTTTAAATTTGAGTATGCAGAAGAAGCAGATGATTTTCAAGAGGTTAACTAAAAAACAAGTAAAAACATGAAATAAATCTAACACTTTTATCCTGGTAGAACCATTAAATTACCACCATATTACTTTACAAAGGTAATCACATAAACTATTTACTTTGATAACTTAAATATATTGGCATCATGGCAAATAAAAACACGTATTAAATTATTGTTTTGTACATGTTCCATATACTATACCGTTTACCATGATTGCGTGCCTTTAGTGGTTTAATTTGACTCTAATAAATTTTGCTTATTGCATGTCTTTTTCGACCTCAAATAAAACATATTAGTCAAGCCAACTCAATATTTTATCATGTTCAAACTGTTAGTTATCATTTTCTGCTATATGCTATGAATGAATTATGCAGTTACAATTCATGTTCAAACATCCATCATGACACGCAAATTTTGAAGTTTGTCTTAAGTCTCAAAGATGTATAATCAATCATAGTTGTTTTGAAATTAAGAGGAGACGAGACGTAGGGATTATAACAACCAAAAATATATTGTTTTAATCTAGTGATACATGTATATACAAACAGTGGCGGAGCTTGACCTACCCTATATAGGGGCGGGAGCAAAAGTAAACAATTTTAAGATGGGCGAACTTTATAAATATTAAAAAATTTACACCACCTGGCCGAAAATTTAAACCACCGGACCGAAAATTAACACTGCTGACGAAAAAAAGAGGGGGGCAGGGGCCCCCTGCGGCCCTCACTAAGCTTCGCCTATGTATATAAACCTAGTAATAGGTTTAAATGAGAACCATTAAATGTTTAGGATCGATTTAAATAATTAAAATCAACTTTTTTAACTGTCACGTATGGTTGATGAAAAAAAATTTCAGTCATATTTTTGAAACTAATACAAAACCAGGTTTTTAAAGCAGTGATGTTTTTAGTATAAACATATTGTATTCAATGGTGAATGCTAGCACTATAACTCTTTTTATACACTTGCTAAATCGTGGAAAAAAAAATACTTGAAGCACTAGGATTGTCAAAGATATCAGATCTAAACTACGATCAACCCAACACAAAGTTTATAAAGATAAATCCAAGATCGAACATAAGAACATATAAATCTGAAAACAAAAGACAAACTCACAGAGTCTCAGACTCTATCAGATCATTAAAACGATAAACAGACGACAACTAGAATCACTCAAACAAGTCAGAAACAAAGACGTTATTTAAGAACAGATATTAAACTCAAAAGAAAACCCTAGAAGATCATCAGAGAGAAACTAGAGAGTGTGCGGAAAATAATAAGAGTGAATGAATACACAACACGTACTCTCGATCTAACTAATATAGTATCCATTATAAAATGGATATCCAAACAGAGCCCAAGATCCGTATGAACAATCCGAATGCCATATGGCCCAAACCCATGCAAGCTCCAATCCAGCTTAGCCCATAGCCCCATATGTAAATAGCACAGCCAAAGTCCATATAGTGGTCCAGATCTTGAGATTCATATGAAAAATACAAAACCAAACAAACAATTAAAGAAACCATTAACTTGACTAAATAAATAATAACAACTTTTAACACCCCTTAATTTGATATTCCAAACATGCCATGCTTATTCAAAACTTTCAATTGTTATGTTGTTGAACCAACAGACTTTTTGTAAAAACATCAGCAATTTGTTTTGAAAAACCGGTAACGATAATTCTAATAAATACAACTGACATTATTTGTCTGAAATAGACCAAGAGGTTAATTTAAAAATCCGAGTGAAAATATCACTTGAATCTAAAAACTCTATCTGAATAGAATCATACACTTACCACTATATTACTGCATAAAAAGTTATCATATAAGACCATTTAATTGGTAACTCCAATATATTGATATCATGTCAAATAAAAACACGTAATAAAATATTGTTTTGTATATGTTATATATTTTATGGATTACCATGACCGTCTTATTCAATGGTTATCTTGACTCCAATGTTTTTATTTAGTTAAATGTCACATTTAATAAAAGCATTTTTTTTAACGATTCATATTCTCATAATCCACTTTAGATTCACCAAACATGTTTACAACCGGATTTGTCCTCCAACACCTAGCATACATAAAGACGAACATCAAGTAAAAATGACAAAAATCATTAAAAGTACGAGAAATAGACTAAACCTTTAATTAAATCAAATGAATGAATAAGATGAAACGACAATAATTTCTTAATAAACTGGAACTTAGTTATGGTTGGGACTTGAAAAGGAAAAATAAACAAATAACCATTGTTGAATTTCATGTAGTTTTATAATATTATTAAACATAAATAACTTTTATATTCTTAACCTTTCAACTAAAAAAAATCATAAAATCAAGTATTTTTTCTATTCTTTAATTTTGATTATAGAAAGCCTATATAAAAAACGTTTTTTTATAATATTGGTAATGAACTTGTGCGTCGAGAACCATTTACATGACGTGTCTAACTAACACAGTGTGTATAAACCGTACAATGATGCGTCACCTCGATACACATTTGACGTCAGAATCTTACGTTTTTATTTGGATGCATTTACTTCTCATCCATATGGACACGTGTTACATCCCAAACACTTCTTACGCTTCTCATGTTTTTTCTTTTCTAGTATAACAACCCTTCATATGAAAACACTAACGTTCCAAAGCAATATACTCTTCAATTAATAACTTATAATAACAAGTCTAATACTTATTTATCCTAAAGAAAAAGGGCCATAATTAAACAAACGACATTCTCAAGGGGAAGAATTGTAAATCCAATAGTGCATTATAAGGGCTTCGGGCTTCTGCGTGATCTCTCTCCCACCTTCCTGATGCTTCCAGAAACACCAAACCACTTATATCTACTTCTTCATATATATCAATTACGAATCAACACAAGTCAATAATCATATATATATATACATATATATATCACTTGTAACGTTCTACACATTGAATCTGCAATCATCGAAGAACAATTTTGCAATTCTGCAACGATTGAAGAAGGTGATCATCGGCGCTGAAGATGAAGAGGAAAGACGCTGATGAAGTTAACGACGACTTCTTCGACTTCACTCTCTCTTCTCCCGCACTGAAAATTCGACGTCTGGTAAGTGAATACATGATTACATGAACACATGTTTAGATCTGTTGTGTTTTTTCGTTTTGATCGTCTCTTCGTGTGTAGTTAACTAATTATGGTGGTATGATGATCTAGTTTGTAACTTGCGTTCGTGATTCGAAAATTGGATCGCCTAGGGTTTGTTTGGTGTAGATTTCTGTTCAATTCGGTCTGTTTTAGTAGGAATTGACCGCTGCCACTGTCAATCCTTAATAATCGTTTAGTTCTAAGACGTAACGTTTTAATATGTATTGTTAACTCTAGGATATAGTTTTGCACTTGTGTTTCACAGTTGCGATTGAAATTGTGTAGGAAATTTGGAACATAATTGCTATGAACAATTGCTACTGATTCTAGGGTTTCAAACCGGCCCCTGTTTTTTGGATTTGGAGCTTTCATCTTATTATCTTAACATGTAATGCTGATTTGGTATGTTGTTGTTAGGATTCTGAATTGGCCCCGATAATTGACGAACAAGAGGCTTTGAATTCAACTGTATATGGACAATCCATGCCCTTTCAAGATAACTTTGTGGAACAATCGATGGAAAGTGGTCCCATAGCGATTGATGAGCTGAGTGACAGTGTGCCTGTGAATGAAGAGAGGGCTATTGTTCTCTTCAACCCGATGAACAATTCGCCTTCGTTACAGCCTTCGATTTCATACTCCATCTCTGCTGATTCAGACTTCCTTTCAAGATTTAAAAGTAAGTTGCTTCACATATGATCTTCCTTTGTTTTCACACTCTAAAAGAGTTGTCTAATTAATCAAAACACTCATTACATTATGCAGATCCTGTTATTTGGTCCAACGGGTCGGATGATTATGCACCTAAATCATCAGCAGATGAAAGGCTTCAGCAAGGTGAAGATTCAGGGATGCTTAATGGATGTTTGGCAGTTGTACCATGGGTGCCTAGCCATTCCCAACACCCTTCAACTGCGCAATTCGCGGCCCCTGATGCACAAACATCTGATATGATGGATTCAGATGCCATGGATGTAGAGGATGATCATAACACTCAGCAGATGTCAAGAGACAATGATGTTACAACAAGTGCAACCCAAGATTGGAGTCAATGGCAACAACACTGCATGGTTCAACAACCTCCTAGCAACTTCTCAACCCCAATCAGTTGGTTAGGTTAGTTTTTAAAGTAGAACTTGCAGTTCTACTTGCACAGTTTGATAAATACAAGTATTGATTGTGTTAGAATGGTTTTCCATTGGTTTTGATGCTAAAGATGTTCAACAATCAAAACAGCTTTTGCCAGTGGTTTGTTTATAGAAATAGAAAGATGAAGTTTTTCTGGTGATATTGAGATGCTCATAGACTTCATATTGATACATCATATAGGGGTTAGCATCTTATTACCTAACTAGATTCATATTCTTCCTAACAACCTGAAACACCATTGGTAACCATCACTAGATGGTCGTTCGATCAAAAAATAAAATAGAAACAACATTGGTCAAATTAAACCGATAAGAGACTTGATTAAATTTCTTCCTCTAGCTTCATTCTTTGCGCTTCGCGTGTCTGCAAAGTGAAGAGTGCGGCTAAAGCTACCGAATGGATGTAAAGGGGTTTGTTCTTCTGCAGATGGAATTTAAAAGCAAGATTGAATAGGCCATGGGAGTAGCGAGCCTTGTTATTCAAGTGTCAATGATCAATAATATTTAAGATTTAATGGTTAAGTGAATTGTCGTTTAAATAGCTTGTTGCTTTTAATCAACTCGAATAAACTCGAGTCCATAAGAATCATTGCCAACATTCACATCGTTTCCGGTATATTTGTTACTTTGTAGTAAGCCATCAATTCATCCCTTCATCGGTTCTGTACATTTGCTACAGTAATGATTTAAGGGGGCCAATTTCAGCAGCAAACATCAGTTTCTTCTTGATTTCAGGCACATATTAATCTCCGGTTTGAGACCACGATGCTATTGAAGCTTTTAGAGCACATTAATCTTGCTGGTATTTGTCATTGATCCATCGTCAATTAAGGTGCAACAGTTGTCGTTGATATGTGTTGATACTAATTTTTTCTGGTAGTGATGATGTTTCACCTTAATTACAACTTCACAAACTAAATGGGCACTTGCAAAAATGAAATTTCGTTTTTCTTTTATTTTTGTAGCGTTCTTGGTGGTTATGTATAACATATACATACAATAAAATAAATAGCAACTTATATTGTTCGATTTAATTACTAAAATGTCATTCTGATATCTACTAGAGGTTCTCGTAAACGCCGCCCAACAAGAAAAAAAGGAATTTATCATTTCAACATTTCCTAAAGTTGCTTATTCTTTTTCTAAAATAGTTTTGATTTTTTTTTCAAATATGAGATGCTTTTATTCAATGTCACAAACCTAGAGCTATTCCATTTTATCCCATCGAACGTTGTGTGAAAGTATTTTTGTTTTCGTACAATTGCTCGTTGCGTGATCTAAACAATACATGCGCTTTGATGACGGAACTCAATACACAACGAGTTTGGTCACGTCGTACCAATTTATTTGATATGTGTGCGTGTATATTTAATGCATGAAGTGAATTCATAACTTATAACTATATAAACAATACAAAGAGATTGTGTCACTACACAGCAGTTGTTTATCTTTAACGGTGATATTACATACTAAAGTTGTTAGAAAAGTGGTGTTACTTAATGTTCTCAACTTATCAGAATAAAAAAACACGATAGGCCATGACACTTAATAGATGAGTGCATACTCGATTTAGTGCTACAAGGGGGTGGTTTGAGTTCATACCACCCTTGTTATCACATATTGTATAAGAGGCTGAGAACCGGTGAGGGATCAAAGCCACATGTAGTTACGAGTCACTACACCTCATGGTGAGGTTTGGGGTCTTCGTCTTTGAGGGATTGATGCAAGAGGTGACAGACTCTTATTTGGAAGAGTTGGACAAAAGAGAAACATGACAGAATAGGCCAAAACTTAATTGATCATAACATGGGCTAGGATTGGAGTTACAAGGGCCATTATAAGTGATGCAAACATACCGACTACTTATCTGTCTCAAATTCTATCAATTAGGGTTCCAGTTTTGTTAACCAAGTTTTCCTTGAATTTGCAATCTTCAATCCTTTACTTTTATAACTAAAGTATTCAAATTTTCTCAACTTTTTATTGTCATTTGTTTGGTTCGTACTCCTTTATAAAGGTTGCTCTTATCTTTTTTTTGATGAATTTAAAGGCACGAAGACTCTTCGTACCTTTAACTATTTTACTTTGTCTTTTCTAGTTCATTTAAGGAGAGAAATGAAAAATGTGAAAGGAAATAAGAAAATAGTTATATTTCAAAGTTTTTTAATTGAAAAAGATGATAAAATTGTGTTTTCGAGTTTCCTACAGAAAATAAGTGCAAGGAAAACAAAAATTAAAATCAATCATTTCAAATTGAAAGAAAGTGAAGCAAAGAGAAGAGAGGATAAAAGAAATAAAGAAAAAAGAAAGAAATGAAAAGAAAAGAAAAAAAATGTCTAAGAAGAGAAAAGAAAGAAAGTGGAAGGAAATAAAAAAACAGTTGTATTACAGAGTTTTTTTAATGAAAGAAGAGTAAGAAATTTGTGTTCCCGAGTTTACTTAAGGAGAAAAAAGAAAAAAAATAAAAAGAAATATAAGAAAAATGAAAGCTAAAATCAATCCTTTTAAAATGGAAGAAAACGAAGAGAAAAGAAAAGAAAGAAAAGAATAGAAAAGAAAAGGATGGGATTGTTTGGCAGCATCTGAATCAGCTTCTTAATGGTTCAGATGCCTGAATGGTTCAACACTTAATGGTTCAGACTGTTTGTTTTGTGAGCAAATGTCTGAATGGTTAAACATTATACTAATGCTGAATGGTTAAGAGGTCTAATGTTGAATGGTTAATACCTCTTTTTTGAATTAGTTAGACATTTGCCTTTGAACAGTTAAGCGATATACTAGCTCTTAATGGTTCAGCACTCTTATTGGTTCAGCACTTAATCATTTAGAAATTGCCAAACAGTCCCGAAGAGAAATGAAAAAGAAATGTTTCATTTCTTTTTTCTCTCGTTAAGTAAACTCAGGAACACAGTGTTAGAGAGTCGAGAATGTGAGCGTCGCTAACCATAACGTTGCTTTACAGTGCACTTTGGATCATGGATTCAAGGGAAAGATCGCCATAATCAATCATGTTACGGGATACAAAACTAATGCAAAAATGAAGAAACATCAGCGATTGGTGAAGTTAGGTTTTCTCTCTCCGAAGAAATCCAATTCTCTAATCTCTTTGATGTTTATCCAAACAATTTTTTTCATTTCTCTCTCTCTTAATTATTCATTGTATCATCCATTATTGTTTTTCTCATACATACAATAATATATTGTTTGATTTCTGTCGTGTGAATAGAATCAGGAACATTGATTCGTTTTTCCATCATCTCATTCTTTAATTTATTGGAGTATGATATTATTGTCTTTCAAATTGAATTTTGGGTCCTTCTCAGATTCCTAATATCTTTATTGTTTAGTTTTTCTTGAACAGAATTGTTTAGACTTAGATTCATGTGCATATTTAACTTGAATTTCCCACATTTAGCTTTGATTTCAGTGCACACAAGGTGTTTGTTTGTTCGCGTATGTGATTTTGTTATTGATATCAAATCTACAGTTTTCAAAAGGACTAACATTGATCTATTTGGTAGATAACAATGTAAATTTATGCACTTTGATGTGTTACAACCCAAACAAAAGAATCCGTTCTAAAAGATTAATCTGCTTGACGAGGGAGTCTATTTAATCTATAAAACTCACATTGTTGTCCATAGAATCAATGTAGGAAAGTCCCATAACTTGCAATAATTTCGGTCTGTCTGTACGGCGAAACATACTCATCAAACGAACTATTTAGTAAATGTTTTAAAGGGTCTGGCTATTTAATTAACTTTTGTTATACTTTTGACTGTCCACAACGCTCAGTGTTTTGGAGCTGCACGTCGTGATTTGAAGTCGCGCATGCCAAGTGTAAGCGTTGGAGCTTGGTTGAGCATTAAAACATGGATATGTCCCTAAGCGCATTGTGAGTTTGATTAAAAAGGGGTGGGCCCTGCATTTATAAAACTTTTTTCTTTAGGAATAAAATGGATAAGTTTATGAGAAGAATGATCATGATAACATGGTAGGTTAAATGAGTTTGTGGGAATGATTAAATTTAATGTGACAACATAGTAAACATGTTTGTAAGAAGAATTGGTACTATTGTTATGGATAGTCAAAGATTACATAATGAGTTCAACTACATCAAGTTTTTATGATAATATTACACAACTAGATTTCTAGTCATTTGTCAAAAAGGGTTTCAATGATCCGTCGTTGCTCATACTAGATATGTTAGATATTTTAGTGTAATTGGATTGATTAATGACCAATGTGATTATAATATCCATCAAACAAGTCAGGAGATGCTGAGTGTTTGAGTTTGTTATGATCTTCGATATCGAAAACCTATTTAGGGGCGAAGCCCCTAAATAATGGGGGTTTCAAGGGGGCAACGCCCCCTTGGCGAGGGTCCGGGGGCAGCGACCCTGGTAGCGGGGTCCGGGGGCAGCGACCCTGGTAGCGGGGTCCAAGGGGCGGCCGTCCCTGGCGGGGGTCCAGAATTTCACATGCGAAATTCAAGTGGAAAAAAGCCGCATTTTTTAGTCAATTTGAATTGAAAATAAAAACCGTCAAACGGCAGTTTCTTGGACTATCCCTGAAATCGAATTGCATTATCATTTTTTGTCACTCTCTCGAATTCTTCTTCTTGTGGTTCACGAAAATCAAACAATAATACGTACTAATTCTTGATCTCGTCTGAGTTATATCCAATTGATTCATTCGAGTGAATCACCGAATATTTCGATTTGAAAGTGTTATTCACGACTATCAGATTATCGAAGTTTGATTTCAAGTTTTCTACAAAATTTCCCATTCAATTTCACTAACTGATTACTAATCATTGGTATCTTCATGATCAAATCTTCAAGTTTTCATGATAAATTCTTCTGGTACATTCAATTTGTAGTTTCAAAGATTCGTGAAGCTTGAAACTGACTATCCTAGATTGTTGAATCTCAGTGATATACTAAGATCAAATTTCCTGCATGACATGCTTTTGTGTTGATCTATTCTTTAGTAGAACTATTTCTTGATCCAACTCCAGATGTTTAGATCCCCAATAATATGATTCAATCATTTTATGCATAATTCAGTCTAAATGTTCTAAGATATGAATCATGTGTTTTAAAAAAGATTATCTAATACGTCATACATGTACTGACAAAAATAATAAGATCAAGAAAACTAGTTTTAGCATCTCAGCCACCACCATGGATAAAAAACATGTTTAGACAGCTTATAAACATGTGTGTTTTAGTCCCACATATGGGGCATATAAGTGTACGAACAGAAATCAGGACACGAATTCACATCTAATCAATCATTTTATTCTTTTTTATATTGTATTATATCTTCAATTTCCAATGCTTTCTTTATTTTATCTTGCTTCACAAACATGATGTAGAAGTGAATTTACAAAAGGCAGCGGCAAGACTTTTATGTTTTTAGCATAATCCCAGCTTGTAAAAGAGATGCGACTAATTTAGCAGGACCGTTGAAGAGGGTCAGACGCCTATTAAATGTGTGAGCGGTGAGGGAATGTTTGACAACCCTCGCTGAAAAATATACTTTGATCTCGTAGACATGGGTGGACCTACTCCTTGTGTAGGGGTACCCTCACCCCTATGGTTTTTTCATAATATTATATATACGTTCTATTCCTGACTGACCCTTATAAAATTTTGACACCGGCCTGTATGAAATTTTATGACTGACCCAATCGAAATGTTATCATCGATCTGGAAGAAGATTATATTAACAGATATAAAACATTTGATTTAGATAACTAAGCCCACTTTAATAAACTATTTCAATAACTTAACCTCAAACTAAATAATTAACTCGTATACACATTGAAGTATTAATTGACTAAGCTCATTTAACTAATAAATCCGGTTAATTTTATAACTTAACTCTCTTAATTAACTCTTGTACACATTTATTTTTTAACTTATTGTCTACCCTACCCGACCCAAATCTAACTAAATTTTTTCTAGTGTCTCGCTATAGTCAACGATCTGTAAAATGTTTTAACTCCCATGAAAGAATTCATGGCCCACAGCTACTAGTAGACAGTAGTAAACATGTATATGATAAAGGGTTCCGTCATTCGGTATCTTATCAAATTTTCATCTTACCCCTTGGGAAAAATCAAATAAATATTTTTTCTCTTTTCTTTGGGTGTTAGAATAAGAAATATAATTGATTTGAAGATAGAAAGGAACAAAGTGCAACAAGTAAAAACAAATAAGGGTGTATATTTAGCATGAAAAATATATATTTTTTGATAATAATTTTCTTTATACTAAATACACCTAACATTATAGTTGTATCAAGATTGGAGTATCAGCTTTGCGAGTAGCAATCATCAATTTCACTTGCCTATCTATGGACAAAAAAATAAATATTTTTTAGTTTTTACTTTTGACACAACTGTCAAGATTGGGGTATGATACGTATTTTGTTGACTGTTTTTACTGTTATTATTGAAATTAAACATCCAAAAAAAGTCTAAAAAAACCAATCAAAGCAAGTGGTAGAGAGGTTGGTATGAAGCAATTCTGTATTCAGTTGGTCATTTTAATTTTTATTTTCTGTTTAGAAAAGGTCAAATTCTATGTTCTAAACCATGATGATATATTGACATATATCGGTCTATTTTAAACAGGAAAATTGGTTTAGTTTATTATTATATATCAACATATACATATACATATCTACATACACACACACACTTAAACTAGAAGATAGTTTTATGTGATATTGTCTTGGAATGGAAATTGGTTATCTTCGCTTTATTTGTGCTTACGGAAGCCAATAATTTGCATCATCACCAACACACAGATGCTGCTGTTTGCACTTGCTTCGAAGTTATATGATGTGTCTTCTAGCTCATGTACTACTTTTAGAAAAACTACTTTTTTTATTCTTGCTTTTTTAGCATAGCATCTTATGATGATCTTATAGCATGAGGTGTAAGTCTGTAACATTTAATTTATAAGAAGTTCTCATTTAGATTGTATTGGTGTGATTTTGTTCTGATATTGTGAAATATTGGAATTAAATTTTAATAATGTCCTATAATATGAATAGAAGTGTAGACATTTAATTTATGAGTTTAGTATACAAATTAAATTATGTGAGGAACTTCATTTGTCATTTTGGAAAACTTCAAATCGGGATAACCTTGCAACAAAGTTTGTTCTTACAATGTAAGAAAGAACAAATTGTTCATGTATACGCGTGTGGGGGCGCGCAAACGACCCAATGTGAGAGGGAGCAAAGAAATAAAGAAAATTGAAGGTTGAATCAACGTAGTGAACCTGTTTCCGCCACTCACATCTTATGGGAAGTGAGAAACAATCAATGGTATACATATTAGAAGCTTTAAGTAGGGTTTTAAGGAAGCATTATAAGTTGTTTAAGCCATCTAATATATTTGAAAGATCATATATCATAATTAGCACTTGTTGAGTAATTTTGTTTTTCATTATATGGGATGATCAAGAATTTGAATTGGGTTGACTTGAAGATAAGCAAAGGAAACTAATGGATTTTGAATTGGTCATGTAATAACTAAAATTGGTCATTTGGGTCAATTGATTGTTGTTGTACTCAAAGAAGCATACTAAGTGAAATTGGAAGCTTGTATTGATAAGGTGAGTTCATAAATCTTAAAATGAAGTACAAATTACTCAATTTCCATACAAGTAACTATGGTAGTTGACTTGTTTAAAATGATATGAGTTTATCATTTTGTACATATGCTACATTCTAATTTTGATTATTTTGGGTGAATAATAGGGCAAAATTGTGGACTTAGGAAAACAAGACTTTAATTTAAGGTAGTGTTTGGATTGTCTAAAAAGTTAACATTATAATTGTACGCTTACAACGACCAATCGGAGTCTTATTGTAAAACACCAGTTTCTTGTTGTTCTATAAACATTTACTTTAGAGTCACTATAGAGTTACTTTCTTCTCAAGTTGAAACTTTATATTTGTTTATATGTATTTATTGGTTTACACCCTTTATATGTTCATTCGGTTTTGCTAAGTTATGTTTGATACATATTTTTAGGTAAAACACTCAAAATCGTGAAAATCAATTGAAGTGCCTTGTTTTGGTTTATGTTCATTTTTGTAATTTTATTCTATCAAGCTTCTTTTTAACTACATTTTGATCCAACTTGCACACCATTTTGACATATAAATCATTGTTTAAAACAACTTGTTTGTTGTAAATATGGTTTTTCTGCAAGGTTTATTACACTACACATATTAAGCTAAAAAATTATAATCATTTTTAAGAAATATTTAAATTATATTGTATATGTTTATAAACAGAATTATAGAAGTAAGATTGATGATGACTAGTATTGTATGGAAGTGATACCTACTTTTAATTCAACAAAGGCTTAGCGGCTTACAAGATAAAGATAAATGAATAAGTATGACAATCATATTAGTAACTTAAGTCTCATATTATATCATAGAAAATAAGATCATATTTCATTGTGTCCGGTTTGTTGGAAATATTAGATCGAGCCAAAACGATAAACATCAATCTATTAAGAACAAAACCAATTTTTTACAAAAATCCTAAAACATCTATTTAGACTCAACATATACTATTCATAACCTAACTCAAACACTATTAAATCATCCACTAAAATATTAATAAAATAATACTGGCAGTTATCCCCAAAGTTTTTTTTTCTTTATCTCGACTTTCTTCCAAGCATATCTCTAACAAATTAGGATTAATTTCATCAGGCATTAGTTACTCATTAGCCATTTGGCCAGCAGTATACTTGTAGGTACAAGAAATACATTTTTATAGTTTATGCAGTTAAATAATTTTTATTTGAATGTCTATCATCTAATTTTTTATATTAAATTAAATCAAAGTAACTTAAAATATCCAATAACCGTCCACACTTATACTACTTCAAACAATTTAACTTTCTATTAAACTTTAACATATTGTTTATATTCAAGGTTAGTGTCATGTAATGTCATATTTGTTTTAAAAACTAATCTTATATCAGGTTTTACAACGGAATATTTATTTATTAAAGTCCCGTACCGTTTTATAGTTATTTATCATCCCTAAATTTGTAAGTGATTAAAAATAATTACTTATTAAAATTCTTGAGATTTTGTTTCTTTTACAATTTTGTAAAATAAAAAAATAAAAAAATATACTACCATTTGTTGGCGCCGTATTTATCAAGTGGGATAAGATATGTCACATCATCTCTCCTTACAAATACTGAAAAACAAAATTACTTAATACATACGCTTTATGGTACTATTGTAATTATCTGTGAAGATAAAGGGCATAAAGTATTACCATTGAGACAAAATTGATAGGACCTTGTGGTTTGCCAAAAAGGGAAAATTCCAAAAATCATTTAGTTCTAATTAAGATATAGAAATGGGGATCTTTGTGCATGGAAGTATTAATTTATATGTGATAAAAGGTTTTAGTTCGATTTACATATTTTTGTTTTGTGAAAAACATTAATGTGTAAAATACTTAAATCAATAAATTTTGTTATAATAAGCTTTTTAATCATCTTATTTGTATTATTTAAACTCTTGATACTTTAGATAAACGACGAAATAATATTCTTTGCAGTTTAATTCTACTTCATTGTTTTGTAATATTATGAATTTATTATTGGAAACTCACGAGGCATTGTTAATATCTTACTTCTGTAGGTTGAATATTTTGTAAATTCATGTGGTTCAGGGGTACCACCGACGCTTCTAGTTGGTTTTGCTAATTCACTTGTCTCCCGAGCCAATTAGTTTGAAAAACAAGTGAATTCTAGTAAAATGATCATTTTTAAGTTTAACCCTTGTGCAACAAGTAGTCAAATAGTTCAATTCGCGCCACCTCCCCGCACACAAATTGGTCCCCTCCCCCCCCCCCCCCCCCACACACACACACACAAATTGCCACACAAGTTTGACATAGCTTGCACTAGCTAATCGGCCTTCAAGATTTAAAAAAAAAAAATCTAATTTTCTAATAGACGAATCCAACGCTTATTGATATATTTTATTAGAAACATGTTTCAACTGAACATACCTTAGATCATGGGTGGGACACAAACGCCCAACCGCTCTCCACGTCAACTCTTTCTGACTTCTCCCCTCCTCACAGATCGGGCTTTGTGACCTCCTTCTCTCTCCTCCCCTCTCAGAGACCGCCCCACGGGCACGCCTAGCTACACCGGCGTCTCATGCTCCCTCTCTACTCCCTAGCAACACCCTCTCTTCTCAAAAGGATCTTATAATTCGTTACCTCGTCCATCTTAGATGCTATCTTCCCCAATATTCATCAAACATAATAGTGATAATACTAAAAGAAGAAAAAAGAAAAAAGAAAAAGAAAACACATTGCTGACCAACTATTTATAACATTCATGAGCTCTGCAAACCTCTGCCATTTCATATTACTTTTGCTTACACAAAAGGAAACCAACTTTCCTCCACCATTTTCATTCACAACATCATGATATGGAAACCATCTTCACACCAAAGGAAAACAACGAACACACCAACACAAAATCACACCATTCATCATCATAAACTCAAACAACACCCTCATCTCTCTGGTGCTTACATACGCACCCTTGTTAAACACTTAACAACCTCCATAAAACCCAAAGATTCTCACACTCAAGATCATGACACCAACAACATCCACCAACACCACCACCACCACCGTCACCGTCACCGCCACCGCCACCGTCACCGCCACCACCGTCACACAAGAAGCAAGTGAGACGAAGAAGACACACCAACAAACCATATCAACAAGGCTTCTTAATATGGCTGAAGCTAGAAGAGAGATTGTCACCGCCCTTAAGTTTCACAGAGCCACCATGAACCCGTGAAACCGCAGTACCACCGTCCGCCGGAGCAATCTCCGACCACCGCCGCCGCCGCCGCCGCCGCCGGAGATATGTCCTGTAGCTATCTAGAGCATTATTGGCCTATGACCACCGCCACTCCGCCACCGCCGCCTCAGCTGCCGCTGCCGGAAATCAAGAAATCTTGATTTTACACTTCCTGATCAAACCTTGGGATTGAATCTCAATTTTCAAGATTTTGAAAACTTGGGTAGTATTAATCTTATCACAACCATTTCCATCATCCCACATCATCATCGTCATCATGTTCATCATCTTCATCAACAGCCCATTATCATCAACATCAACTTCATCATCATCATCAAGTGGAGCTATTGTGAATGGTGGTCTACATCATGCGATGGAGATGAGGGGATGGAGGAGATCAGATTTTTAGGTGAGCAGCATCAGATTGAGTGGAATGACACTGTGAATCTGTTGATGTCAGCTCAGTGGTTTGAGTTCTTGAAAACCATTGAAATTGAAGAAGAAGATGAGAGATTATTTGATGATGAGATCAATCCATTTGATCAAGTTATGGAATTCCACCTTGGTAAGATCTTTTTGAATGTTTTTTTATCATCAAACACAAACTATTTACTTTATACATACTTGTTATTACAATATCTGCATTTTAAAAGATTTGAACTCTGAAATGTTTTTAATTATAAAGTACATTACTTTATCAGCTTAATGTCTGGTGTTGATAATTATTAGCTAATTAAGGTTAAATTGAAACTGATTAGTCCTTAGGATGCTGGAGATGTTTTCTGTTCCTAGGATTTCTCTCCGTACAAAATTTCTAAATTTAATTAATTACTTATTATTATTATCTATTTATTGTAAGCACTGTTTACTGTTTAGCCATTGTTGTTAATGTTCATCCTGTTGGGCTAGTAATAAGGGTGCAGTGCTGTGGTTGCTTCTGAATATTTGCAGTGTGAGAATTTATTAATTTAAAACAATGGCAATGGGGCCCACGTCACCATAATTTCATTTTCAAACTGTCACAGCTTCATGAGCTCTGTATCATGTTCACAACAATTCCCGTTATTGAATAGAATTTTGAGTTTTTCGAATTCGATTCGAAAACCGAGTGTTCCTAACGATTCGATACTTATAATAGTGAAAATATTGATTTATAGCCATGTATCGTATGGACCTGTTTACTAGAAGGTGTACATTTGACAAGATGGTCTTAATATAATCAGATGGAAATACAGTTTTGGTATATACATGTTAAAGTAACAGGGCGATCAAGATGTGGGTGTCACATATGTTATGACTATGTATGAAGTTACTGTAAAATGATTATATAGGTACATCACATCTAGAAAAATAACTATTTCCAAAACTTATCATTTCTTAAATATATTTTCTGGTCAATATTATTGTTTTTGCTATTGATTTAGTGATCTACTTCTGTTTGTATATTTTGTTTTATTAGGGGTTAAAAATATATTTTTTATATGTTTGCAGCATGGACATAGGTGAAATTGAAGGAATGGATGGGGAATGGCTTGCCTGAAACAAGATTGATTTTTTTTAATAATCAATTTGTGATGGTATTTTTGTAATATTTCCAAGCTTCTTGTAGTGTGATTCAATAAGGCTGAAATTTTATGTCTTGAGAGTTAAGAATTATAGACTATCTCTGATTCGATATAAGTTTTGTTTTTGTTAAGATGGTTTAGATTATCAAGCTCATACCGAACTAAATATATGGTCTTATTATCATGTTTGTTGAATAATTTTGCGAGAAAACCAGTACAAATAGTGAACTTATAAGACATTCGTATGATGATAAAATCGTAAGAAAAACCCATAAAAAGAATAAAACACTCGAAACATATTTTTTTATGATTTAAAGCTTAGAGATGTTTAGAGTTTAACTGTTTATGTCTTGAGTATGTCAAATCCACTATTCATGGACAGATCTAGCATGCGACTTGACATGGGATTCAGGAGAAGAATGGGTATACATAATTTTGTTATATTACTACTTTGTTTAAAAAACCATCAATATTTGTAGGTGATTTTTGAAACTAATTGTACCACTACTTCGTTATATATCAGGTTAAACCTGTTTAGTACACGGTTTAATTTTTTTTTAAATAGTAAACTTAAATAACATATCATAATTTCTCAATATGTTTTATTAAAAAGAGTAGGACTTATGGTGCAACCATATTATCTACAAAATTAAAAAATATATTATTATTTAATAAGAGAGACAGAAGTAAAATCAAAATCTGTAATTCATCAAAAGTCAACACGTGACATTCAATATTTAATAAAAGAAAGAGACAGGAAAACTAACTTTTATATTGCTTACAAAACAGACTTATGTCTCCTATTATTTTATTAGTTAGATAAAGAAGATTTCATTTATCACACATTTCGATTTTTAATAACTTAGGTTATTTAAACATTTAAAATAATCTAAATACATAATTTTTATTTAAACTTTTGTCTATATTGTAATGTTATTTATATTGAAAACTGAGTTGTATCAAAATAAAGTATTCGTTAGTCTTGTAAATAGAAAAACACTTTAATACTTTATTTTGATTATAACTTGGATTTCAGTTAAATTTATATCAAAATTATAGATTAAAAACCCAAAAAAAAACTATGTACTTTATTTATTTAGAAAAATGTATGATCATATATAGTTATAAAGAATACTGAAATTGTATGTTAAATTAATAATTACATATATATATAAGTTTTAACATTTACTGAATAATTGCTCCACATCCCTGTAATTTTCTTGAATTCACTCCATACCTCTTCGAGTTGCCTAGTTGTACATTGTACAATGAATTTTATAAATCACCTAGAAATACAGGCTTTCTTCCTAAACCACCTAGTAATACAAAAAATTCAAGAAAGAGTTGATACAAATATACAATACAATAAAAGTACATGTTGATCTTGATCAAATTTATTTTATCAAGTTATCTTTTTAGTTGGTACCAATCATTGTTATCATTATTTTACAGTTGGTTGCAATTATGTTATTATTGAAAGAAAAAAAATAATTCAACAAATCCGAGTAGCATGTAATGGTATTTTGTCATTTTATACTTGAATATAGGTTTATAAAAATTTTCAAACTATCTTTGTTTTGGGGACACGTTGGTCAACAATTATTGATCTGTTTTACGCATTCACATTTTTTTTCAACTATATACATTTATTTTCACACTTTTTCCCATTTATATACTTGTTCAAGATAATAACATGAAATATAAGTGCATGTAATGTTACATTTTACATCATGACATATATATCAATATGAAAATAAATCACCATTTTAATATCCGGGCTTTTTAAAGTGGGATGTTAATGTAAGTAGTAACTACATAATCCATTCTTGTAATTGTTAATTGGGCCACTGCTTTTGTCTGTGGACTGCGTCTATTGCTCTGGCCCAACTACTTAGCCCGTCAGCCAAAGTCCAGCCCAGTTTGATATACTCATTTTCTTTTTTTCTTTTTTCTTTATTTAAATTTTAACGGCTAATTGGAGTCTTTTAACACTTATTTATATTTAAAATTCCGCCTCCGTTTGTCAAACCTATCTAAGGCTTTGTGACTTTCGGTCTAGACCAGTTGTGTAGGACCGACCATGAACTTGCCCAAATACATACACTACATTTACACCAGTGCGCCTATGGGTTTATAATTTTAAAACCATACGTGTAATCTTTTTTTCACATTGATTCTCCCCCTATTCTCCACATCTATCATCTGAAAAGAAGTTTAGTTTCACACATCCTTATGAACATGACAGTACGTCTTTTTTCTTGATCTTGGATTATGGTATTTGTTCCGAAATAATGCAAAAGATAAGAGTGATTGTTCTGCGTCTTGACTCACTCCTTGTACCAAAAGATTGTAATATTATTGATATAATATACTTTCATAATTATGTATAATATAAAAACAAATAAGAAATGAAAATGTTTTTGGGTCCACACGTTTCTATAGATTCTGGAAATGATGATTTTATAGGAACGCATTTAAACATTTTAGTCAAATAGTCAACCTACATTTGACGACTTATGTGAGTCGACTTTAATACGATCGTAAGTCAAAATTGTTGGAATGTTGGTTTAGGTGGGCATTTAATGGCGAAAGTGACTTTTTTCATGATGGCTAACAAATACTTTTATTCTTGTTATCCAGCTAAATTTAATGGTGAAAGATCACCCACGTCCGCAAAAACAAACAGGCTGGTGACCCAATCCGACCATCCCTTCAGAGGAAACCCATCATTCAAAGGCCTACTGTGATAAAACGTGTGACCCACTTAAAACATATTAACCAAGTAAGACTTGAACTCATGACCTTCATTTTGTAAGTCATATAATGACTGTTCCCAAACTAATTGATTTAGGGCTTATTGGCAGTGAAAGTGACCTCTAATGTCGTTTAATTCTATCACTTTATCCTTATGTTACTCGTCTTTATTTTGTTGTGTTAAAAACTCAAAATATCATTTGGTTTGAAAGTATAAAAATATGATACTAAGTACTTATATACATTAACAGAATGAGATATTTTTAGATATTTTTACTGCTGTCATTATGTTACAGATTCTAGATTAGTAACCTTCTTATCATTGTGGGACCGATTAACCAAAATTACAATAATAATTACATATAATATAACATTAATCCAATAAACAATTCAACTATTTTACTTGGTAGGATAAAATAACTTATATTACAAGTGTGCAAAAAACATATACATTATTCTACCTCATTTTAGTTTTAAGACCATCAATTTCAACAAACTTTTTATCACTATGTTCACTCAAATAAGAGATTCAATGTCACATTTGCCGATTACAACTTTCAAAACCAACATTTCAACAAACAATATGGTTAAGATAGTATATATTGTTATTAGGTATTCAACATGTGAAACCATGCAAGTTTGTGGTGTACTTGTAGCAACTCTTTTCGACGGATCACCGATGTAGTATTCATCGCAAATAGATTCTCACCTACAACGATTAAAAGTTTGATATGAAATCTTATCTGAAATTTTATCATTTAGTTCTATCGTAACTTTGTTGATAAAAGTCATTGGCCAGCACTAAGTTCGTGCACAACTAAGCCAACCTTGGATAGCAATAAAGTTACCATCAATCCAAACCAACCACGAGTGATACATGGGTATTATGTTACATCTAGGTGATCTTTCAATTAGGATTTTTTTTATATCGTGTCGGTGATTACCAATAGTACTAGGATGTAAGTTATGTTTCGTCTGCAATGTTTTCTAGTAAACTAAACTTTTTCGCTATCAGTAAATGTGTATGATTTGTAGACCCTAATCTTTAAAGATTATTAGAAATTCTTGTTGTGCCTTGAACCATTGTAAATATCTTGAATAAAAACAAGTGCCATGTGTATCAAATCTTTGAATAAAAAGAAATGGTAAACTGATTTTAAAGATAATTCGATTTTGTTATTATAACCGGACCTTAAAAACTCATTTTTTTATTTTTATTTTTTTGGGGGAGAGCTAACCACCCGTTTTACAAATGAGTATAGGTGCAATTGTAGTTAGTTATTTATTTTTCTACCGGCTCCTTAATTTAAATATGTTTTTTAGTTTACAATAAAAAAGAAGTATATCAACTAAAATATAAATACTTATTACATAAAATTTAAGTAACAATCATTTAAAGTGCAAGTATTGAAACACAAAGTTATGTAGAGAGTTAAAAACACGTCTCTAAACACCGTTTGAGTAGTGAATGCAATTAGTAACTAAGCCAAACTCTATGATAAAGGAGCAAAACCAACCACCTATAAAATCCGAGACTCTCAATAAAAAATGCTTTTCTCAACTAAACATAATAATCTGGACCATTTTACTTGAATAGAATATACCATTTCTTTAACACATTAACTTTTATATAGATCATAAATTATAAAAGAATACCATAAAACTGATAACTTTTATCTTTAACTTGGTAAAGTACAGTTATGTTATTTAAAATGACATTTTATAAGAATGGATAGATTGTTTGTTTGTTTGTTTGTTTTGTTGATTACATAGGCATGTTTAAACTAATAACAACGACGCATCTAACTTGTCCAATTATAACAATGTGTCAAGTTAGTTACAAAGATGTGTCTAAATAATTAGAACGATGCGTCTAACTCTACAAGTATGCATCCAAAGTATTGTGGTCTCACACGTGAACGACCTATGCGATTATAATAGTGCATCTAATACATTAGTACCATGCGCCTAAATCCACCTGCAATTAAACCAATGCATATACTATCACCATAGATATACATGAAGTATCATGAATTTTATATTGCATCGCAATCGCATCACTTGGTAAAATCAGTTTGTAGGGAAGTGGGATATATATATATATATATATATATATATATATATATATATATATATATATATTATATATATATATATATATAATGCATTGTGTGTGTATATATACATCTATTAATTTTACTTTAAAAGACAAAAGCAATCAACCATTTCAAAGTCAACAAGTATACGTAGCCAGAACAAAATATATAGTTTTAATGTGATTTCTTAAATCTTAATCTTTAGTTAACTAAAAAATGAGTTTTAAGAGTTGGCCTCTCCATGATAGAAATTATTAAATATAATTGGGAAAATAATTGTTGAAAGACACAAAGTTAAAATGATCATTATCTATTTCACAAGCTTACTTGTGTATTAACCTTAGAGTGTAGCGTCTAAAACAATAAAAAAAACACGCACGCATAATACAGAGGTGCACAAAGAAACTAGTTTTGGAATGAGAACTGCCAACTTAATCTGGACCCAAACCAGCGTGAAACCGGTACATATAGAAACTGGTAAGAACTATATGTTTCTAAGGTTTGTATTCCTCATTTTTACATAGATTCGAAACCGGAATCGAACCGGTTAAAAAACGGCCAAACACTACTCAAGTCTTAAAAAACCAATCAAATAAAGGGCACCAACACGAACCAAACAAGAATAGTTTTAACTCAAAGGGGTTTTGACTTGAAATGGACACATATAGGAATCAGTTTGAAACAGAAACCGATTTAAGCATAAAAATAAAAAAATAAAAAAGAACGATTTTTTGCCCCTCTACCATAATAAACTAATAAAGGGTTCACGGTTGAAGGTTGTTATTTATTAAACCAAAATGTTACCAACGGTGTCGAATCGTCGATGACTATAAAAAATGGGCCTAATTGAATCACTGGACCTGGATAATAAAAAATGGGCCCAGTTGAGCTATTGGACAGACTGGACTTAAATTAGTCCTTGTTTTATCGGCCTACTTGACATCAAAAATGTAAGAGGTGGGCCTGGAGGTGATTTACAAAGGTCAAAGGGTACTAATATACATATAGCTTATAGCCTGCCCTTATAGGCTCATATTATAAATCGACACCCCCTATACGTTTCGTATGGCACTCAGGCACTATACGCGACATATAGGGCTATACGACGCATATAGAAAATTTCGACACTGACTACGAGAAAAAATTCAAGGGCCTGTCAAAAGGGATATACGCCTCGTAGAGGGCTATACGACCCCAATATACGACGCGTATGAATCTATACAACACATATAAAAATTTGAAGTGTTAATTTACAATTTTGAGGTGTCTAAATATCGTCCCTTTACAAATTACAAGTTAAACTTAGCATTTAATATTCCCTAATAATCACACAAATTATAAATATACATGCATGCATGTATATACATATTCCTTATTAATATTCAAGGCCTCAAGGGCCACCATGAATCATTTTATCATTAGTGGATACATTATTTGTACAAACCTTAAATTATTATAATACGAATATACGATTCATAAATATGTAGTGTTCTAATGTGTAAGGGCGGGGAGAATTCAATACACAAATACATCGTTATGAGAACGAAAACCAATATAATACCGATTAATGCGTCAAATCGTTAGTGACATTTTGTCAACCATGTAAAGGTTTAGCAAGGACAAACAAGTATGTATGCAATTACTGTATAAGTCTCACTTATATAGATGGAGTTTTGGAGCATGTAATTGAAACTTTACGGTAGTGGAACTTGGAGCACATAATGCTTCCAGATTTGGGTCCATAAATTACTAATTTTGACCATTAAAGTCAAAGAGAGGCGTATGATGAGTCGAGATGAGCCAAAAAGAAAGGTCAACATAATAGTCAGCGGTCTTCTGGAACGTGCTTATCTAGAAAAGCACAAGGTTGCTGAAGCTTCTGGTCTCAAAATAACATCCTTAGTCGAATCATTACAGAGATAATAAAGAGCCCCAAGAGCATAATTCACCTACCAATCACCAGAAACTTAAATAAAATTGCAAAGATATAAGTATCAGTAATTACTAAAGATAATATAGAGCTAGAGGTTGTAAAACGAGCAGGTTAGTCAGCTTGGGTAATGGGTCCATACAAGTGCGGGTCAAAAAAGGTAACTTTAAACTGGTCGAAATGGGTTGGGTCAGCCCACATTCTCTTCTTGTATCTGTTTTTGAATTTCTATAAATAATTTATGCGCTAAATATGATGCAGAAAAATATATTATCACCAATATACTATACCTTTTAATACACTTTAAATGCTTGTTAACCCATTTGGCCTGTTAGATGGGAATCAGGAAAAACCAAGTTTTTAAAACCAGACCCGTCTTCAGACCGATTGGCGAAACTGTTCAATTGTTAACGATACTCCTACTACCGAATTAATGTTCCTCATACTATAGGGGCCACAAATATCTTCTCTTACTCTCTTCCACCATTTTTCTTAGCAAGAATACTTACAGCAGAACAATAATAATTTAAATTTTTTTTCCTTGACCGTGGGCTATTGGAAAATTCATTAAGGTCATTCTACAAACAGTTTTGTTTATTAGACAGTTATACCTTTTATTCCTTGACCGTGACCTTTTCGACACATTTATTCTTGAAAACCATTAACACAACATATTTTATACAGACAAACTTCAATCAGTAGATCCCTTTCTAGACAGATAGTTCACTAACAGTTAAACTCTTTCATAAGTATGTGCGAAGTCAAACGTTATTCTTATTTTACAGGCACATTAGTACAACTTTAGTGATGTTTTAGCTATGTGTTATTGAGCAAATCACATTAGAACAAAACCAACTGATTGAAGGAAGGAAGATAAAAGACAAAAACTTATATTGTTTGAAACACTTACTGTATTTTTAACAGGACTTGATAAACACTGTATAAGAAGAGGTATTCCATCACATTTGGTTATTACCGCAGCATTTGCAGGATCTGTAGACATAGAAAAGAAGGTTAATGCAGATGAATCATTCCATATTTTGAGCTATTAGATCTATCCAATGGCTTTGATCAGTTAAAACTAGGAGTTGTCAGTTTCGACCCCTTTATTTATAAATGGATTGATATCACAAGGGTATAATAAAAAACCATAGCCAAAAAAAGTGTATTCAAATGCATACAACTTCCTAATTTGCTTTATTAGAAAAATTATATCATTATTGTAATAAAACTTAATATATCACAAGGGTATAATAAAAAACCATAGCCAAAAAAGTGTATTTAAATGCATACAACTTCCTAATTTGCTTTATTAGAAAAATTATATCATTATTGTAATAAAACTTAACGCAGATTATTAAAAGTGCCTGGGGCATCTACTCAACAGGTACCAAAATTACCTGTTGTAAAATGTTACCCGACCAGACCCACCATTTTGCCACCTCTAGTTTTAACATACCAACACACGAATTACAGATCCCTCCAGCACCAAACTCTATAAGCTTCTCATTGGGTTCTGTGATGCAGTCGAGGAAAAGTTCCAAAACATTAAGCTGTTTACAGTTGAATATGGTTGTCAAGTACAGTAAATATAGAAAATAGAAACTATGAAAGAAATTTAAAATAAAAAATAAAAAAAATAACCTGGCGCAGAAACGTAAAATTGTAGGGATCATATGCAAAGTTTGCTAAATTAGCAACAATTTTCTCCTTCAACTCTGCAATTACAAGTATCAAGAAGTAAGAAAAAGAAACCCAAGAGAAATACAAGATTCTTAAACTTGATGCGATCTTCTTTTTATAGCATTAATTATGGGATAATTTGTCCTGCTTACTTAATACAAGGAGAAACCAAAACAGAATCAACATAGCATAGAACAGTGTAATGAAGTGTAAATGAAGGGAACACGTCCATCTTTACCTTATTAGTTCTTAACTAAACACAAAATATAGTCACAAAAAGGCAATCACTCAACAACATACCTTCACTAGACGCGTTCTGAAACTGGCCCACGAGTTCCTACAAACATAGAAAATTTAAACATACAATGATAAAAGAAAATGGATGTGTAAGCTATGATGAAAATTGAAAATTCATGTTCCTCAAATGAGAAAAAATATAAATAAAATTCATTAATTTATGAATCATACCTGAAGGTATTGTACCCTAGGAGTGCCGTATTTTCCAGTACGCTCTTCTTGTCTTTTATTATTAGTGAACATATGGTAATCTGTCACATATGTAAAACACATTTCCAATTGTCATATAAAAGACAATAAACATTTTCTTTAACATATTTTTCTAAAATTGTAAAAGCAAAACCTCTAAAGAGGAGTACACAAGAAGAAAAAGAGGAAGATTGAGTAAATTTTGTAAGTATCTCAGTATCTGGATGAGAAAACAACTAGAAATCTGGACCACTTTCATCAGCTAATATCTAGTAACAGGAAACGAAAGCTCTGTTGTCAAAAGACCACAAGACGTGCGCCTAGGCCTTCAGGTGCAGCACATGCAGCCTTGTCGCATTGCTTCAAAAGCCCTATTTCCAGGCGCTCGGGGACATTATCAGGCTAAGTTCCAGCTGAAAACTCATTATAAACAATTACAATAATCTTAAACAAGCCAGGAATCAATCTAAAACATCCTCATCTAGCCTAAAACATGTCTAAAATCCCTAAAAATGGTACTTTTATACTATACGTCTCGCTTAAAAAAGCCCTCTCTTTTTAAGCGCTTAGCGCCTAGGCCCAAGGCTCGCCCTATGCGTCTCGAGTGTGTCTTGTCCCTTGAACGACTATGAAAGAAACAAGTTTTTATCTGCATACAAATGGGTTGCAGTGCACATAGGTCAAGATAAGAATACGGATTTTGTAACATCAAATACTTGATATCTACAAAATGAGATACAATGCTATGCTACCCCAGGCTTCATTGATCAATCAGGAAAAGGGTGTTCATTCAAATCAAAACTGGCGGGAAATTTCAGAAGAGAAATCAAAGTAGCAGAACACAAAAATGAAGTCATGAGCTAGGGTTCATTAGTAATTCACGCAAGACACGCAACATGGTATAAATGTTAACATAAATCTGGAAATTGAAACGCGTAACAAGTAAAGTAGACACAAAAGATCAAGAACTCAATTTAAACCAGATTGAAATGGGTTTTCTGAAAAAGCATATGTTGATTTGGATTATAATTTGTATTTAACTTACCCGAGTGTTACAATTGAGGAAGCAAATCGAAATCAGCAGATTGAACTTTGAAGGCGAAGAGTGTGAATACTTCGAAATCAGCAGATTGAACTTTGAAGGCGAAGAGTGTGAATACTTCGAAATCAGCAGATTGAAGTTTGATGGCAACTGAGGCTCTAGGGTTTCGTTTGATTGTAATCTGATGCATTTATATGGTTCCAAAATATTAGCTTGATGGGTTGAATTGCTATGGTATGAGGTCCAAGAGCTATCTTATAGTATTAACTATTAAATCCATTAGAGGTATGTATGAAAAATATATTACTTATGAGAATACAGGAAACTATTAAGATAGAGTAATATTTAAGGTCTTATATAAGGAATTTTTTTTAAAAATGGATGTAATTTTAAAAATGTGTTAACATGAAGGGTATTTCTCAGATTATTTCTGCCACCGAATTCAGCCATCCCAGAACTCTCCGACGGGGATGGCGGGTTCTGGGTTCGAGACAACCACAACCACACAATCTACTAACTTATTTTCTTTATAAACACTGATTTTTCCTTTCGATTTCAACCGCGCAACTCATCTACTCAACTCCATTTTATTCTTTATAAACACCTCGTTCAACCCACATTAACATACATCTTTTTACATATCTTCATTATACCAAAAAAAATTCTTACAAAATGAGTTGGCGAATTACACCAGGTCCTATTAACAATGAGAGCTTACTATTTTCAAAATCCACCGAGTGATGCTGGTATATTTAGAGCTAGAAGGGGTGATAAAAATTTTGGAAACACATTGCTGAAAAACCTATCTCGCATAATGTCATGCGCCACATAAGGTTGGCTGGTTTCGGAGGTATTATCAATTGTGGATATCGTACGCTTGACTGTGGTCTTATTACTGCTTTGGTGGAGAGATGGCGGCCGGAGACACACACTTTTCACTTACCTATTGGAGAATGCACGGTCACCCTTCAAGATGTCCAGGTATTATGAGGTTTACAAGTTGATGGTGATGTTATTTCTGGCACTGATGAGTTGATGAGCAAAACTGAAATATTAATGAGGTTTGAACATTTAACTGGTTATTCTCTTAATTCACGTGTTGTGGAAGGTAACAAAATTAATCTTGCTGCAATTCTAAATGAAATAAGGAAAGACTTTCCTGACGATGCCAACGAAGAGCAATGTGTACAACGTGCTAGATTAATTATATTTTACATAATTGGGGCAACGTTATTCCCGGATACGTCTTCCAACATGTTGCATGTTAATTTTTTATCCCACATTGAAAATTTAAGTGTTTATGGGCAACTAAGCTGGGGTAGTGCAGTTTTAGCGTGGTTGTATAGGCAACTTTGCAGAGCAACAAAAATAACAGTAACTGATGTTGGGGGTCCGTTATTCTTGCTACAACTATGGGCGTGGGAAAGATTTCCTATCATGGCTCCAATTAATAACCGCGTTATTGATTTTACAAAACCCTACGGTGCAAGGTATGTTAAAACAAAGTGCAAATTTTTGGTACCTGTATTATTTCTATGTTTAATAAAAAAAATTACCGATTAAGCGTTGGTTTATTTGAATATTTTTGAAAGATGGCAAGGCGTCAAACTTAGCTATGTTAACACCACTCCGCATTGCCTGAGCGCGTACCGATCCACATTACATTCGTTAAATGACAGGACGGTATTAACTTTTTAATCATATATTTTTAAAAAATTAGTTATTACAAGGTGTTATAAATTTAATTATATGTTATTTATTTCAGTTTAACTGGAGGCCTTATGATTATATTATCCAATATCTACCTGAAATTTGTACAAATGATCATACGTGCTGGAGGAGTGACACATATCTCATCTGTTGGGAATACGTTGAGCCCCACTGTGCTAGCAGGGTTTTACGACAATTTGGAATGGCTCAACCGATCCCAACAAGTGTACTACTAACACGGGAGGAACATTTTCGACTCCATTCCATTGCTCGTAGAGGTGGAAGAAACAGTGATTGGAAAGAAATGCATAATTTTTATGTTCAGGCATGGGAGTCGAGACATGATACTCTTGTGAATGGTAGTTACACAGATATGACAGTTGCGTCCGAATCATACATGAGGTGGTATATGGATCGTACCGTTACATATGTAACGAACCCAAGCCATCAAGACATAAACCCGCATGGGTTTCAAAACGAAGGGCAAAGAATGACAATGCTGGTAATATTATTATTATTATTATTATTATTATTATTATTATTATTATATTATTATTATTATTATTATTATTATTATTATTATTATTATTATTATTACTATATTATTATATATTATTATTATTATTATTATTATTATTATTATTATTATTATTATTATTATTATTGTATTATTAAGATAGTTTAATTGTAGATGGAAGGGATGAGCCAATTTTATCAAAGGTCAAGAGATGAAATGGGTACGGACATGGCTAGTCGTTATATGGAGTTTGCACATGTTGATCACGGAGGCTATCTACCTACACATATGATGCAAAATCCAGTTGAGACTCAACTTCCACCTGTCCCGCAACGTTTACGTAGAAGGGGTCGGGGACGAGGGAGGGTTGGTGGTCAGGCTGTTGAAGAAAATAAGAGACATCAGGATATGGGAGGGCAAGACTTTCACGGAGGGAATCAGTCTGAATCATCAAATTTAAGCTCTCCATACCAACAATTTAGCAACATGGGTAACCCAATTTTTTATGGTGAAACATCAAACACCCCGTTTGAAATCGGTACCCAAAATTATGAGGAGGGAGATACATCAAATACTTAAGCGTCCCCTCAAACAAATTTTTTTAACCAGTTTCAACAGTCTCAGTTTGATACATATATCCCTCAGTTTCAACAGACGTTTTCAGATGCTTCGCGGTTTTCAAATGCATCACCGTGTCTGTTTGACTTAAATGAGTTAATTGACGAAGATTCTGATGCTCCTATTCCTACCCAACCTCGTCAAATGCAATATAAATGAATGAAAAAAAGATATATGTAATGTTTGATATTTTTTATCTATTGTTTATTTTGTAATCATATTTGATTTATAAACAACCAACAAATAAAAACACATAAGCATGATTTTATTAATACTGAAACACAAATACAAACTTATTTCCAATGACAATCTTCATTTGAGTATTCTGAATCTGATGAGTGCTCCCCTGGATATGGATTAAGTTGTGTGTTATTTCTTCTTGTTTTTCGGGACTGTCATAAACATAAGCACTTTTCAATACTTCCGGGTCTTCATTTTTCTCCGGGTTCATCTGCGAGATCAACTCTGGGTTCATCTCCGGTTCTTTATCTGGTTGAGGACGGTCACACGATGTCTATAAAATTAAAAATAGATAGAATATTCAAACATTTTGGTAAATAACCAAAAGATCAAAAATCGAAGTTTATAATATAATCTTACACATATTAACATTTCGGTCTTGAAAAAATAACGATACTCTGTTTTACCACCGCAACGGAAGCAGTTCTCACCGGAACGAAAACTTATTAAAGAGTTTTTGGTATTGGATGAAGAAGATGAAGATGAATCTATGATATTGGATGAAGAGTTTTGATGTGTGTTATGAAAATGAGGAGAAGAGTGAAGAGAAATGAGTTAGGGGATGTGATATATATAGGAGGATTTGAGGTGATACAACTTACCAGGGGTTCTACTAACAAATCAGAAATATACAACTTTATTAACTTCAATAAAAATACACACAATAATAGTTCTTAAAAAACATAAAGCAGAAAATCATGGATGCGAGTTTGGACACGTATTCATATTGTGACCCGTCTGTCTACATATGGAACATCTACGTATAACATGCTCATCTGGATGACAATGAACATCCATTTCGTTATGTATCCTACGAGTGCGTCGCCTACCTCGTTTCGTGGTAATCTTTGATGGATCTCCTCTAATCCTCCAACCTGGATCCATCCAATAACCTGGGTGACGAAGCGGGTAAAAATTCCCATTATATTGTTCCTGATAAACTGCAGTAGTGTATACCTGGTGCACAGTAGTAAGAGGAGATAAACCTCTATGTCGACATACCGCGATTGCATGTGAGCATGGAAATCTTTGTATTTGCCACTTACCACATGTACAGGTTCTTTCTGCGAATTCCACAGTATAATCATTTCCACCCACTTCATTTGTATGTAGTTTTGACATAACCCTGTACCTTGCCTCTCTGTAATCAAACTCCGTTATCACATGTTCCTGTGAAGTGATATCACGACCATGAAATAAACGCCACATGCGAGGGGGTAACGGTGTATTGCAAGTTGTTGCAATCTCGTTGTGGATTTTGAATTGTTCAACTGTTTTCTCAAACGTGCAATCAATAATAGCCTTTATTGGCAAAAGTCTTACCCCTCGCAACGTGTTGTTAAAACTTTCAGAAATGTTTGTCGTTAGGTTACCCCACCGACGTTGGTTTTTGTCATGTAGAAGCGTCCATCTTCTTTCTTTAATGGCTTTTAAATAATTCCATGCCTCCGGATTGACCCTTTCCATTTGACTGACAAAGTAGTCATACTTCCTTTGTTGGGTGGCACTGCCGATAACCAACAAACTTTTTTCAAACTGGAAACCTTGAATTTATGCATAAAGTTGCTACGAACATGTCGGAGACAAAAACGATGAACTGTGTGGGATTTCAGGTCTTCAAGAGAGTTCATTGCGTTGATGATTCCTTTGTGCCTATCGGAGATAACACACAATTTTTTCCCCGTACTCACAAAGTTATGATTAACTCCAATGTGAGACCAAAATTGCTGCAAAAACCAACTCCAACTTTCAGTTGTCTCTTCATCCACAATTACATATGCTACTGGTACTACGTAGTTGTTTTCATTTTTGGTAACAACAATCAACATTTTAGCACGGTAGGATCCTTTCAAGAAAGTCCCGTCGACACATATAACAGGCTGACAATGCTTGAATGTCTTGATTATCGGACCAAATGCCCATAAAACGTATTTAAACGTATAGCATTGTGAAGAACTGGCTGCATCATGTAACCATTCCACGATAGTATGGTTCTTTTCTTGTAGTGCGTTGATGTACTTAGGTAATTCTTCAAAATTACTATCCCAAGTACCGTAAATATTATTAATAGCAGCCTTTCGAGCACGCCATGCCTTGTTATATGATACATCAACATTCAGGGTGTCTTTTATATGTGCTTGAATTTGTTTGACGGGAAAAGTAACATCTTGGCGAATAAAGTGGATGATCCGAGTTACAATATTTCTCGATTTCAACCCTCTGTTATTGTTGCCAACGACACTACCAAAGCAGTTGTGTTCATTCACCCATCTTGAAATTCGCCACATGGTATGATGGGTGGGTTTAGTAGCATACACAAACCAACTACATGGAGGACCAGTAGGAAGATCACTTTTGTACTTAGGGTTGGTGGTGTACCATTTTGCTCTATAAGTTGTAGCTTTACTTTCAACCACAAAAAGGTTCCCTATTACGTGTAACATTCCATAGCTGCACCGCATACTTGAGTTCAGCTTTTGATCTAAAATACATACCAACACGAATTTCTTTTGAATCCTCATTCCATATATCCATATGGTCTTCATCGTCAAAATCAGCAGCCTCATAACCTCGTAGTTGTTGCGGATCTTCATAATAGTTCACATCCCCGTAGGATACTGCTGCATTAGCCACAGAATTGTTGTGGTCTATAATTCCGTACACGTCTTCATCGTCAGTTGATTCATCATGCGATGGAACCGATTCAGTATCTTGCGATATATCATCATCCGAGTTATCAAACCCTCTGTTTTCATCGTCATTCACATCAACATTTGATTGCTGAGTTGTAAAATATTCTGGGTTGAAGTTGCATGACGGACCGGCTTGATGATCGTGTATGTCACACCCTCAAAATCCGCGATTGAAGCTGACTGTGATACGTTTGTTGCCTCCCGTCACGACTTACCAGGTCGTGACGAATATGTGATAGGACAAAATTGCACCCGTTTGACCTCGAGTCGCACAGGTGGGGCTCGTCAGACCCAGTAGTACTACCCAAAATTTCCCCGCTAGTCAATATTAACAATCCGAAAGTGTGAGGACTTTCCATGGTAAACAACACTATATCAATATTATACACACTCATAAATAAAAGCGTTTGTAAACAGTATGCTATCTCCCCCAAAAGAGATGATGTAAAATGAGTGGGGCAAGAACTCACCTGGTATGCGCAAGAATTAACTTAGAGTTTAACTTGAAAGAAAGAAGGAAAGACAACCTTCAAAGGTCACCTAGAATACAAGAGTACATAAGTACATATGCACAAAAACAACACGAAACCCTAAGTGCTCTACAAACCAAGGAACTCAAGGTTTAAGAATACAAGACACATTCGACCCAGTTGACCCGTTGGACCCGTTGGTGACATTATAGGTGATAATTTGTTAATACTAACACAACAGCATATCATACATGATCAACATACCACTTGATTACATATAGCACATCACCACCACATGTACTACCTAGATCATCATATAACTAGATATCATACAAATCATGCAAATCACAACAGGCCAAAACAGATAACAACCCAAATCAACATTCATACAACATAAACAACACATTTAGTCACCTTAGAACCCATCCATGAACACACTAGCATGATCCTAATAACCCAAACATGCTCAAATCATCCAATTCAAGGATTTGCACAATTAAAGTTTCCCTTTTGGGAAAGTTCATCCCAAATTCATCAAACTCACACAACATTCATGAATTCATCAATTATATACCATTTCAAGTCCATGACAACATCTAAACATGATCAACGACACCTAATCATCATGATTCATCAACTTTCATACCCAAAAGTTACTATCTTTAGTAAGGTATGAACTACAACATGCATTCTTGAATTCCTAACATTCATATCAACCATCTAGCATCTAATCATCATCACAAACACATCCATAACATTCACACATCATCCAATCACCAATTCATGCAAAATAAAGTTACTATTATTAGTAACCTATGAACAATGTACCAAAATCATAGCTTTCTTGTATAATCGACGTTAACTAACATATATACAATACAACTAACATAATCACAACATCAAACAACCATTATTCAACATCCAATTTGATCCAACATCACTTCAAACTCACGGCCAAGATATTCCTATGAACAAACAACCAAAATCCAAACTTTCTTGCATAATCAACGTTAATCAACATGTAATCTATCTAACAAACACATTAACATCAACAATCAAGCAACTTTCGGCCATCAATTGCAGAATTCGCATGGAACTTTCGGCCAAACATGAACAACCATCAAATCATATAAAAATCTAACCTTTAAATGTGTAATAGTTTGCAATTGAAGGTTCTAACTTGTTGTATAACTTGAAGTCGACCAAATCCGATGGTTTCTTGCTTGTTCTTGATCGATTTCGCGATGGTGAGGGTGAGGGAATGCAAGTCGCGGCCGAAAGGGTTAGGGGATTAGGGTTTTTAATTTTGTTTTAATTAAATAATCCATAATTACACTTTTAACCCTTATAATTTGTATTTTATAAAAATTAAGCTTTTTGAATAGATTTTAAATAGTTTTTAACTACTAAACACCATTATTATTAATCACAAATAACATCATGCATAATTCCCATTTATCACAAAACACACGAATAAATATGCACGTTTTCACGTTACGCGATAAAATTACAATTAACATTCAAATCACATAAGCATAACTTAATAATCACATTGTTAACTTAGTTATCATCAATTCAACATTACTGATTATTGTTAAGTCACCAACGTTCAACGACAACCAGTGTGTGCTCCCGACACGTGTATGCAAGACTTAACGGAAACTAACGGAGTTTGGTAACGGAAAATTACCGGATGTCACATTATCCCCATGTTGAAAGAATTTTCGTCCCGAAAATTGCGTTACATGGTGAGTGTTCCATCACTGGTCTACTGCATTGGCACAAGGAAATTGAAATCGTGTGAGTTTTGGATGAGTTGTCACATCATCCCCATGTTGAAAGAAATTTCGTCCCGAAATTTAATCAATACCTTCGCCGGCTGGCATCGTCCTTTCAAATAGCTGAGGATACTTAAGCTTCATTTGGTCTTCACGTTCCCACGTGAATTCTGGTCCACGTCTCGAGTTCCAACGAACTTTGACGATGGGTATCTTGCTTTGCTTAAGCGTTTTCACCTCACGATCCATCACCTCGACCGGTTCCTCAATGAAGCGTAGTTGTTCATCTACTTGAACTTCTTCCAGTGGTACGACCATCGTTTCATCCGTTAAACATTTCTTTAGGTTTGAAACATGGAATACATCATGGATTCCACTCAATGAATCAGGTAAGGCTAGTCGATAAGCCACTGGACCAATTCTTTCCACTATCTCAAATGGTCCAACGTATCTCGGATTTAGCTTTCCTCGCTTACCAAACCGAACTACGCCTTTCCATGGTGAGACTTTTAATAAAACTTTGTCACCAACTTGAAATTCCAAGGGTTTTCGTCGCTTGTCAGCATAGCTTTTCTGTCTGTCTCGCGCTGCTGCCATGCGGTTTCTTATCTGAACAATCTTCTCAGTTGTCTCGTGTACTAACTCGGGACCCGTTAATTGACTATCACCAATTTCAGCCCAGCAAACTGGTGATCTACACTTTCTCCCATATAAAGCTTCAAAAGGTGCTGCCTTTATACTAGTGTGATAACTGTTGTTGTAAGAAAATTCCACCAATGGTAGGTGAACTTCCCAGTTATTCCCGAAATCAATCACACAAGCACGTAACATGTCCTCCAAAGTCTGTATAGTACGCTCGCTTTGACCATCAGTCTGTGGATGATAAGCAGTACTCATATCCAATCGCGTACCTAAAGCTTTCTGCAACGACTGCCAGAAGTGTGATGTGAAACGAGAATCGCGATCAGAAATAATTGAGATTGGTACTCCATGCCTCGAAACGATTCCTTCAGATAAAGTCGGGTTAACTTCTCCATCTTATCTGTTTCCTTTATCGCTAGGAAATGAGCAGATTTTGTCAATCGATCCACGATAACCCATATTGTATCGCAACCCGTAGAAGTACGAGGTAACTTAGTAATAAAATCCATTGATATTTGATCCCACTTCCACATAGGGATCTCGGGTTGTTGTAATAATCCAGATGGTTTCTGATACTCCACTTTCACCTTTGAGCAGGTCAGACACTTGCTCACATAAGTAGCTACATCTGCTTTCATGTTAGGCCACCAATAGTGCGCCTTCAAATCGTGGTACATCTTGTCAGATCCAGGATGTATAGAATACTTGGACTTGTGAGCCTCAATCATGACCAAGTCTCTCAGATTTCCGTGTAGAGGTACCCATAGCTATCCATGAAGTAACGAATTCCATCCGCTTTACTTCTAATTGTTTTTCCATACCCCTTAACGATTCAGATCCAATGTTTTCTGCTTTCAAAGCTTCTGTTTGAGCATCACGGATTTGTTCGGGTAATTGCGTACTAATCGTTAGTTGCAGAGCTCGCACTCGTCGAGGCTTAGCAGTCTCTTTTCTACTCAGCGCATCAGCAACTACATTTGCTTTCCCTGGGTGGTACTTAATAGCACAATCATAGTCGTTTAACAATTCCACCCAGCGTCTTTGTCTCATGTTCAACTCCTTTTGCTCAAAGATGTGCTGAAGACTCTTGTGATCGGTGTAAATGGTGCATTTGGTACCGTACAAGTAATGTCTCCAGATCTTCAAGGCAAACACTACCGCACCCAGTTCCAAATCATGGGTGGTATAGTTCTTCTCATGAATCTTCAACTGTCTAGAGGCGTATGCTATCACTTTATCCCGCTGCATCAGGACGCATCCAAGTCCTTGAATAGAAGCGTCACAATAGACTACGAAATCATCACTACCATCCGGTAACGCTAATATTGGTGCGCTACACAATTTATGTTTCAGCAACTGAAAAGCAGATTCCTGACTCTCACCCCATTTGTACGTCGTTCCTTTGTGAGTCAAAGCTGTGAGAGGTTGTGCAATCTTAGAGAATCCTTCAATGAATCGTCGATAATATCCCGCTAATCCAAGGAATTGTCGTATCTCACTCGGTGTCTTAGGAACAGACCAATTCTTTATCGCTTCAATCTTAGCAGGATCAACATGTATTCCCTTCTCGTTGACAATATGACCCAAGAATTGTACCTCACGTATCCAGAAATCACACTTAGAAAACTTTGCGTACAGTTGTTCCTTTCTAAGTAATTCCAAGATTAAACGTAAGTGCTTCTCATGTTCTTCCTCGGTCCTTGAATATATCAGTATGTCATCAATAAAGACGATAACAAACTGATCAAGATAGGGTTTGCACACGCGATTCATGAGGTCCATGAATACTGCTGGTGCATTCGTCAACCCAAATGGCATGACCAAAAATTCATAGTGACCATATCGTGTACGGAAAGCAGTCTTCGAGATGTCCTCTTCTCGAACTCTCAGCTGATGATACCCAGACCTCAGATCAATCTTGGAGTAATAGCTTGATCCTTGCAGTTGATCAAACAAATCATCGATACGAGGTAAGGGATATCTATTCTTGATAGTAACCTTGTTCAGTTCCCTATAGTCGATACACATTCTAAATGTACCATCCTTCTTCTTCACAAATAGAACTGGCGCTCCCCAGGGTGACGAACTCGGTCGGATAAACCCTTTATCCAACAGTTCTTTGAGTTGGGCGGATAATTCTTGCAGTTCGTTCGGAGCTAACCGGTATGGTGCTCTCGCAATTGGAGCGGCTCCTGGAGTCAACTCAATCTGGAATTCAACTTGACGATGAGGTGGTAATCCAGGAAGGTCTTCCGGAAACACCTCGAGAAACTCACGAACTACGGGAATATCCTCTATCTTCTTTTCCTCAGTCTGTTTATCCGTGACTAGTGCCAATATGGCCAGTCGACCCTTTCGTAACAACTTCTGCGCCTTCATGAATAAGATGATGCCTATCACCGCACCACTCCTATCACCTCTGACCGTAAGGACTTCTTCACCAATGGGAATCCGTATGATCTTCTCGTGGCATATGACTTCCGCTTGTTTATCGGAAAGCCAATCCATGCCTACTACCACATCGAAACTTCCTAGTGTAACAGGCATGAGATCTATGGTGAATATATGACCAGCAGCTCTATCTTGCAGTCTCTAAGAATATGCGTTACGTGAATCTGTGTACCGTCAGCTAACTCTACGGTGTATTTAGATTCTAAGGTTGAGGGCATATCACTTAAAAGACTACAGAACCTAGTGGACACGAAACTTCTATCGGCTCCGGTATCGAATAATACAGTAGCAAAACAACCATTAACCGAAAATTTACCAGTTACTGTTGTAGGGTCGTTTAGAGCCTCACCTGAGCCAATGACGAAGGCTCTTCCTTTGGCTCCGTTGTTGTTTCCACCATTGTTGTTGCCATTACCATTGTTGTTATTATTGTTGTTGCCATTGTTATTGTTGTGTTGTTCCCATTGTTGTTGTTACCATTACCATTCCTCTTAAGCTGGGGACAGTTGCGTTTGTAATGGCCTTCTTTCCCGCATTCAAAACAACCCTTCGGAGTTTCTTGTGATTGTTGTGGCTTTCTCATCAGTTCACCCCGACAGTCTTTGGCTGCATGACCAATCTTCCCACAACGTTGACACTTGAAGTTATCACACCGACCCACATGGTGGTAGTTACACCGGTTGCACTTCGGCAGTCTTCCACCATACCCGCCGGGTCCTTGATTTGAGTGCGCCTGGTTGAAGCTTCGGTTGTTATCAAACTTCCGTTGCTGTTGCTGACTTGGCTGCTGTTGTTGAGGTTGAGATTGGCTACTGGATGACGATCCCTTGTTGCTTGAACCATCCCACTTGCGTTTCTGGTCGGGCACGCTTGCCACCGCACCCCGTTTAGGTAACCGACCTTGCTCAACTGCCTGGTCAGTCAGCCTGTGGGCTGTTCGGATAGCTTGTTGTATGGTAGTGGGGTTAGAAGCAGTTACCATACTTTGAATTTCAGGCACCAATCCCCGTATATAATGCTCCACCCTCTTGTGCATTTCATTCACCATCCCTGGACATAAAGTGGCTAACTCATGAGTACGAGTCGTGTAGGCTTCAATTTCTGAGCCTTGCATTTTGAGTTGCCAGAACTCAATCTCCAGTTTCTGCACTTCATTCCGGGGGCAATATTCTTCAGTCATGATTTCTTTGAATTCATCCCACGGTAGTTCATTGGCCATGGCTTGACCCAACATTTGTACCTGGGCATTCCACCAAGAGAGTGCTGCGCCTTCCAACGTCCCTGTGGCATACTTCACCTGATCAGCAGGCGGGCAGTTGCATTTCGCAAAAACCGACTCTGTCTTCTCAAACCACCTTACAAGCCCTACAGCCCCTTCCGTCCCGCTGTAGGTATGAGGTTTACAGTCCATGAAGGACTTGTAGGTACATGGTGGTGGTCCTGTTTTGACAATCCCAACATTAGTCAGATATCCTAGACAAATAACTAGGATAATCAGTTTAACCTCTTGCTATCATTTACCTGCTGGTTGTCCAGGTTGGGCAGCAGCCACTGCCGCCTGAACGTGTTCATTAATCAATGCTGCCAATTCCGCAGGCGTCATGTTTATGGCTCCGGCTCCACGGCCTCCGGCGCCACGTCCACGACCACGCCCACGTCCTCTTCCACGTGCGTCCATATTTCACTTTAAAATTCACAATTACAATAATGAGTAACATCCACACATTAATCTCATCAAAGTACAGTAAACAATAAGAAATAACGAATTTACCACAACCACAACGTTTATAACAGAAATAATAATCAAAGATAAATAAATTGTAATTGAGTCACAAAATATTCCATCAATGTCAAAATTTAAGTTTGTCAGTTGGGTGGGAAACAACCCTTCCCACATAGGTTTCAAAGAAAAGAAACACTACATAGTCTAAGTCATTTAAAAGGTAGGATCAGTCCAGTACGTCAGATCCGTCACTGTCCTCATCCATCTCTACTGGTTCTTCTTCGGGGGCTTCCTCGGGTTCTTCTTCTGGGTCTTCCTCATCAGGGTCCACCAAAGGTGCAGGAGCTTCAGCAATCTGAAGTGCTGCTAGCTGTGCCTCTAAACCAACGAACCTATTATCAATCTCCATGTTATGGTGATCCTGTGCATCCATGCGCTCACCAAGTGCTACCACGTTACCTGCCAGAGTATGATGTCCACCAATGGCCATCGAAAGTCGCTCCTGAAGCGTATCTACTTGGTAACGCAGCTGACGCATCTCAGATCGTATCGCAGAGTTCTCGTCAGTGAGTCCTCTAATCCGCTGTCGCTCTGTGTCCAGTGTGGCTACTAGGGCTGCAAATGCCTGCTCCAGAGGGATGCTCAAGGTAGGAAGTGTAGGCAAAGTAGAGGCGGTTGATGACCTAGTCCTAGGTCGTGTAGGTGCTACAGGTGGTACGCGCTCTCTATAAGCCATACGGTTAACGTAAGTGGGGTAGAAATCCCAGTTACGCGGAGGATCGAGCTCAGGAGGTACGAAAGGCTGATCCCAGTCTATCTCGCCGCGAGGATAAGGATGTCGTGGCCAGTTAGATCCCCTATCAGGTACGGGAGATGTAGGAGGTGATTCAGATCGTGCAGGTCTCTTGCCTAAATTCCTGGACGACGATGCCATGCTGCGAAGTACGTGTTGCGTATGCCAATGAGTATACAGTAAGGAGAGTAAACGATAAGTAACTAACAACTGTGCGGTTATAGTCTAGTGTGTGTATGCAACCTAGTTCCCTATAACCAATGGCTCTGATACCAATCTGTCACACCCTCAAAATCCGCGTGCGGGGTTTTACCGCGAGGCGCGTGACATACCAGGATCTCAGTCATTAGTTACCAAGAACGACTCTATATGATTAATAAACAAAACCAGAGTCAACGTTTAAAATACTGCGGAAGCGTTTAAAATACTGCGGAAGCGTTTTTAAAACTAGAACACCCAAAACAAGTAATATGTAACGAGAATGCGCAAAACAAACGCGCCCCAAACACAAATGTATAAAATGCAAATAATCCCAATTGTAAACAATGCAAATGTAGACAACTCAACAATGCTGACGTGCGTGCTCCTAGGCAACTGGCAACCTTAACCTGAGAATAGCATACTAAACAAGTCAACACATGGTTGGTGAGTTCAAGAGTTTGCGTTAAAATATAAACCAATCAATAGTTTTCAGAGCATAAGTAGTGTATTGCAATAGATAGCTAGTCTATTAACATAAAAATATTAATCATAGTGATCTCGCGATTGAAGCTGACTGTGATACGTTTGTTGCCTCCCGTCACGACTTACCAGGTCGTGACGAATATGTGATAGGACAAAATTGCACCCGTTTGACCTCGAGTCGCACAGGTGGGGCTCGTCAGACCCAGTAGTACTACCCAAAATTTCCCCGCTAGTCAATATTAACAATCCGAAAGTGTGAGGACTTTCCATGGTAAACAACACTATATCAATATTATACACACTCATAAATAAAAGCGTTTGTAAACAGTATGCTATCTCCCCCAAAAGAGATTATGTAAAATGAGTGGGGCAAGAACTCACCTGGTATGCGCAAGAATTAACTTAGAGTTTAACTTGAAAGAAAGAAGGAAAGACAACCTTCAAAGGTCACCTAGAATACAAGAGTACATAAGTACGTGTGCACAAAAACAACACGAAACCCTAAGTGCTCTACAAACCAAGGAACTCAAGGTTTAAGAATACAAGACACATTTGACCCAGTTGACCCGTTGGACCCGTTGGTGACATTATAGGTGATAATTTTAATACTAACACAACAGCATATCATACATGATCAACATACCACTTGATTACATATAGCACATCACCACCACATGTACTACCTAGATCATCATATAACTAGATATCATACAAATCATGCAAATCACAACAGGCCAAAACAGATAACAACCCAAATCAACATTCATACAACATAAACAACACATTTAGTCACCTTAGAACCCATCCATGAACACACTAGCATGATCCTAATATCCCAAACATGCTCAAATCATCCAATTCAAGGATTTGCACAATTAAAGTTTCCCTTTTGGGAAAGTTCATCCCAAATTCATCAAACTCACACAACATTCATGAATTCATCAATTATATACCATTTCAAGTCCATGACAACATCTAAACATGATCAACAACACCTAATCATCATGATTCATCAACTTTCATACCCAAAAGTTACTATCTTTAGTAAGGTATGAACTACAACATGCATTCTTGAATTCCTAACATTCATATCAACCATCTAGCATCTAATCATCATCAAAAACACATCCATAACATTCACACATCATCCAATCACCAATTCATGCAAAATAAAGTTACTATTATTAGTAACCTATGAACAATGTACCAAAATCATAGCTTTCTTGTATAATCGACGTTAACTAACATATATACAATACAACTAACATAATCACAACATCAAACAACCATTATTCAACATCCAATTTGATCCAACATCACTTCAAACTCACGGCCAAGATATTCCTATGAACAAACAACCAAAATCCAAACTTTCTTGCATAATCAACGTTAATCAACATGTAATCTATCTAACAAACACATTAACATCAACAATCAAGCAACTTTCGGCCATCAATTGCAGAATTCGCATGGAACTTTCGGCCAAACATGAACAACCATCAAATCATATAAAAATCTAACCTTTAAATGTGTAATAGTTTGCAATTGAAGGTTCTAACTTGTTGTATAACTTGAAGTCGACCAAATCCGATGGTTTCTTGCTTGTTCTTGATCGATTTCGCGATGGTGAGGGTGAGGGAATGCAAGTCGCGGCCGAAAGGGTTAGGGGATTAGGGTTTTTAATTTTGTTTTAATTAAATAATCCATAATTACACTTTTAACCCTTATAATTTGTATTTTATAAAAATTAAGCTTTTTGAATAGATTTTAAATAGTTTTTAACTACTAAACACCATTATTATTAATCACAAATAACGATCATGCATAATTCCCATTTATCACAAAACACACGAATAAATATGCACGTTTTCACGTTACGCGATAAAATTACAATTAACATTCAAATCACATAAGCATAACTTAATAATCACATTGTTAACTTAGTTATCATCAATTCAACATTACTGATTATTGTTAAGTCACCAACGTTCAACGACAACCAGTGTGTGCTCCCGACACGTGTATGCAAGACTTAACGGAAACTAACGGAGTTTGGTAACGGAAAATTACCGGATGTCACAGTGTAGTGGATCCATACAATTGGATTGTTGGACAGATGGTATTCGCTGAAAAATAACATGAATATTTCCAAAGAAATTTTCAATGTTATCTGCCAAATGATACAATATCTCAAGACTTGCATCGTTAAAAATTTCAGAAGTTTGAGAAAACACACCATACGTGTAAAATAATTTGAATTTCAAATTATAATGCTCTCTTTCAACTTCAAGATGACCGTAAATGAAATCAACAAATGATACGTATGACATTCTTTGATGAAGAACAACAGTGGTACTTCGGGTTGAAGCATCGCACATAATATTTCCATTCGTAAAAGAAACATCACCACCCCAATACAACTGTAGAAAATAAGGTCGAGACATACTAAAATTTTTGGTATAATGAAGATATGTAAAAAAATGTATGTTAATGTGGATTGAACGGGGTGTTTATAAAGAATAAAATGGAGTTGAGTAGGTGAGTTGCGCGGTTGAAATCGAAAGGAAAAATCGGTGTTTATAAAGAAAATAAGTTGGTAGATTGTGTGGTTGTGGTTGTCTCGAACCCAGAACCCGCCATCCCCGTCGGCGAGTTCTGGGATGGCTGAATTCGGTGGCAGAACCCGCCACCATGGGTGGCGGGTACCCTTGATTTCTAAATAATCCGAGAAATACCCTTCATGTTAACACATTTTTAAAATTACACCCATTTTTAAAAAAAATTCCTTATATAAGAGAAAAATATATACTTATGAGAATACAGGAAACTATTGAAACACAAAATTAATTAGTTTGCTAACTGAACAACGACTAAACTAAATAACATTCTCACATCATTTTTGTCAAATCCATATAAACATAAACCTTTTTTTCTTTTTTTAGTTTTTCAGATCTAAGAACGTCGATTTTAATAATTTAAACTCTTACTTCAATAGTAAAAAAAACTTATTTTAAATTAATATAACGGGTACTCAAGAAACATGCAGTTGAAGTCCGACTCTATTACGAAATCTTTCACAAAAATATGCAAGTCGTTGTCATTGATTATTAGAAAACTCGGTATTAAAATGTCAATTTTAGGATCCATTGAAGCAAAAAATGGAATGAAACAAAGAAAGGATCAGTAATTCATAATAATCTTATTTTCACGAACTTAAAGATACAAGCTCATATAAGACTTGAATATTGGGGGTTGACACGGATCAACTGTTTATTCTAAGAATAATTATGTAGTGTTACTATAGAATTACAAATTTGAAAAAAAAAAAAAAAAAAAAAAAAAGAGAGAGAGAATGTATATAAGATGATCGTGCTTTAACAATTTCTTTTTAGAATAATTAGTTTTATATATAAAATAACCTATAGTTTTGCCATAAATACATCTTACGGATTTATAAAAATTAATGTGTTGACTTGCAAACCAACCAAAGTGCTTTTATCAACCTAATAATATAAACGTCTGATGGTTCCAACTTAAACCCGAACCATCATGTTTTGTGTTAGGTTTGTGTTATTTCATCCAGAATATCAAGATTAGATGCATCATGATCCTAATATATGTGATCACAACTTATACTTGTTTGTTTGATTTCTTTACTTGCTTTGTTCCTTTAAAGTGATATTGGAACAATAATAAAACGCAAGCCGTTGTTCCCATGTTCTCGCTGACCCATCATGCAAAAGGTATACCGTTAGAGTTAGTGCGTTTATAGAATAGAAACAAAAATTAATCATAAATCAAGTTTATTTAATTAAAAATTTGGTTTGATTGAGTTGCTAATAAGAGTTAAAAAATAAGGTTTAGTAATTCTATAGTTAGGTTGGGTTGGGTTGCGAATGAGAGTAGTCTCAATCATTCGGTCGAGCTCAAGGGTTCGAACAAAGGACTAAACTAAACTCGAAATTGGTTTTGACTTGAAGGAATTGATGTACAAAATAGACTTATTTATAAAAGAGTAAATTCTACGATTCGTTCCTATGATATCATCTAAATCTTGGATTTGATTCCTATTTTTTAAAACTTGTAGATATGATCTTTTATCTTCAATTTCTCTTTCTTTTTTAGTTCAAAACCTTAATTTTGTTAATATAAATGTTAACAGAAGGGTATTTTGTTCATTTTATTTTTTAAACATGTGTTATAAAAAGAGTCGGCTACACTAATAGCCTGGAGGATGGAATTATAGTTGGTAATTTGATCATATATACATATATTGTTTTGGAAGAATACACGTCGTTCTGGAAAAGAGAACAAGAGAACATATCATGTTGCTATATTGATTGGATTTTGAGAAATAACACAGAAGCATGCTTCCTCGTCCTTATTAACCAGATTGATAACTTTAATTGTTTAATGTAGCTGAATATCAAACATCAACTATAATGTTTTTGTAAACGAGGTCTAGTGGTTTAGGGGAGAGATGGAAGGATTTGTCTTTCTTGAAAATTTAAAGTTTAAATCTTGATATTGATGAATTATTACTGAATTGATGTTACTAACTTCTAACCATTAATCAACCTTTCAAAAAAACTAGTATGTTCCTCAATATATTTCTAGGGATGACACCAAAAAATGAATTATAGAAATAGAAATGAATGTTCAGAAATTCAATATCCAAACATATGAGATAAGGTGCAGCAATCTGAACATAAGAGATCAAAACCAAAATACGACCAAATCATAAGAAGTAATTTTTAATTAACTCTTTTAGAGATAGAGTGGTTCAATATAAAAAGACTGAAATACCCTTTTATTAACATTTGTATTTAACACAATTAAGGTTTTGGATTAAAAAAGAAAAAAATTACAAATTAGGGATTATATCTATATGTTTTAAAGACGAAATACCAAATCTAATATTCAATTGAAACCACACGGACCAACCGTAAAATTTACTTTTTATAAAAATATATCTTACAAAGTAAATTCTAAATAAATGCATTTAACAAAATCTGGGTGTTACCGCGTGATTATTGATACCGGGAAAGTTTATAAAAATAGAGTTATAGTAAAAATAATATTTGACTTAAAAAACTAAATAAGATTGTAAACTTGACATGTGTCATTTTATTATTCTAAAGAGAATGCATTTTGATCATTGTGTTAAATACGTAAGTTCATTGTATCTTTCATGTTCATTGTGTCAAATATCAATTCATTGTGTTATATACTTTACTTCAATTGTTATGTATATTCATCATTGTGTTTTACATTTAGATCATTTTATGTTATTTTTGTCATTGATTTTATAGATTATATAAATTATCTATTATTGTATTTTACAATTAGAAGTACACAATGATATATTTTCATCAATGTAATTTTCAAAACTCGTAGTGTTAAAGATAACACAATGACAATAAAAAAACACAATGAGACAGTGTGTTATTTTATCATTGTTTTTAATGTATTAGATTAAGTAGTTGTTAATTTATTATTGTGTTTTACATACTAGAGTTACACAACAATGTTATTCACCACTATAATTTTTTTAAATTCATTTTATAAAAACATAATACTATTAAAAACACAATAAGTAACAAAAAGACATAATAAATTGCACTAAAAACACAATAACAAGCATAAATCATATGAGCTTAAAAACATAAAAATATATATTGTTTTTTTATATAACAATATTGTATTTATTTTTTTAAGGAAAAAATGTTCGTTTTTTTGGTGTAATATTTTTATAAAAAAATTGTATATAAAAGTTATAAAAGTTTAAGAAATTTGAAAGAACTTGAAAAAAAAATCAACAAATTGATAATGTCTAAAATAACTAACAAACTTTTTCTCTACAATATATCAATCATTGAGATTTATGAATAGGATTACTTCTTACACTTTTTAGTCTTAAGGGTCTTTCTACTTAAACATTTCCCATTTTATAAATGTATATTGTAATAAGTATATTTATAAGTGAGGGACTATACGATAATTATTTGAATCTTTATAGAAAGAAACTTTTAAAAGCTTTATGGTTCGTAGAAAATAAAAAATTGTATTATTTATTATTCAAATTTTTTTAAAAAACTGTGGTCAATCGATGGTGTTTAGAAATCTAAAGAAATTAAAACAAACACAGGTGAGCAGAAAGAGAGTGATAGCACTTAAACCATGAAAAGCAAAATTTTGGAAATTGGAAGTGAGATATATACACTATATTAAAAAACAAACCGAAGGAAAAAACAAACTGAAGGAATACACATGTTCTTAGGTTTGTGAGTTTGGCCACAAGCTTTTGGCGTTTTTGGGTTTTTGCCCATGCCTTTTGCATCCGTTTAAAGCCTCATCTTTTTGTTTTTTTACGTTGTGTTCCCGAGTTTACTTAAATAGAGAAAAGAAAAGAAAAGTTTTTTTTCTTTTCCTTTTCTTTCTTTTTGTTTTCTTCATTTCCTTTTCTTTTTTTTTCATTTATTTTCAAATTGAAAGGATTCATTTTAGGTTTTACTTTTTTTTCACCTTCTTTCTTTTTCATTCTTAAATGAACTCGGGAACATAACTATTTTACTTTCCTTTCATTTCCTATGTTAAAAAAAACTCTGGAACGCAACAATTTTTTTATTACCTTCCAGTCGTGTTGCCGAGAGAAGGCGTCGCCAGCCTCCTCCTTCAGCAGTTCAATGAAAGGTGGTCTCGCCGGCGATTATCATCAGCGGCCTTCACAAGCCAGTGGTGGCTCCGATCTGTGACTTATGCCTACAACAAAAAAATCTGCATGTGTGGGTTTTGTTACCAATTGGAGGTGTTGGTCTTCGGTATCGGGCATTGTGGCTTGGTGCTGTTTGATAAATGATGAGTACACCTTCATATTCATATTTTCCTTTTTGTTGGATTGCAGATTTTTTTACGATGCGAGGATGTAGGCATTTGGAGCTGACTTAGAAGTTGTCTTCTTTGTTGAGGTTAGATGTCAAAAAATAAGAACATATAGATCTTGGTCATGTAGACGGTGAATAGGGGCTTTGGTATTACCGGGGTCCAATACTATGTTGTCCAAATTGCACATATAAAGGGTTAATTTGAGGTAAAAAAAAGTTGATTTAGTGGCTTAGTTTTGTTGCTGTACATTGTTGTCCAAATACCATGTCTAAATGTTGAATATGAAGCTAAAAAAAGTTGGTTTAGTAGGATGACTTTGGGGCTACGTCGGCTGTCCAAACAGCAGCTTTAGTTTCCTGTTGAAATTGTATGTTTATTACACTGATTTACGGTTAATATAGCTCCTATACTTGCTATGTAAAAACATGTTTAAAGTGTTAATTTGAAGCTAAAAAGTAGATTTTGATAGGTTAGTTTGACGGGCATACTGTTAGAGACTGAAAAATTAAAGATGAAATCGACCGTGATTAGTGAAATCGAAAGGCCTAATTCGAGTCAAAAGGAAATTTCTCAGATGTTCAAGCTACGTGCTTAAAGGGTTAGTTTGAAGTTAAGAAGCTGGTTTCGTGGGTTAGGTAGGTTGCTATACCTTGCTGTGCAAATACCATGTCTAGAAGGTGCATTTGAAGCTAAAAAAATTAAGTTTATATGTGAATGTTGGTGCTTTAGTTTTCCTGTAAAAACGTATGCTTACTAAACTGAATTACTGAATTACAGGTAGGTTTACTGTTTATATAAGGGTGTTTTTATGGTCAGTAGCGGAGCTTGAACCACGGTTTAGGGGGGCGGAGGCGAAAGTAAACTATTTTAGGGGGGTGAACACTATATTTATTAAAAAATTTCCACTACCGGACCGAAAATTTACACTGCCGAGCCGAAAATTAAAACTACTGACGGAAAAAAGAGGGGGGGCGGGCCCCCCCCCTCCCGGCCCCTATGAAGCTTTGCCGGTGTTTGTGGTTGGTTACTAAGATGAAAATCATGGCAATGATGATATTGAGAAGGGGAAATTAGTGTGGTTGGCCATTTGACATGTTTTGTTTGTTGATTGCGGGAATTTATATTTGTCTGATCTGATAATAGAATGGTCTGGAGCTTATCTAGACGTTGTCTACTTCGGGTACTCATCAATATGGAGAAAGAGAGTGAAATAAGGTTAGAAGTGTTGACGTGACGATGCACAATGTCCACCAGCAAAGAGACGAAGACAAGGTTCATATAGCTATGGGGGGAGGAGGGGTTCAAGGTGCCAAAACTCAAAATTTCACTTCACTATCTTTGTTGTTGATATTTGTTTGTAGAAAGAGTGATTACTACAATTTTAGATGTCACTGAATAGGTTATACGATTGTCATTTGCGTAGTTCAGTTTTAGGTGTCATTGAACGGAGTATACAACGATAAATAATTGTGTAGCATGGAGTTTTCATTATAATAACACACACAGATTAAGAGAAATGATGTTTATGGTGATAAGTGTACCATATATACTAATCATAAAAGCCTTTAGTATTTATTTTTTCATCAGAAAATTTAAATATGTGACTAACATTAATGATTAGATCCGTCAAAGATTATAATTGTAAAATCAACCATATGAGTAACACGAATGTGATAGTTGACATGCACGTTTGGAAGACTAAAACACAGTCCTATACTCCTATTTGTGTAAAATCATTGAAGATGGTTGTGACCAAGGTTAGTGAAAGCGGGAAGCTTAAATCGAGATCTTGAGATGATAATGTAGAGAGACAGAGAATTATTGGCCAATCGAATTACTTTGGAGAAGCCAATGTTTGAAAGAAATCCAATTCAATTTAAGCGTTTACTCGATGAAACTCACAAGTCAAGGTCCCTAATTCATCGAGGTGATAGAAAGATTTATTGGAACTTGAAAATATTGTTTGAAAAGCTAGTGCAAACAGATTGCCTACTGTTTATGAACTTGAAAAAAGAGGGTTCCACATCCATCAAAGGAATGGCTGCTCCCTACCCTACTCACCATAAAAAGGTTTTACATGCAATCATCTTGACAACTATTTAGACCATTTGAAGAGCACATAGTGAGAAGGTTTTTAACAATAAAGACACTCTGATAGCATTCATATTGGAAGAATTCAAGTCACTTGTGTTTTATGGGTGAAACATAGGGTAAAACTATGTTATTTAGATTGACCCAGCTTGTGTAACTTTAGTTTTCTTAATCTTGCTCCTTGAACTTTATGTATTACTTTATTTTCTAGCTTCTTGCTAGATCATTAATATAAATTACCATCATTCAAAAGAAAAAGGTAGCGTTTTCATCCCAAACAGATTATATGGGAGGTCAAAAAATAATGAGTTAATTAAGCAAATGGTCCATTTGGTTTATTCAAAGTAACAAGTTTGGGTACTAAGGGTTTTAAGTAACAGGTTTGGGTATTGTGATTTCAATTTTGTAACGAGTTAAGGTATTAACACTAACAGACGTTAACTTTTCTGTTAAATCTAGGAGTATTTTTGTCTTTTCATTTTACAAGGTCTATTATGTAATTTAGAGGGATTGTTTATGTCACTTAACATAAATAAAGGACTATTTGTGTAATTTAATAATTATATATACACATATATGTATTAAATTACCCCTTAGGTTAAGACTGATTTCACCACCACCACCGCCGACGACCACCGCTTGCAACCACCGCCGGCCACCTCCTCCAGCCACCATATCGTCACATCATCCTCACCACCACTATCGTCTTTAGCTAGTGAAATGAAACAACAACAGCACCATCTTCATCGTCATCTTCACCACCATGGCACCACCATTACCGCCACCACACACATCAATCGCATCACCATCACATCCTTACCAACATCTCACCATCATCATCATCATCGCGCCATCACCACCATCTCACCATCATCATCAGGTCATCACCACCATCTCACCATCGTCATCAGATCGTCACCACCATCTCCCCATCATCATCAGGTCATCACCACCATCTCTCCATCATCATCGCATCATCACCCCTAACACTATCCATTGCTGCTTTGTCTCCCTCGGACTACCAGTGCTACTGGTTCTGACCTTGGGCTCAAAGCTCTATCAACAAATCCTAAAAGTCAAGAAACCCCAATTTGGGTTTTAGGGTTTTTGATAAAATGTTTGTCATCAGATGTATGTTGTAGGACAAATTGATTGTAGTGGTGGCTTCATCTGACCAAGGTGTGTGGGTGGCGATGGTGGAGGTAGGAAGAGAAGAAAAGGGCGGTGGAGAAATGGTTGGGGTGGTGGTCGGACCTGAGGGGACTGAGGATGGTGGGTGGGTGAGTGGGGTTTGAGTTAAGTATTATTTTTATTTTAGGGAGGATGACACAAATGGTATCTGAAATAAAAAGAGAGATAAATTACAAATTAACCCCTTAAACGGTACTTTAGTCATTTTGTTCAAATTTAACAGAAAACTTAACATCTGTTAGTGTTAATACTCAAACTCGTTACAAAATTGAAATCACAATACCCAAACCTGTTACTTGAAACCCTTAGTACCCAAACCTGTTACTTTAGGATAAACCATAGGGACCATTTGGGTAATTAACTTAAAAATAATATTAGCTGAAAGTAAACGAGTAAAGCAGGCTCACAAGCTACTCAAGATCGGCTTGAAAAAAGCTCAAGTCGAGCCAAGCTTAAACGGGCTCAAGCTTACATTATGGCTCGTTTACTAAACGAGCTTTTTATTTATAAATTTTTAATTCATAAATATATACTTATAAATAAATATATACTAAACGAGTTTTTTATTTATTATATATATTATTATGATAAAAGTAATTAAATAATATATATGTTATATGTATAGAAAATGATTACAAATTATATAAAAGTAATTATAAAAAATAAAAATTTAATAATTTAACAATAAACGAGTCAAGCTCGAGCTTAAAATTTTTCTGACGAACCAAGCTCGAGCTTTAGAAATAAAACTACATATGAGCCGAGCTCAAGCTCAACCTTTCTAAAACCAAAACGACCAGAACTCGAGCCTAAGCGAGCTCGGGCTCAGCTTGTTTACACTCTAGCTGAAACTAAAACAAGTCAAATGGGTTAGACGGGTCAAACATGTTTATAACGCCACTCATACGTACTTCTACAAGTGTACAACCTTCTAACTTGCAATATTTAAACATTTTTATTCTTACTATGATAATATACTTTTTTGTTATCATATTTAGCAGTTAATCATCTACAAATTCATTTTCACAGGTGGACAAAAGGAATGCTAGCAACTCAACCCAACCCTTAAAAAAAAAATTTTCAAATACAACCTGAACCATTTTAACCCGTTGTCCAACCCAATCAGAGGGTCAAGAATTAAAACTAAACGTTGCGATAAAAATCACATTACATGTATAGTAAATAAAATCTTTGGAATCCGTTATCAGTCATTTACTCACATGCAAAGCAAACTTACATCAAAAATCCACAACAATGGGAACTAAAAGGATACCGTAGGACATCATCATTGCACCAGAGGTTTGCCGTCCCAAGCCTCCCTTGTTTCTGCTAAATCCGGGCAATAACGTTGTGATAAAATCTCAACTTGCTCAGGAAACGGCTGACTCCCATGATGACCAATGTGAAGAACCATTTGATCCCAGCGTTTTCTACAGATATCACCAGGCCTATGCTCAAGAACTTTATCCCAATCTACATCTTCAACACAACTAGCATCTAGATCATAAAGAGCTCTAATTAGACGATAGTCATCAGCATTAGACCATTTATCTTCTGCAACAAGAGAAGATGTCAACTGTCTGTACCATTTCAGACAACAAGTACTATCATTTCGAGTTGTAAGTTTATCACTAATTGCACCCCAGGGAATATTATCTCTCAGCATCCCATGCTGTGATCTTTTCTCTTGCGCAACTACTTTCGTTTGTAAATTCAAGTTGACCAAATCATATAAGCTTTGGTACTCTTCTTGACTCCATTTTCCTAACTTTCTGTTAGTAAGTTTTATTCTTCGCCATTTATCCTTCACATGGACTCTATTTTTACCAAGTGCTTTGGCGACCATTTTCCAATTGTTACCGTACTTTTCATAACATTCTTGCAAAAACTCGGTTTCTTCTTTAGTCCATTTGCGTTTTTCGCCTCTTTCAAATATAGTATGAGCACGGTAATAGATGGCAGTATGTGGGCGATATGGTATGCAAGTCCCAATTTTTTTCCAACAATTTTTCATCCCAGGATAAGAGTAACAGTTCAAAACCATGTCTAGACCGTTTTCCCCTAAGTCATATGTTTTTACATAATGTAAAACAGCATCTTTTATTAATTCGTCTTCTTCTGGAGTAAACCTTTTGCCTCGCACTAAATTGTCTTCTTCGGATTTCGGCTTGGTAAACTTTTTCCCTCGCTTTGAATTGTCTTCTTCAGTTTTCGGCTTCTCGTTTTCAGTGTCGGATGAAGAGAAAGTTTCAACATGATCTGAAAAGCACACTTTCTTGGATTTGGCTTTTGATTTAGATTCATTTTCAGTGACTTCATGCTTCCACTTTTTATTGACCTTCTTTGCTAAATTACCATCAGTTCCCTTACCCTTCTCATCTTCATCTTCATCTACCACTAGTTTTAACTTCTTATCGTTTGAAAGATCACCAGCTGTTTTTAGACAACTGCCTCCATTATCAATTTCTTGCAGAATAACGGTCTTATTTTTCTTCTTGTTCTTGGATTTCTTTTCTATCTCCAAAGGCATGGAATCCCCTTCCATCTTTATCTTATTTTTCTCGCTCTTCTTGGGTTTCATTTCTGTCTCCAAAGGCATGGAATCACCTTCCACCTCTATCTGGCTCATTTTTAATGTATCCAATGGCTTTTGTCACCTAATTTCCTGAAAGTACAAAAGTCAAGAGATGACCAGTTAAGACCCATATAGAAATTACACATCAGAACTCCATCAAAACTAAATACTAAAATTACAATTTCCAGCTATATACTATATTATCAAAATATTTAAACTAACATAGAACATATAATTATGTCAAAAGTATTCATACGTTTTGTAAAATTCACCTATCCTTGAACTAGTGTCACCGTCTATAAAATCTAAGCACAGTGCCGCAGTGTTCAAATGGCTGAATGACATCACATAAACACATAAACAAAGGCTGAATGGCATCATATTCTAGTTATTTAAACCATATGATACACATTAGCTTCAAATTCGAACTTGCAAAAAATTTCACCTAACCCTTTTGCAAGAGATAGTATTCCAACAAAGACTCAATGAATTACATTGCAGCTATTTAAACCATACATGCTACACATTGACTTATTATTGGAGATAGTATTCCAGCAACAAAGTTAAGGGGTCATAATGATACAGGCTATCAATAGCATTACATTGCAGCTATTTAAACCATACATGCTACACATTGACTTATTATTGGAGATAGAATTCCAGCAACAAATTTAAGGGGTCATAATGATACAGGCTATTTGGATGATGAGAACTTGAACTCTAAGTGAAGCATAGTATAGCCATTGATTCGATGAAATACAAAGACTAAAAATTGCCCAGATTAAGCAAATCTAGCCGTATGCTTGTGATTCTGATGCAAATTAACAACTAAGAGATGCAACTGAATTGCAATAACAGTTGGTGAAATTGGTTAAACGCACAAAAGTGTAAATCAAAAGGGTAAACATGAAAAATAGGAACGAACAAACAAGAATTCAGATTGAAAGGTGAAGAATATGCATCCTCCATTAGTAGGTAAGAAGAAGCAACTGACCTGAGTGGGATCCGATCGCCGAAACCCTAGAAATCGAGAGAGAGTTTAACAGGATTAAAGAACATGAATGGCAAATCATGTAATTTAAGCCTACAACGAGGGGATTTATACATGAGTTCTTTTACGTTTAACATTAAATATGGGCTTGATGGGCTGAGAAAGTGAGGGCCTAGGCGAGGCTTACTGCTCGGGCCTGAGCCTATTGGAATTTGGAAGTGGAGGGGTTCGAAACCAGTTTGAGTGAGAGAAATGGTCGGTTTGAATCGGGTCTTGCCGGGTTGGAACAGTTTCACCGAGTAGATTGAAGAACTGATCTTAAACCTACGAGTCGGGTGAGGTGGAATGAGGTTGGAGTGTAACTGGTTTGGCAAGCGGGTCGGGTTGGGTTGCCAATTTTGGTTTCAAACCGGTTTATCAACCGTATCATTCTGTACTATGAAAAAACCAATTGTGATAGAATAGTGGTTTTTGATAGTTTTCAATATGGTCACAGAGGTTATGTTTTTTGCGTTTGTGGCCCTGTGTGGCTCTATATAAGCCATTGTGGACGAGAGGGGGACAGAGAGACGCCAACTGCCGCCACCTGCCTCCAGCCGATGACCGCCGCATGTTTCCCGCCGATGACCGCCTAGCTTGCCTGGATGTGGCCCTCCTTTGTATCAATGGACGACGGGTGGTTTCGGGGACGGCCCGTAAGCCGACCGAAGGTTGAGCGCCGCCTCTAGGAGGCTTTTTCTAGCCTACCAAGGCCTTATGGGGCTTCGATTGGTCCATAACTATGTGCGACCACTCATCTGAGACGCTGATTTATGTTTCTGATGTTTCTGATTCAAAACCCTAGATGGTTGCTACATGTCGATGATGATAGGTATACTTCATCTGAGACTTTCGTTTGAGGTCTTTGGCCTTCAACCCCCATCTTAATCTTTCTGATTCGTGTTTGTTGTGTTTGGAGTGCTTGGTTTATGATGTGTTGGTAAGCAGGGTGGAGGTCGAGCACCGCTGAGACACTGTGGTGGGTCTGCGACGACGGCCGGGGTTGTCCGACGGTCCGCGGGTGGCACCGAGGTTGTCCGATGGCGGCATGAGCGACGGTCCTGGGCTAGTTGAATGCATAGAGAGAAAGGAGGGGGGCTGGTATGTCGCCGCCACTATGTGTATGTTGATATCTCCGTTGTCGTGTGAACATGGATTAGGTGACAAAAAGGATGTTATGTTCATTGTTCTGGCGTGACAAACGAGTCTTTGCAGCCACAATAAACCAACATCTCTGAGCCTCTAATCCGTAATTACATATCTTGCTTTTGTCACCGTTCATTTAGTTTATTAATATATTATCGTTTTGGTTGTTCAGTGGTCGTGATGATATACCGAAACTGTTGTCGGTTGCACTGGCTTGGCAGTCATTTCCGGTGTGCAGCCACAACCAACCATTGGTTCTGAGCCGCATACCGTCTTTGATTATTATTATTATTATTATTATTATTATTATTATTATTATTATTATTATTGTTATTATTATTATTATAAATGTGTTTATGAGTTTGGTTCGGTTAATCGGGCCTAGACCCTTTGTCCCAATCTCGGGAAAGTTTATAAAACTTATATTATACTTGGTTCCATACCCGAATGGCCATTCAAAATGTTTTGCTTTTCGAGTTTCCCGGTAGGATTTGGGTTCAGGCTCGGTTCCCATCCCACCTATAGGTTCTTGGAAAGTTTTATAAATCACCTTAAGAACTTAATTTGCCTTGACTAAATAAAAGCTTCGAGGGTGCTCAAGAGGATGATTATTTTTTTATACAAACAAATGTTACCCTACGTAATCTACTATATATACATGTTTTAAGTTTCATACATAATCTAAGTTTGGTCGCCTGATGTGCGGGTTTGATGCATGAATAAAGTGTGTGTAATTTTGTTTTTTTAGCACATAATACATTATGAAACATATTACTTTGTTTATTTTACGTGCAAGAGAAGCTTTGGAGTGTAGACACACACTTATGGAATGTTGGAAATCAAACTAAGACAAGTATACAAACGACAAGGAATCAAAAAATCAAGAAATCAACAAAGTAGGCCAGAGTTGGCGTAGACTACGGCCGTGGGCATAGTCTAAGGCCACCACTACTTCATTTGGGCATTTTGCACACCATAGAGCAGAGGACCTTGGCCTTTTTTAGTGTGACTCGCCGTAGTTTACGACCATGGCCATAGTCTATGGCCACCTGACAGTTTTATGACTGTTTTTATCTTTTTTGGCCGAGTTTTTATTGAGGATTTCGGGATTTTTGACTATTCTATCAAGGGAGAAGTCTAGGAACGAAGAGATACAAGTGACAAGTGTATATTTGATCATCAAATCCAAGATGGCTTCCCGAATTCGTCATCCATTTTCATCAAACATGAGCACGTGTGGCTAGTTCACCCGTGATCAGTTTTGGGTGTTGGGTTTTGTGTTAGTGAATATATTTAATATGAGTTTTTATTGTTGTTAGTCATGAATTATGCTTTCTACATTTGAATTATTTGATGTCTAAGTGGATTCATGTGTTTAATGTTGGTGTTTGAAGAACAATTTAGGGTTTATGGATTCAATGTAGCAGTCAACCATTTCTTGGCTATGAATCATTAAAAAGCATGATGTGATGTTGGTATTTATGACTTTATTTTGGTAATTACAATATAACATTTAGTATGTATCATTCTGCGGTCTAGAATCGTTAAGTAGCAACATATCGGATTTCTTAGTCTTGTAATTGCCCTTCTATCATCTCATTGAACTAAATTGTCTTTGTAATTTACTAGCATTGATAATTAACTCAAGTTATACATTATGTTTCTAAATCCAACCTGGGTGTGATCATCTTTTTTTTAGTTGCAATCAAGTTAATACTTTTAAGTGTTTAATTTTCAATCAACAAATCAAAAATCAAATCTTTTTCTTAATGTTTATTCAAAGCAAACAATTCAAATTAAACACCATCCACTAACTCAACCACTTTTGTTTGCCCTAGCTAGTCTAAAGTGACTAAGACATTTTTTTTTTATCTTTGATCGGTTCATCGACACCGGTCATCGCCTAATTTAAATAAGAAGCTTTTGGGCCGATTTGGTTCGTAAAATATTTTGTGAAGAAATTAGAAATAAAATCTTGTTAAAATCGATAATGTGTTTTGTTGATAATTTTGAGTGAAACTGGAGTGTTAATTTTAAACATTTTACTAGATTGTTGAACATTCCACAGGTAAGTGAAATTAAAGTGAATTCCAATGAATATAAGAAATTTTTTTAATTTCTACTCCATCTATTGTTCAACAAAACAGGATTTTGAATGAAATATTTTTTAATTCCAATTCAAATTTTAGAGAATTATGTAAAACAAAAGGTTAGCGTTCTGTTAATGCCATAAAACCACATCAAAAACCTGAAGTCAAGTATAAGTGTATAATTTTACCAGGAAACATTAATCACTAAAACTTTAACAAATCAACCGTTCAGCAAATGGGCTACATAAACAAAGTTACACATTTGTTCAATTCCAGACACAATGAATACTATGGGCATTAACTTCTGCTTCAAGTGTAATAACAAATCCCTTCTTCTTAATGCCACGGCTACACACTGAATACCCATTGATTATCAATATAAATAGCTAGAAAGCGGGATGCGTAAATTAGCACCTTCTCATTATATTCGTGACATTTTCGCCTATCTCGGTTTTTGTCTGCTCTGAAACAGGACCATCTCCAATGTACATGTCAAAGAAAGCCCCTGAATACAAGCATTAATAAAAACATTATCCATGTGGCAAAACGAGTGGGTTAGGTAACGGGTCAAGACGGGTAGTTTTGTGGTACTAGTCAAACAAGCTGGGTCAAGTACAGGTGATCCTAAATGGTTTTTAGTGCAAAAGTTTAAAATCTATAACATATACTGTGTGACAAATTGTGAAAATTACATCAGTTCAATAATAATCTAGTTTTTTTTCAGTAACAAAAAAGGTTTTTGGAGTTTTATGCATAAAACATACCCATATAATTTTTAGCCCTTTTGACCCGTCTTTCTTTTTTTTTTTCTTCCTTTTTGTTTGGCTAACTTTTGGCAGTTTGACTATTTGAGCCAGCAAAGGTGGAACACAACCCAAATCATATCATTCGTAGGTGAATGGGTCAAACTTGCCACCTTTAGCAAGAATCATCGAAAGTGACTTTAACTTTGGAAACTACTAAGTTTGAACCTCCAATGTAAAGAGGCGCCTCATTGCTTCTTAGCTTGTAAAAGAGGGAAGAGGTGAAGAGAGCTTCACACGTTTTAGAGGATTTGTAAAATAAAGTGTGCATATACGACCATTTCATGATCACAGAAAAATGCAAGGCGGAGCAAGTGACAAAATTAAATATAAAGACTTACTGCACAAATCCTTGCTATGAACTGCACCAATCCGATTGCCTTCAACTGCATAAAAATAAAGAAAAGGGTAAACAAAAGGTTGTTGAATTACCATCTGATTGTTACAGTAAGTAGGGTTTACCAGCTATTACAGGAGGTAACGGAGAAAAGGACGAGGGGTCATAGATATGCATAAAATGATAGGGGCAATAAAAGACTATATTTGAAATATTGCTAATCATTTTATTGAAAATGTGGATTAATATTGAAATCATACTATTTTTGTCATCATATTTGTTGCACTGATCATTTATAATAAGGTTCAAGGATTTGGGACAAAAAGAACTTCAGGTCAAACTCAACCCGACCCATACAAAAGATTACTCATTTTGAATCAAACCGACTTTGACTAGCTACCAAAACTGTCAGATCAGTCAATGTTGGCACCTCTACTTAACATAGATGAGTACATGTTAAAATTTGATTATGGTGAAACTCACTCTCAGTAACAAGATGTCCATCAGCTGTCCTTTGAAATTTAATCGTTGTTCCCTGAAGATTGCTAGCATTAATCATAAATATACGTAGAAGAGACAAACATACACACACATATAGCAAATGATTACCGCTCGTATTGGAATATCATCCGAGAAAAGGGAGCCAAAACTTCTTAAGCAATCATAATCAGTGTCGGGATTCATCTGTAACACAAACACATACATAAATAATAAAACTGATGATATGGAGAACGTTACAAATTCAAAATCTATGATGCTGTTTCACCTTAATCAATCTGGCTTGAAGTGATTTCTCAAAAGCACTGCAATACACAATTAAAATCAAATAAATCAATATGGTGAACATTACAAATAATATTCTCATATATTCTTCAATTCAAGATAACAATAAGGAATTAGAGAAGTCTAAAAATTAGACTCGTATATTCTAAATAAATAAACTTATTCATTTGATTTATGTGACAGAAATTGGACTCACTCTCTAACTGTACTGATTTTAATTCCATTGCAGCTGACCACAAGCCTAACAGTCATACTTATGTCCTCCCTGCAGCACCACATCAAAGAATCTATTTTAAAAAGGTCAAATTAAATAGGTACATGTACATACATTCCCTCCAACGCTAAATATAAAAAGAAGTCCACAGCCACAGAAACTATAAAGGCAAACTGTTTGGATACCATTTCTGCAGTTCTACTTCTTCCCATACAACAGAATTAAAACTACAACTTAACATGTCTTCTCATATTGAACTATTTTAGTAATCAGACGGGGTCATCAGAAAATAGTTATAGAATTTACAAAAAATAGTTTAATGTTTCCATAAACTTATCAAAACATGATACCTTAAAATTTCAATTAACAAGATAACTTCCACTTATTATAATATTATACCAGCAATAACTTGAGATCACTGATACCGATAAAAGATAGAAGACTTTCTCAATTTCTATGTTTCGAGTGAAACATTAGTTTCTGTTAGGACATGAAGTGTATTATACAGTAAAAAACAAATTAATATGACAATTACAAATTGCTGGAATATAATGTATGGAATTCTTATTATCGAATACCTAAGAAGATCAGCATAAAAGTTATGATGCTTGGTCACTTCATCCTCTGGTAGAGAAGCATATTTTGAACCCAACTTGTTACAGACATCATAAGGCTGAACATCTAAAACGTTTTAGAACATGAGTTACAAAATGATACAGACATATTATAAGACAAAACTCCAAATTGCTTTTAAGTTTTACTTACAAAAACCAAAAGCATAGAGCTTCAATGATTTTATTTTAATTATTTTCATTGTTTTCGATCCAGTTCCAACAAGAACCTGAAACATAGAATGGGTTAGCTTATAACCAGTTACCAAGAATTTAAAAAGATAACAACAATGGAAGTAAAATGATCAACCTCTGTATTTAAACTTGAATTACTCCCTTCAAAAATGTTATCCAGTAAGGTCGGGAACTCAATGCCAGTTCTTGGTTCGACTGCACGTGCTGAACGATTAAAATTTCCATCGAAATCACCACATCTTCGTTGCTCAATCTCACAAGGAATATGATTCATGGATCTCCCAACAATTGCATTGACATTTTCATTTGAAACAGCAAGAAAATCCCTAGATCTGGTTCATAAACAAAAACAATATTAGAGCAATTCTCGTGTTATATAATATTAAAACTTAGAAAGGATGACAGAAAAAGAAGAGAGCTCACAGGTTGTCAAGTGGTGGAACTAAATTACCAGCTAATGATATTGCAGGAATGAAATGAAGATCTTTAGCCTTACCCAGCAATTGTTTAATTGCAAACCTCGAGAATTTGTTAAAAAGTTCTGGAATCTCGAGTGCTTTTCTTCTATAATTAATGAAAAATCTTGGGAGACCATGACTATTATTAGAAGCATAATTGGGACGGGCAGAAAATTCATGACTTTTTGGGCTCATATTTGAATTTGGCCTGCTAGCACACCAAAACAGCAGGCTGTCGGTAAACTTTGAAATGTAACTATAAGTTTCTTGAAGAGCATGAGTTCCAAGGTTGTGCCGCTGTCTAGAATGATAAGGTGAAGTGTCTACTAGTGAACTTATATGGTATAAATATTGAGATGCTATTGGAAAGAACTTAGGCTGCCCATCATCAAGATCCATAAGAATGAAGTAAAGTTTCACGCACTTTTTTGCCTCTACTTCAAGAATTCAAGAAAATGGATATTATCAAACGATTAAACGCCTACAAGAGACCAGCACGCCTGCAATGGAATCAATCAGATTGTAAATATTTGTGTAACATGTAGATGAATGAGGAACAATTGAATATCAAATTGACTGCATCTAAAAGGCTAATACTCCCTATTTGCTGGCACTGCATTTAGACTTCAAGCATATGTATTTACCAAATTCAAATGAAAATTCAACATATGTATCAACATTATTAAAAAAAACTATTTATAATAACACTAATATAAACAAACCTACAAATAAATTCCACTTGACGGTGGGGTCTAGGGGGTGAGATGAGAGCAAACCTTACCTCCGGGCCATAGGATAAAGAGCCGCTCCCAGAGACACCCCCGGCTCATGAAAACCTCCTACTTTTTTTAGAGTGCTTACAAAAAGATTACACGAGTAATCATAGCAGATCCTATTTACAACAGAAAATAAAATAACACAAAGGCATACAGCTCAAACAAATCTCTAAACTAAAGCAGCTAAGACACAATAGACACACCTAGGCCAAAAGCACACCTATAACTATCACACAGTCGCACACCTATAACTAAAGGCACGCAAGTAAGCTAAAGGCACACCTAGGACTAAAGCAGCATGTAGAAAATATCTAATATCTACACCTACAAGTAAGATAACATAAATAAACAAGCTACCCCAAGCAAATCTAGTGTCTCCAAAAGCACTTATCTCAAGCCCCAAACAAGAGCAAATCTATACTTATCATGTGTCTCCAAAAGCACTTATCACCGATCATGTCCTCAAAGAGGTGCAAGTATCAGTTCATCCCATGTGCCTCTGCTCCTCTTCCCGACCACTATGAGGTATTCGAGCCTCATGAGTGTTGTCGTTTGTCTCCTCCGCACATGCCCGAACCATCTCAATCTCCCCTCCCTTGTAAAAAATACATGCCACCCCTAATTTATCCCTAAAAACTACATTCCTTATCTCGTCCAACCTTGTATGCTCACACATCCACCTCAGCATCCCCATCTCTGGTACCTCTAAGTTCATGCTTGCATCTTCTTGAGCATGTAATCAAATTCATATCAAATGTGTATCTGAATGGCATCATAATATCATATATGGCATCAACATATTGAAGTGCATCTCCTTATTCCTTTTTTCAGTAATGGATGGATGATTATAGCAAAAGAAACCAAATTAACACCCAATTCCACAATTTAACCAATTGTTGACTACATCCCTCTCAACATCACAGCAAAACACAATTAAAAACGTAAACCATCAAATTTCGAAGCAAATTACGCCTGAAATAATAAAAAACGAACCTGAATTACCACAGAATGCAATGCATCAAATTCCGATGATCGATCACGCTTTTGAGTCCACGAAGGACAGCTTTTCTAGGGCTTTTTCAACACGAATCGAATATGATAAAAGCTAATCAGGATTTTAAGAATTCTATTCGATTATTAACTAATCAAAACTTTCAATCTTCTTTTGGCAAGAGAAATCAAAAAATCGCTAAAAACTAATCAAAATTTTGGATTTTTTTCTTTGAATTTGTTCTCGTTTTCCCCAAATAATTTGGGGGCTTTTCTTAAATTGAACGAATAAGGAAGATTCTGGTCTTGTTAAGCGTACAAGGGTATCTCTCTCTTTCTAACAAACTTCACGAATATATTTATACAACTTTCCCCAATGTTTTTACTAGTTTCAGAACTTGCCCTTTAAATAAACGCTTATGTACTCCTGATCTACCGGACTGATATTATGATTTAGACATAATACCATACCACTACCGTACTAATACCAATATTGTTACCGATACCGAATTTGATGCTCTACTCGACTCGGCTCGTTTACAACCCTACCTCTAAGTCACAATAATAAGTGAAAAACCTAAAAATTGATTTGCGTAAGTCATAACTAAAATCAAGTCTTTCTAGGCTTAATAATATTATCATATTATTTTTTCATAGTTTTATTAAATAACTTTGTTTACAAATATAAATTTGAGCTTGTGAAAAATACCTATGATCTAAAATATCCAAAAAGTTACCGAAAAAGTACTCGAATAAGTTATATTAATGATATATTTGACATTGTTTATGACAAAAATAACAAGACATTAATATGTAACTAAATGGAAAGATTAACACAGTTCAAAGTGGCTTTTCCAACAACAAAGTGGTTTCCATCTTTATTTGGGTAAAGGAAGCGTCATCATATTTTGTTAAAGGAAATGTCACCCAAATAGACTAAACCAACTTTATTACAGTTTATAAAAAGTAGCTTGGTCAATATTTTTATAGTCTTTATCTTCCATTTATATTCTTTAATAATGATTATTTAGTAAACATAAATAAGGCCATATAAGTATGCAAAGGATTCATGCTATATGATTTATAAGAAAGGACTAGCTAGAATTTGTTTAAAAAAAGTATAGGTTTAGGACGAGCTTTTGGTTTTTTCTTGCTTCCAGCTTAGCCCGACTCCTCTTGGGCCGAGTTGAACCATACTCTCCCGATGCTTAGGATCGAGCTTTTCGGGTCAGGCCTAGGGTATGACTCAACCTTCTGTCTATTTATGCACCACTAGCTTAATATACTTTATTTTTTCCTTAACATATCAACAGGGGTATAACACACCAATACAAATATACGTTCCAATGATTTCTTAACCTAAATTTTGTAAACCTCAATAATTTCGATTCTCGAATGCTATATAACATGCATCTTCTAATCATTAAGCAAGGCATGAAAAAAACAATTTAAGTTCGCTTATATTCTAGCTGGTCACAAAAATTTACGATTGTTTCATATTTATCGCAAACAGTCACGGGTTAAGTTCAATTTCCGGTCTAATAACGATCACAAAACTTGCAGATGTGTTAGATTTGGCCATAAAACAGTTGCAAAAAATGAGGAATACTAATGTGACAACCGGCAAATTTCAGGTCAATACCCGGACTTGACTTGGTTATAATTATACTTATACTACTTGATTTTCAATTTAATTACAATTATTAAAGTCGTTTTATGCATTGTAAAATTTCACGCATAACATTTCATGCATCGGTAATTTGGCATAATTACCATTTTTGCACGCGATAAAAGCACACACGAACGTTGGTGACAATTAATATATATGCGTCAATAAATACTTTAAAGTGTATCAAAGTATATTAGATTCCAAATTAATTACATTGGAAAAGCTTAAACTTATAAATAAACCTTAACGCGTAAATTGATATTTTACCCGGATAAAACGCGTATAACGCAACTACTAGATACACGAGTTATTATTTACATATCATCAATATTAAAATATGTGACTTTATATGATTTCTGATAATATTTTTATGTATTTTAAAAAGTAACATGTAAAATTATAAAAATATATAAAAATTACTTTAGTGCAACAAATGCCACCCAAATACCCAATACTACACAAAATTTGAAAACCAAACCCCCTCCCCTCCCCTTTGGCCGTCCCTTCCCCCCCCCCCCCCCCCCACCTTTTCCCTCCCCTCAACTCTTCTTTTCAAGATTTCTTGGAAATCATGTTGACTTGTACCAAAAATCCAAGACTTACCTCTTTTGTGAAACACTTTTGATGTTGATTAAAGAAACTTAGACTCATTACCACAATTGGAGTGCTCCATCTCATCCACCTTTGCCCATGACATGATGCATCCATATCCCAAAACCCCATGCCAAAAGGGAAGACTATAAAGCATGCAAGCACTTCATTTCAACCACACCAACACACAACACTCTTCTCTCCTCCCTCTTCCAAATTTGGCCAAGGCATCCCCACCACCATTTCACTTTATTTTCAAATCTTTTTCTACAAATATTGGGTGATTCAAGTGCTATATTTGAAGATCAAGTGATTTTTGAAGCTCCAAGCATCGTACAACATCTTCTCCACTTTTTCTTGCTTGATTCTTAGTTCAAGGGATCAAGTCCTTCTCTTTGCATTGCAAGATCTTCTTCTCCTTGCTTGTTTAAGGTTAGCACCTGGTTCCTAATCTTCTATACATCACCATGATGTGTCCATGTTCACTAACTCATCCGAAGGTGCTCTAGCAAAGCTTAAAAAGTAACAAAACATGTAAGACATTTTCTGGCAGATTCATGTTCTGTGTTTTAGACACCATAACTCGACCTAAAAACGACCAAATGAATCTTTTCTTGAGCCTAACATTAACCTTAGAATGTCTAGTTTCCAACGCATCCAACCTTGAAATTTTTAGATAAGTATAACCCATCCAAAACGTACAAATATGATTAAGGTGTTGAATCTGAGTTTTTGGCAGATTAGATAGGGCAGAAAGAATGAGGCATAAGTTATGCTTAAGTAATCAAATGAAGTCTTTCTTTTTGTGGTAACTTAGCTTAAGATGTTAGGTTTAAAATTACTATAGGCACTATTTGTAAAAGTATGGTTTGACCTCTCAAAAAGATGAAATCCATAGACATGTACAGGAAAAATGCTGCACTGACATCTGTTGCCTCGTGACCCATTTCGAAGCACTTAAACTTAGTTAAATATTACAAAGTATACCTTTCTGTAAACCTAAGACATAGAGCTAGATGTGGTAAAAATATCAGATTTTATAAAAATTCTTTGGACCATGAAAATAGGATGACAACTTTGCCTAAAAATCCACCTGTTTCTGTCAAAAGTCTACATTTATATAAAGTAAACTTTGGAAGGTATTTGGTAAAAAGAAACTCATGCACATTGAAAGTATAATTTTATTATGCCTAATATAAAACTCATACAATACATTATTTATTTTAAGAAGATAACTATGAAGAAAGGAATCTAAATAAAACATTAACGGCTCGGCGTGTCTAACTAGTCAAGTGACGTTTTCAAATCTAACTTTGTGGATGAGTTATGCATGACCATCTAGGGCTAGTAATCATGACCTCATGAATATATTGTGACATTGTTTAGGAGATTCCTAGACCGATCATACGTACAGACTATTACTAGTATTCACGAATGCATTACAGGTGAGTTTCACGGCCCCATTTTTACTTATTTTCATTTTGGGGGAGATTACATGCGAATTACTATTTTCATGGACACGATTACTTGTCAATGGTTTCACATGTTATATAAGTTGTTACTTACCGTATGAAGTCCCCTGTTATCGGACCGTTAGTTTATTTCCCAAAGCGAGGTAATCATGGATAGTACTATTGGGTTTGACTACCCCCACCCGGGTTAATTACCCTAATCTTGACTGGAGGTCTAAACAAGTGCATTATTAGCCTGTTCACCCCTGTGCTTACGGTAGGCATGGGTAGGGGCAATCTATTACATTTACAGTCTAGCTTCGGTTGCGGTGCTTATATAATATTGTAGTATTGTATGATCGACAATCAAATCATAGAAAGTCTTGTGATCCATTACACTGATTACTGTTACTTAAAACATGTGAGCTCACCAACTTTATGTTGACATACTTCATGCATGTTTTCTCAGGAAATTAAGGTTTGCACGAGGATAGGCTTGTTTGGAGCTTATCGCATTCTAGGATTCACGCATGCTTTTGGGACACTATTTCTAAATTGTCTTGTTTGAAAAACAATTTACATTTTGCTACTACTTCCGCTATGTAACTCTGAAAACAATTATGTATCTTTCAACGTGATTGCAACGTATGTTTTATCAGATCATGTAGTGATCGATCAATGACTATGGTTTCCATGATGATCACGTCCCGCGGGAAACCGCTGTAGTTGGGGTGTGACAACTAATCAAAATCAAAATTTAAACGTCAGTTACCATCGGTCGCAATTTTTTTTAAGAAAAAAGGTTAATTTAAAACTAAACCGAAAAGTTGGTAATGGTACTTCTAGGCTCAAATAATGTTAACCTCATGATCGTAAGATTTGCAACTTTGAAAATGATCACTAAATTCGATCACAAAGCAATCCTCGATTGAGCATAAACTGTGATCATCCACTAAAGTTTTCTGTCACCACCATTGGCAAAGCTTCTTTGAGGCCGGGGTTTTTTTTTCGTCGGTAGTGTTAAATTTCGACTCGGTAGTGTAAATTTTTAGTCTGGTAGTTGAAACTTTTTAATAAATATAAAGTCTGCCCCCCGTAAAATAGTTTACGCCCCCCCCCCCCCTCTCTTAAATAGTTTACTTTCGCCCCCGCCCCTGCCCCCTTAAGGTTTGGTCCAAGCTTCGCCACTAGATTCATCACATTTCAATCCTAAAAGCCTCTTTGTGATTGATTAGCGACCGAACATGATCGTAATACCTAGTTTTCTAACTGTAATTTTTGCAACAACATAGTTTTAAATAATCGAAGATGGTGACAACTTGAGTTGAACTAAATAATGTTTTTCTTGTTTTCGGGGTGACTACAAGACAAAAGGGAAATTCAAAGGACCAAACGTGCACATTATACTAAAGTCAAGGGATCACTTGTGGATATTATTATTAATTTAGGACCATAAATAAAATCACAAATAGAAAATGTGAATTTAGAAAGGTGGTAAACCGGAGAACGTGTGAATCGACACGCTTTTGTGGACCGGTCGACCACGCATTTTCGCTGATCTCTCTATGTTCTTTCATATGGTCGGTCAATCAAACCTAACTTGTTATTTGGTTTTTATTTCGGTTTTCGGTTTTAAGAAATTTATTTAGGTTAAACCGAGGAAACTTAAATAATATCTTTAGTATGTTATAAAACCAAGAAACTAAACTGAGAAACCTAAAATCAGACCCATGAATATCTTTCTACTAAAAATGGATTCATCAATTTGAAACTGAAACTAAACGAATTTAAATTTAGGTTTTCATTCGGTTTTGAAAACACTAAATTTGGTTAGGCTCGACTTAATAAAAAAAAATTAATCTATCATCAAAACCCAAACTGATAAAAACCCTTAGAGCGTTTGGTTGCGGAATTATTAGAATTGAAATTGGAAGCCGAATTTGCATTGAAATTTAAAAATTCTTTTTGAAAATCCAATATGTGGTAGGTTGGTAATTTGTTAATAGAATTAGAATGAAAAAACAACTAAAGACATGATTATCTTTTAAAATTGCATCGGGAGCGACAACTTTTGCATTGATCGAGAATTTGTATTAGAAGAGTAGCTAGGGTTATTTATGAGGAGTAAAACATATTAAAGCATTTACATTTCATCATTTATTTTCATTTTTATAATTAAATTAAATATTACTATTTTTTTTAATTAAATAATGTTTTTTCATACCTTTATTATTAATTTTTCTCTCACATTCACTCTTAACCAATTTCAAAAATACTAAAAAATTTATGTGGGTTATATTATGTTTCCTCAAATATAAGGAAACACGGTATAATCCTCATAAAATTTTTACATCTTTCACTCACAACCACTCATAATCATCTCCTATAATATAAGATACTCACAAAAAAATAAAATAAAGAACGTGCTACTCTTAGTGGTTTTCTTTGGACAATGGAAGGACTCTCAAATCTCAATTCAGTTAAGCGAATGATTTGATTGAAATTAAACCCAATTCCAACTTTTTTTCTTTTAGCCAACAAAAAACACACAAAAATAATAATAATAATAAAATAATATAAATTTCAATGAATTCTAATGAAATTTTATTAACCAAACAGCCCCTTAAGATTCAATTAATGAGAGGTTACACTAATTATCCTTTTCTTAAACTATGTTTTATCTAGTAAACAAAATAAATATCTTCACGGTTTTGAATAAGATATTGAAGTGTAAAAATGTTAGTTTTAAAGTCACATCTCAAGTAGATTAAAATACTACGATTAATAACTTATTGAATATACGAATCAAGACAGAATAGTTCGATGATTGGATTTTTTCCTATTAATTTATAATTATTTTGTTTGAAAGCATCAGTTTTCCACTATTTCGACAAAATCCGACGGCCCCTTGTTGCAACTAAAGTTGTCGATAGTTGCCATTTAACCATGTCACTTTATATTTGTTTGATTAATATAATAATATACAACTATTCTACGTTGTCGCAAGTTACGATATTAATGTGTTATGTAAATACATGAGGTTGCAACGACTCAACTTTGAATAATGAAACACAAATAAGAAAAACATGTCGTAATGCTATATTTGGGAAAATCAAGAAAAAGTTTTTCATTGTAAATAGGATTGTAGATGATGAAAAGTGAATTAAAAAAAGAAGGTGAAGCGTAAGGGTGTTCAAATTCGGGCATCTGAATTTTTGGATAGTTAATTTCTACATCCGAATCTAAATCTGAATTTTCGGATATCCGAAGCCAAAATCAGATATCCAAAATTTCAATCTGGATTTGGATATTAAAACGGATATCTAAATTCTAAAGATATATCTTAAATTTAACAATATTTATAAAAATTAATAATTTTCATTAAAATATTTTCTGATGTCCGAACTTTTATCCGAAATATTCCAAAAAATCTAAAATTTCTAGTTAATGTTTATTATTTAATAGTTAAAAAAATAAATCAGATAATTTGGATATCCAAAATTTTTCAAAAACACTATATGAATTTGGATTAAAAATAATTGAAGTTGGGTTTAGGTGTAACAGGACGCCCATCTCATTGAGGGCGGAAAACGAATCGACTTTCGGATATCCGAAAAAACCATATCATATTTCACTCGGTTTAATTTTTAATTTAAAAGTTTTTGTTGAAACATAGCTTGACTTGGTTTTGAATAAGATATTTACCAAAATATATATATATATATATATATATATATATATATATATATATATATATATATATATATATATATATATATATATAACATCACAACCGCATATTATAAATCATAAAAAAAATAAATACCTTAAAAGTTAACAATAGTATTAAAATATTAAATATCAAATTTAAAAAGTTGAACCTTTAGAACGGTTGAGGACTTGAGGGGCGACGGTTGAGAAAAAGTAAACCACCCTTTAAAGGGCACTCGTAGGATTCGAACCGCCATAGTAGAGTTTGGTGTTTAGATCTAGGATCATTGAGCCAAGCGGTTATGATTATTTCACTAAAAACAATTGGTTCATTTATGTCTAGTCCATTAGTTTGTAACGTTACACGTGTCTCCTATGTTCACGTTTCAACTCTTTGGACCGGCTGTTACATTTTTCAAAACAGGGCGGTAACTAGGGTGTTCATAAGCCGTTGAAACCAACCAAACGACCTACACCAAAACAAGCTACCCGGTTTACGATTTATATAGCTATGTTCATGTTTCAGTTTTGATAGTTTAACTATTACATGATCCAACAACCAATAACTAAGAACTTGAGAGCTGAATCACGTGTAAACCAAGCAAATCGGACCACGAACACATAATGGCATACATGTGCATTCATACAACTTCAGGAGAAAGAAATCTAAAAAGTTAAAAGGGATGTATAATCATAAATCCAACATTCTTTTTTCATCAAGAAAGCTACATACATGGAGAAAATATATGTATAAAAAAAGGTTGCAAGAAACATAATTAAAAGGGATAATAAGGAATAAAACCATAATTAAAAACCTGTGAAATACCATACTGATTGATTTTATCAAAAATAAAATAAAATTGATGAAGCTTTTACTGAAATATTGACATGTGAAATAGAGGCCATTGTCACAATAAGCCAGCTTCAAAGAGGTTTCTCCTTCTTAGGGTTTCATCTACCAATTTGAATGTTTTCTTCACAAGTTTCTGGTCAAGAGCCGTGGTTCGGTAGATCTTGAAAACGCGGTCCTGGTGATCACATGTCACGTTTTGATAGTATAACTCTTCGAATTTCTTTTTCACAAACCTGAAATCATAGTAAACTTATCAAAATTTGAGTAATATCAACTCAAAGTGGTAATTCAGACCCGTCGACTTATGATTTATAAATGGGTTGAATTGGGTTATGTTTTATCCCTAATGATGAAAGCAAACAGGTATATGGGTTTAATGTTGAAAGTCACCAAACCTACTAACCTGTTTTAATAATTTTTTTTGCTTATTATTGAATTATATTTCCTTTAGTAATCGTGTTTAGCACACTAACGAGCCTTTGAACTAGCACGAGGTAGGTGTTTGTAAAAGATACCATACTTTTAAAAAAAACTGAGAATTATTAAAGAGAAAGTATTGCAGGTCATCCCAATCATTTTCAGCCCATAGCAAAGATTATCAATTTAGATTATTATTGAAATGAATGCTTACTCGTATGCATGCTCGACTTCTTGCTTTCCTGTTGAAACGGGCTGATAATCTTTGAACCACTCGCATACATTTAGGGGGACCTAGGAAATCAACTCTAAAATCTTAGACCAAAAGATGTAAGATAATTAAGAAAATAGTTGTAAACTTCAAAACTACCACTTACTTTTGAAACTTTTTTCTCAAAAATGTCAAACTTGTTTAGAAACAGCATGAAGGATGTTTTCTGCATATGCCAAAATACACAAGTGATGAATATTATCGGAATTAAAAAACATTAAATAAATGATGTATACACCAAGAAACATAACATTTTTAACCTTGAAACATGTTTGTTTTAGGACCCATTCGAAGAGTTCTTTTGTTTCCATAATTCGGTTCTTGTTTTCATCTTCAAATAAGGTTTGATCATACCTGGAAACACAGTTTAAATAATCAAGTTACATTACTGTTTAGAGCAGTTAAATATGAATTAAATGCAAATGGCATAAATAATCTTACTCGCTAATAGCAGCACAGAATATGACAGCGTTAACACCGTCAAATAAATGAATCCATTTCCTTCGCTCGTTTCTCTGGCCTCCAACATCATAAAGTCTATATACTTCACCATTTTTTTTGTTTTCCCCAACAGGGCTGCATGCAAACAAAAATTATGAATGGATTTACCTTAATCTAATCAACAAAAGCAGCCAAGAAAAATTGACAGCCTTATTTCATTTTCTTGATCAGAGAAGAAATTGAAGGGTCCCTTTTACTTGATATGAAGAGAAATATAGATGGAACCCACAAATTGCAGAACTGGAAATATAGGGAACTGAATAAAGGGTATTGATTATTAAAAAATGCTTAAATTTCTAGTTTTTGAGAACAGGAAACATAAGCAATTGGAAAGTTAGAAGATAAGAACTTTTCCTCAGAAACGAATTTTACCTGAATTGGATTTCTACTACTCCTGTTGTACGAACGCGAGCATGGAGAACATCCTCCTGCTCATGAAAACTTATTAGCAATAAAAGGATACAAAACTATATAAATTGGCTTCAACAAAGAGATAACACAGGCAGAGAGGTTATTTATCACTGAAAGGGGTGAGAGTTTCAATGGGGCATCTTTACAGTTGCATTAACCTGTAGATCACCCTTTAAACCTTTATATTGAAAAACAGGACCTATTAAGGTGACATTGTTTTAATATTTCTTCATTTCATTTTATATATATAATAGTTTTTGTTCTATCTCAAACAGTTCAAATAAAAAAAAAATAGCTACAAGGGGAATTAGTCAAAATGCCATAAGCGAACAAAGTCACCCAAAGTCAAATTTTATTGTGTACACCCACTTAATTGTCAACTGAAGATTTTACTAACCGTAGTAAAATAGTGTTTTTCGTAATGAAGCTAATTCAGTATTTATATAAAAAATCAAGAAATGGACAAAAAAGTGTAAATGAGTCAACCCAACCCAGCCCTTCCTGTTTTGGCTCATACTTTGACATGACATATTTCAACCCGAACCCATAAAATGGGTCAACCCATTTTGACTCGTTACCTAACCCTACCATATTGCCACGTCTAGTAGGAACCACGGCTCAATTTAGAGATAAGTATGAAATATTAGTTTTTGCTTCAAAGGAGTAAAAGTTCTTTGACAAGAAATATTACCGGATAAATTAAGGGATGTCACCATGTATCAAGTAAAATTAACGTGTATACCTTTGTAGGGATATAATTTGCCTCCGACAATCTCTGCAAGTTTTCCATGAAGTAATCTGCACAGTCTGGAACTTGGAGCTCATTCCCACGAGCATATGTTTCCTGCACGCAATGCACACAATATAAAACACTTGAAATGAACCAATAGCCTATTAGGTAAGTAATACAACAGTCCTAGGCTGCAAAACTGACAAAAAGGTTTTACAAAAAAAAGAGCTGCAAAATATTAATCTGCCACATATGATATAGATACCTGTATAGCTGGATCTCTCCAAATTTTTAAGATGTCTTGAACAAGCTCTTCAGTAAGACGAGGATAATCCAACCTACCTCCAATTTCTGATAGTTTCTCTCCAATTTCCTGGTACAACAATATTTCAATTTCAAATTAATTTGCCACTTCCAAATAGACAAATGGCAGAATAGTTGCCATTGACGAATCCAACAAGTTTCTGTTTACTTTCATTTATGATAACGTCTAGGGGATAAGTCTTTTATGAAGATTAAACCGCAATTAAGACCAATTAACGGTCTCAGATTTTTTTTTTTTATTCCACTCCAAACATGCTTCATTTGCGTAGTGTACCTAATTATTGTGATTTGAAGTTGCAATATCAGTTTCTAATATTTGGATAAACAAAATTCTGCTTCTGATAATCTGACATATAATGAGGCTTTAGATATTAGTTTAATACTAGCTGGAACAATACTGATTATCCAGAGGTAAACTAAAGTTACTTATTTAACCCTTCTTAACCTAATTTGAGAGGATTTTACTCGCATTTCACAAAATGTCCTCTTTGTCAATCCTGATTAGTACAAATTCCTATAATGGAAGCAAATCCGTAAACTATCTCTAATATCCGGTTTTTTGATAGCTGATTGTCTGAATCTTATAAATCATAACACATCATCACTTTCCAAACACGAATCCTATCGACCCCATTGTTGTATGTTTAGTGTTCTATTTAATCTTTATAGAGCTACACATTGGACACAGAAAAAATTATAAAAAAAAACTCAGTATCTACATAAACATTAGATCCATCTTACACAAAAACCCCTCTCCTTACATGTAAAATAGGCTATTAGGTTAATAAAGTCAATGAACACTACCTTATTGTCAACGCATAATGCATACTTTGATGAATCTGCTTCACTTAAAGCCAACTCCTTTGCTCCATCATGTAATATCTATTAAAACATCATAAAGTTTATAATTAAGAAAATTACCATCACATTGTCAACATCAAAAGATTCAGTCAACTTTTCAAATCACTTAGTTTCTTTATAGTTTACAATTTACAATTTTCCAGGTTGTGTGAAACCAAAGAAACATAATACTCTAAACACACCCTTTCGAGTATTGCATACTTTTATTGTCTGATAGACATTTGCATGGATAACTGAGGTGTAGCTCAGAAGCTCTCTCTCATCAAAGCCAGTTTGGAATAGTAGTTTTATCTGCACAATAATCACATTTCCCTCTTTATAAGTAAATATTATAACTAATTTGATAACATTAACAACAGATTCGCGTAGTGATGCTACCTGTTTGAAAATGGTGGACTTTCCTGACTCTCCAGCACCTAAAAATTCATTAATTACAGATGATGTATTCATGGATATTTAAACCAAAAACATAAAATATGCTACTTGCAAAGTGTTATATACCAAGTAATAAAAGTTTCTGAATATGTTTTTCAGCCTTTGTTTCTTGCTCAATCCGCCTATCTATTTCTGCTGCCTGAAAGCCATTTGCTTTAGCGTCAACCTGAAGGATATGTGAATGAAAGGGCAAAATGGGAATACAATCAAATGTTGTGCAGATTACCTTATCATTTTCTTCTGTGGTAGCTTGATTACTACGCTTGTGTCTACTACAGAGCAACCCCATGTTCTGAACTACAGTATCTAGCATGGAAATTTATACCAACCAAGATTCAAGATGCATTTTCATCAACAGAATCTTGTGAAATATTATGCTTTCATTATACACATCTCACCTGAAATCCATTAAATGTCCCCAAAACAAAGGTTCAAAATGAAGTTCAATATTGGTAATATTTCGTAACCTTTTTTTTTTCCTTATAATGCAATTACGCAAATACATAGAGAGAAGTTTGTCACTTGTAAAAAACGACAACTAAGAAACCAACTGCCTCTACAGTATATTGATACACGAGTTAAGTTACGTTCAAGATATAACAAAATTAAAAACGCATTTATCGCTCTGATACCCTCTTTCAAAAGCTGAACAATATCTATCTCCAGTATGTCCTGTTAATATGATAATCCCTGGATCCCAAGAATATCCTTGCAAGTTGGTAAGTTTGAGTTAACTTAGACATTCAATATTAAGTTATATATCTTCAAACAATTTGATTTAAAAAAAAAACATTTTCATAGCAGATATATATCTAAAATACTTGGTGCAAAATGCAACTACCATTCAACATAAATTGCAATACGCGCTCAATTTATGACTCGTCAAACTAGCTCGAGCCTGATTTGGTCGTGAATTGGCTTAAACTTGCTAGTTGAACAACTCTAATTAACACAAGCATTCAAGTTCAAGTAAGCATTAAAGAACAAATCAAAGCATTGAATAATTATGCAATTCACTATACAAATATAGGTAGCATTGCAACTTTTTCTTAAAGCAGATGGAGCAAATTTACCCTATTAAACTGATTCAATCCAACTCATTTTCCTAAGCCTTCAAATCACTAAATCGTCAATTATATCACAACATAAAAGGAAATTATACAAACAAGCACTTAACTAACTAAAGAAACTCCTAAATCAAGCACAAGCACACAGCCACACACTAGCAATAGCTCCAAAACCGCAGAAACCACATCCACTAAGCATCCGTATGAACACCAATGCCGACACACAGCAAACAAATTCCAGAAAAATACATTCAAACGCAAAACCTACACCACAAACGCAACAATTTCCCTCCGATTTCATCAAATTCAAGCGGCGCTCCAATTCACACCGGTGAATCAAACAATCGACAACAGATGTATGTAACACACGATGATTAAACTACAACATGATTGAAAATTTCGATTTGTACACGAAATCAAACAGTATATAGATTTGTATTCAGTGAATAATGATGCTAACCATATGAGAGTGTAGGATCCACCGGAAGAGATGAAGGTTTTCAGTTTTCACAGTGATCTGTTGTTGTTGAGAGAGAATGTGTGAGGGTTTTTATGGAACCATGGTTGAGTTAAATGTTGGCTGAAGCTGGACTCCATTTTGACTTTTGAGTTTTGTGTTCTCATATTTTCTCAAAATAGTTTTCTTACGATATTTATTTACTAAAAATGTTTAGATTGAAAATTATTTATCAAAATAGTGTTTTAATTATGTTTTTGTTAAAAAAATCAAAAAACTTCAAAACTTCAATTAGTAAGTTTTTCTCTTCTTTTGTTATTGGATAATTTTATTATATCAAATGTTATTGATTTAATTATTTTTTACTACTTTCAATATATTAAATACTTATAATACATATGTTTTAATTCATTATCTTTTCTTCGTCATAAATCAAATAATCATAAATGTACCTGCTTCTATTTATTGTTTTGATAATATAAACTATATAAATTTATTTTGTAATGAATCGTGTTCTATTCTAATTACTAATTTTTCGGTAATCACAAAACAATGATTTAGATACATTGTATACTTTAATTTTTATAAAATAAAATAAATAATCGTAAAAGTTAAAGAAAGAAAACATAGTTAATTTAAAAAAAAAGAAACATCGTATTTCTATATGGGTTTTTCAAAAGACTCGTGAATCGCAACTCTTCTACAAAGGGTGGAAAAGATTTGCTTAAAATTGTCCCGTTTGTCATTTTTTTTACTTAATAATATTAAAGTGTGTATCTAATGTTTATTTCTCACTCGCTTAAATGCAATATGTACAAACCGACTCGAGTTGAGTAGATTTCGAGCAAGCTTTCTTCAATTTTTTTGTGAGAGGGCTATGAATCGCATGCTTTTTGAAAAACTTTAATAAAACTACATTATCGTTACTAACTTAATTTAAACAAATTATCGAGTTTTAATTTCTCTTAAAACTGTAAACTTATAAATCTATTTTAATTTATTATTAACAAACTGAATATTTTTGTTTTTATGATTATGCGAAACTTTTCTATCATACAAAATGAGTATAATAAAGAATTATTTTTTATTTTTTTTTAACATTTAAAACTGAAAATTAAGCATTTAGTTAATTGAAATTAGTAAAATATTTAATTAAATCATTAATTTTTAATTAAGTATAGTTATCCAATAATATTAGGAGTGAGAAACTTACAAGTGAAACTTTCACTAATTATCACAACAAAAACACCATTTTGGTAAATAATTTTCTATCTACACCTTTTTAGTAAATAAAATTTGTAACAATACTAGTTTGGGGAAAAACTTCATATTTAGGTGTTTTGATTTTTATATCATCTTAATTGTCTTTTTCAATCAAATTATGTTAAGAATTTAGGGTTATTTTAGTATTTATAGTTTGAAAGAATAAAACGAAATGATTAAAAACTTTAGATGTAGAAAATTGAATTAGGTTTTCGGGTTTGAATGATTGTTACTAAACTAACCTATTATCGTTTTGTGTATTGTCAGAATCTTATAACATGCCAAATATAACCTTATATGTCTTTACAGTTAGTATATTATTATTAATAATAAATTACTTGATAAGCATTTGAAAATACATGATTAAACGTGTGCACATGCACGTGATTAAACACACGTAATTTGATCTGTTATTGTGTGTGCTACCCATTGTTGCTATATGTGTCCTCATTCTCCCTTGGATCATCACCATCCTCCACTCCTTCGTCGTTAGCGGGCGTGTTTTGTGGCATTGTGATTCGATTTCTTCCATGGGATGAGAGTGTCTTTGTGTCAATTTTGCATGTGTGATTTTCATCCATGTTTAGGATTTTTATACGGAATGGTTTGTAGTTTTGATTGTGTTAAAGGTTTGTACAATGTACTTATATTTGTGCTTAATTTTAAGGGTTTAACTTTGTTGATAGTTAAGATTTGTTAAGTCTTTTTAAATGCTTTAAAATCACTTTGGAATTGATATGTTTTGTGACTTTCTTATATTTAAGTTAAGTTATAGGGTGGTGGAAGGTAGGGGTTGGTGGCTAGGACAATGGTTGGTGGTAATCAGTATGACAAACCATAAACAATTCTTTTGTTAATATAGTTAGTGTAAAAATCATCAATTATAAAAGTTGAAATATTATTTGACCTTTTTTATCCTAAACTACCAAATTTGGCATTCAAAATTTTATAACCACAAAAAAGGAAAAAAAAACAAAAAACAAAAAACAAAAACTAAAAGCAAATATATTGCTATGTCTGACACTTGTCATGTAATATCTCTTCATTTTGAGAAAAATTGGATCCTTCTTATTTGTCTACTTTTCATACATCAAGAGAGAATAATAGAGTATGAAAACAATGATCGAAAAATAAATGTTTTGTTAAGAAAGTGTAGATTTATTTAAAGCTTAGAAATTAAAAAAAAAATGGTATGCAAAAGTTATGAAAAGTGACCCTTAACTCCATTGATTACATGGTCCTTGATTTCACTAATCTGCTTTACCTGATTTGAGTGTCACTAGCATTCAATTGTTAGAAGGCATCTTGTGCAAGAAAGCTACTTCATCGTGACCATCATTAACCTTTTGATCTATGAATTTAAGTTCAAGATGTTCTTTACTTGTACAAAAAAAATTTATATAGAGTGAATAGTAAATTACTGTGCTATTAGTATTCATCCATATAGACTATAGTCAATCTAAAAATAGAGAACCTTTTAAATATTTTAATGTACTGGAAATATGATCGTAATTTCTTACAAACAAAACATGAGGTGCGGAGTGCACGTTTATTTGAGTTTATTGTGATCTTCTTAGTGGCGAAGCCTTTGAGCAATAGGAGTTCTAAGAGAGCAGCGCCCCTGATACCGGGGTTTAATGGGCAAAGCCCCTGATTGGTTCGAGTTAAAAAATTGATTTTTTCAAAAATTCACATGTGAAATTTGAGAAAACCGTCTTTAGCAATTTCATCTCATCCTTACAAATTTCGATTTTAGCACATTTTGGTCATTCTGTTTCATCACTTGGTTCTCAAAACACACAAAACACAAACTTCGTTCTTGATCTTAGGTTGTATCCGATTATATATTCGAATGAATCATCTAATAATTCAAATCTGAAAATGTTATTCACATGAAAATCGAATAAATGTATAGGGGATGTATGTTTAACAAAACCCAATTTCTATTACCAATAAGAAAACAAATTATAATATGGACAGAATCTATAAGTATTCAGTTTAAACACAAATTCTTTTGTTCTGGTGTGTAGGGTACGGATAATCTTGTCAAGTGTTCTGATTATTATGTAAGCAAATGATTCAACAAGACAAAATACAAGTCAAACAAAAATAAACAAATACAAGTTAAAAGTAACATCCCTTCCGCACAAAACTGTTTTTTATAAATAACAAAATACTCAAAGTTTTTACTTTGTTGTCTTACTGGTACATATATGTTTTTTTATATTATTTCTGGTATATATTAGTGTTTTTTTCTTGTTTATTACTTTTAAGATGAAATTATGGAGGGTCAATATTGTAAGCTTTCATTATTTATAATAGTCTATAGGTTTTGGTTTCTTATGTATAATCAATATTTTCCAAGTTACATTTGCTATTATTATTAAATTAAAAATAATATGCTGGAAATTTTACCAAGTTACATTTGCTATTATTAAGTTTATTTAACCATGTTATAAATTGTTTAAAAATAAATCAAGTTGATGACTTTCGTAATTTACTTTTACATAGAACATCAACTAACTAATTAAAATTTTGTTTAATAATAACTTCTAAAATGATAAAATAGTTTATTTACTTCCATTCATTTAATACACAAATAATAATGTTTCTCATACAAACCCTATTTGTTTTGATAAAGACGTATCCTTACAGCATTTAATGATTAAAAATAAATAGCTCGATCATACGTAACATTAAATGTATAATCAATTTAAACATAGGACCCTAAGAATTACATATGATACCAGGTTCACGTCAGATTTAATGAGAGATAAAAAAGTGATTTTAATTATGCCATTACATATTAATCGTACCATATGACACGGTTAAAAAAACAATTTGTACATGTTATTTATAAAAGTCTATCGGATTTTTAACTTTCTGATAAAAATATGTTTTGTCAATGCTCCTCGTTGTTCATGACCATCTCTTTTTATGTGATGAAATGAGTTTATATCAATTATCACAAGCGATAGAAATATGTTGATTTAGTAACTAATTAAACACATTATCTACAGTGTCGGACCTAATAATTTATCATATGGGTCGTGTTAGATTGTTGATTAGGTCATAGCGGCCAGATAAAAACTAACACTAGATTGTAGCAAAAAAAAAAGTATTCATACGATAATGAGATGATATACTAAATTATTCTAGCTCTATAACTCTAAAAATTGAACGTCATGAATTGGTGTTTCACAACTATTCAACCATTAATGTTTAAAACATAACCGAGCATTCTAAATTCCAATTATGTACTTGAGTTCGGTTAACTCGTTACATGCTCTTAATCTGATTTACGAGAATATATAAAAGCAAAAACTAACATGAATGGAAAGGTGTCACAAACTTATCAACATTCCTCAAATTAAATCTCCCACATCTATCCTACTACACGTCCCAAAAAGAACATTCTAATGATAAAAAATGGGATATGTTTTAAAATAAAAAAGTTGGATGTTTAAATCTTGTAAAATGTAGTTATCTATAATATTCTTATAATATTTTGAGAATTACTGTGCAAACCCCTTATAATTATCATGAAAACATCTACGAACATAGCTAATTTTAATTTTGACTTTTATGGTATAACTTCTAGATCAAATATGGTTACATGAAGGTCCGTCATATAAAACGAAAGGGTAGAGAACTGCATAATTGTTATTTGTTACAAAATAATCATAAACAATCCTTTACTCCTTAAGTGTGTTTATCTCATAGCATAAATGTGAAGTTTATTTTTATCTCATCTCATACTCTACTATCAAGTAAGATTTATATATTTGTTACTTATTTATTCCTTAATCAAATTAAATAATTATAACCATTTTATCATGTCTCAACTAACTCAAATTTGAAACTATTTTGCTCCCTGTTTTTTACCGGTTGCACCATTAACCGGTTAAAGTGAGAAATTTTAAAAAGATTTAGCTTTTGTAATTTTTTTAATCTAACACATGCCAAACCCAACTAACCTCTTTCTTTTTATTGTTATGCAGTATACATTATTGAAGCCTATATCATAGATCTTGAATTTTAAAAAGGAGAGTAAATGATAACTATTATGTAATTAAAATAAAAAGTTTGAGTCGTTTAATGAAGTTTTCATAAATATGATTGATCTTTCGAAAGTAAACTAAACACAATGTTGGCTACTTTATCACACGTTAATAATGTTTTTTTTTCTTAGATGTCTTTCTCTTGTAAGTCTTCTCTAACCCATAATTTCGTACGGTATACCTTGCAAGCTCCAACCGTCTCGTAAATTTATCTCCCAACTCACAACCCCTCTCACCGACTAACGCACTTTCTCCTTTTGTAGACCTCTGATCAAACGCGTACAAGATCTCTAGTGGATAGACTTAGACGAGGCATCAATGATTAAGCACTTAACATGTGTAGAATCTAGATTATGAAAAGTATTTGTTCATCTTTTCTTTCCTTCTAGAATGACTTTTCTTCTGAGTTAGATTAGACATCAATTTTTTCAGTTCACTTACTTTAAACGTAATAAATTCAAAAAGAAAATAGATGGCTTACGAGATTTGACTATTAGATAATACTATAATAGGTTTGTTAATATGAGCCCACTGGCCATTAAGTTTCTAGGATTTTAATTATATTCTTAATTTATTATTCAATAATAATAAATCAATCTTTTATCTTTTTACATGGTATTAGAGCCTTATGGTTTTGGATATTTTTTTTTTCTTACATACAAACCCTACTTGTCTCCACTTGATAATAATCCTAGACAGGGTGGCGTGCCGCCGCCACAGCCCTATCCGACACCGTTCTCTTGTTTAGTTTCTTCTTCTATTTTCCCGTTTCTCTTGTGAATAAAGCTTCGATTTTTTTTTAAGATTTCGGTTAATCCATGTTTCTGTTCCTGCTCATTTAAGATTTTGTTCCATGCTTCTACTATGATCTCCCTGACTTGGGATTCCAAGATCCAAACTAAACCATTAATTTATGTTTGTTTGGAAAATAGTTTTCAAGCCCCAATTATTCAGTGGTTTTGTTTTATACTTTTTGCCGTTAAAACCACAATAAAAGTAACGAATTTTTTTTCTCTCTCTCTCTATTTTTTTTTTTTTTTTGATTTTAGGGTCATCCTCCCATCATTATTATTATTCTACAAGAGTACAAGACATACAAAGAATTGATTATGTCTTATTTTGTGTGATTTCCGTTTCCTGCAACCCTACACACAAACAAAATTTACTTTTGTATGCTTTTAAGTTTTACCGATCTCATCCAATCAAACAACATCTCTTTCTTTGATCTACGAATCTCACCTCTCTTTCGAAGAGATTGCTGCCTGACCACGATCAACAACATTGTTTTTTTTTTTCTGTCTTTTTAGATCTATGGATCTCGTCTTGATCTATAGATTCGAGAGACGGCCACATACTTTTGAGGACTAGGACTATGGTCCAATGGGTTTTTTTGATGACTCTGGATGGCACAATCAAGCAACCTATGGATAACATAATCAATCATAATGTGGATGGCAACATCAAACACAACATGGATTTATTGGCGAAAGTTTAGATTTCGGAGTCGATTGGAGCATTTTTATCTTATTATTATTGGTTTTATGTTTTTTTTTTTGTTTCCCAGTCTTAACGTCCGGTTAGTTCCACTTCGAATGCACATGGGCGCATTAGGTTATTAGAGCTTGTTTTATATTCTCTATATATTTTAATCAACTATTCAATAATAATAAATCAATCTTTTACCCTCTTACAATGAATTGTGAGATTATGAAATATACGGTTTTAATTAACCTAACATGTAAAAACAACATTTGCTCAAATGCTCATATTCATCCAAATTAAGCTACAGAAATAAACATGAAACAGCCTCTTCATGTTCGTTTGATTTGTCAAATTGCTTGAGCACATCGCTATTTTATTTTGTTGCCAACAATGTTTTGTTAAGTGTGGATAACAATTTTGTTATAAGCAAACTTTTTTCCCTCAACAATGTAAAATGAAACTATTGAGCTTACTCGTACAAAGGAAGTATAGTGTTCGGTTGATGAAAAATCAAATTGGCAAAAAATAAGTTTAAAAACCCGAATGTGATTTATAATAAAAATCCAATTAAAAATCAAACTGGCAAAAATTAATCGTCGCCTGAGAGATTCGAACTCTCGCGGGGAAACCCCATGTACTTAGCAGGCACACGCCTTAACCACTCGGCCAAAGCGACTTTGGTGTTGTTGTGAAATAAGTATTTCTTCTTATCCATTAATTGTTCTATTTGATTATTTTAAGTAATAGTAATTGCGTTGAATTAGCTTAATTATTTCATTAAGAAAAAAATAGAGAGAATATATTTCTTGTTGAACTTTTTTTTTTGTGTTGTATGTTTGGTGGGAATGATATCCAGTCCGTACAGTTATCGTTTAATATTAACACCTTAAAAGAACTAAAAAACACAACATTTAGGATATCGATCAGTCTGTTTATTTAAACTTCGTGTTAATTGAGGTTTAAAACAAAATAATCATTCCTTGGGTTTGGTTCAGTCAGTTTTGGTTGGGTTCCAGGTTTGTAATATTTTACAAATGGATCGTAAAAATATAGCAAATGGGATTACGGGGATATGAGCATGTTTGCTTCAGAAGCACTAATATGTTTGTGATAACCGCATAGTGCACTCGTGCGATGTTAGCATGAAACATTGAAAGAAGACAGATCTTTCAAGATCAAGTAATTAGACATCAATATAACATTTGGTTTAGCATGAACAATGATATCATCATCATGAAAGAACAAACATGCAATCTACGTATCTTTCAAGTGTACTAGTACAGTTACAATTTGCCTATTTCGCCTTTATCATAGTATTTAGTAATTTAGACCACCGTAATTACAAAAATACGGTGTCTGCATTTCTATCACCAACTGTACATACAGTATACAGGTGGTGTAATCAAAGTATCGACTCCAGCTGCTTCAAATTTGGGTCTAAGTTTTCCGAGGGATAATCTTCTTCAGGAGTGTTATATGCGTCAGCTATAGCCTTTCCCTTTTCTAGCACATCAGCAGGAACAGTCTGAAGTAGGCTGCATTATAACGAACAGGTAGACAATTGCATAACCACTTATAAACAAATCAATATATCACATACTGATCTAATTTTATTGTGGAAACCCAGTTGCAGAAAAAGCAGTCAATAACATGCTAACCAAAGGAATCAAATAAAAAAACACAGCTTGCGCATGCCTAGGTATCCTTAAAGGGGGTTAAAGGTAAAAACCAGTGGAACCTGGATTTGAACCTGAGATCTTTAGAGGGACTCATTACTCAAGGACATGTAGGCAGCTGCATAACCACTTAAAAGTAACAGAATAGATCACATACTGAACCTATTATTGTGAGAACATGTTACCGGAAAACTCACAGGATCCACCACAACAATACTAACCAATGAATCAGATAAAAAACACAGCTTGTGCTTGGTAGTTGGCCTTCAAGGGGGTTAAAGACAAAAGACTAGTAGAAGCTGGATTTGAAGCTGAGATCTCTAGATCTCTGCCAGAGGACTCAAGAGCTTGCCACCGCCACACTTTGTCACCCCCTTGAAGGTTAATTCAATTGCATTGTTTTTTAGAAACAAACCTGTTTAATGCATTAACAGCTATGCCGATATTTGACTTCATAGACTTGACTGAAGCTCCAGGATCACTTCTTGACGCATGTAGCAACAATGAATCAAGTTCTTCCAACGCTCTTCAAAGAAGAAACCCATTAGTCAGAAAAAGGTGGCCATAAATATCATTACAATTTTCATGAGACGTGAGACGAGTATATAAATTACTAAATTTATGACAAGAGTAGTACTTGAGACATTGATCCACATCATTAGAAGCATTTTGATCATTGCCAGCTTCATTTGCATACTGTGCTACCTGCACATTCATTCAGAACCTAATATGAAATTATGAACATAAATGCTTATACAAACACACAATCATTCACATATCGTTCACAACTTCACAAATTATATGAATCTATTTGCTGATTCATTAAGAAAATTCACAAAAGGTCTGGACTTACTGCTCGAATGTTCATACGTAATGATGCTGCTGGGCCCGCACGTAATAGACTCCTGCATGCAGCATACTGAGGCTGGTCTGTTTCCAGTGTTTTACCTATAAAGTATACAACAATGAGGTTTTATATAAATCTTAGCACAATATCAATATCATCCAAAATCATACTAACAATTAAATGTCTGAAAATGAGTCGAATGTCTAAAATACCCATTCTAGAATGACAAATTAGGGAGATATTGTCAAGTAGACTCAAGAGTCAAGACAGCTGAGATTCTTTTATGATGAAATCATGAAAAAAGGAAAATGGGCAAGTTGACTTGGAACAGCTCTAATCAAAGACATTGTTGCAATTCTCTAGAGGGAACGCTAAAATGGAAATTGTTACAAATTTTCTGAGACAAAGGTATTACTAGGATGGTGAATGGTATAAAACAGTGACAGATTGGGTAAGTAGGGTGACAGGTCAAATAGGTAGCCTTTTTGTACGAGTGAAAATGGGTCGATTTGGGTTAAAATCACATTTTGTCCAAAAACAAATTATAAATTAAATAAACCATTAGTGTTGCATATATAAATATTATAATACTTCACTAATAATATAGTCTTTTACATAAAATGACTTAGGAGGTTCATGCACTAAATAAACTTTGGGTGAATTTTGACCCATTCTGTCTGTTTATTTAAATTCAACTGTTTTATTAAACCTGTTTTACATGTTAGAGAAAAAAAAAACCAAAGGCCTATTCATAAGCAACTGAATCAAAAGTGATGAAGATAGAGAAACTAATATTACCTAATTCTTTAATCTGCAATTCCGTCAAGATGATAGCTGGTACGTAAGACTCCAACGGTTCAAGCTTTTTTCTAGTTGACATATATAAGAGAAATTATTAATATCAAACATAATGATTCATTTCATATAACAAAGGTGGAAAAATGACAGTCGGGTGAGAATAGTCAAACAGCTCATCTTTAAGTGCAGGACGACCAACAACTCCTTTTAAAATGTTAATGCGTTAAATATGATTACAAAAAAACTATTTATTACAGCAATGATTTGTATTTTTAGTTAAGAGAGTTTGGAAGTTTTATGCAGTTAACTACACTCCAGATGTTTTTTGACCCGTATTCGTTTTAGTTAATCTTTTGGCTTAACCCGTTTGACCAGTTAGAATTATAATCAACCCATTCAAAGGAAAACACCCAAATATCAAAATATCATACATAGCATTACCATCACAAAGCATACGCAAATACCATACATAGCATTGCCAATTTGCCATCACATATTCACATTACATACCCATATATCATAGCATGACCATCACATCCATCAGAAACCTATAAATGTAACCCCTATTTTGAAAGGTTAGAACTCAAAACACTTCCAGACTGTATCAAACAACTACACAATGAACTAGACAGATTTGCTTTATGTGATCAAATTGAAATTGACTATAGCTCAAACATTAAACACCAAACCACCCTAATTAAAGGAGAAGGCGTTATGTCATCTATCATCTATGTAATATTGCAATTAACTTCATAATAGTCACTATTGATCTAAGGTATTTGACCAAAGTCAAAATCATCGTCCACCATTACCTTTTCACGTACTTATCAAACGGACTACCTGCCACAGCATCTGCATCCAAATTCAAATTCAAATTCAAATTCAAAACCAGATCTTAATTTAAAACACTAAGCAAATCCGATCATAATTCAACTAAAAATGTCAATTTAGAATGTTAATCAATTATCAATCTCTCAATTTCGTATCGTTTCATGTGCTGATTGATGAAATATATGTACAAACTACAAACTAACAATCAAACATCGGCGTACGTTTAGGGATCGATAGACAGTGGAAGAGGACGAGAGAGATGGAGACCAATCGCCTACTTTGCCTCTGTTCATGGGGGAACACTGCGCACCTCACCGTTGTAGCTTTCAACTTTCTCACCGGAGATAACTCCGGAGGAATATTCCGGCTAAACCTCGAGTTGAAGTGGCTGGTGCTAACGTGCGCATTGGTGGTGGTTGTCGCCATCTCGTTCTCTCAGTTTTAGCGGGAGGGGTTCTCAACTGTGAGGCTCTTATCACTTTACACTCTTTGTTAACGTGTGCCTTTACGATTTTACCCTTGGTGGAGTATTTTGCATAGTAACCCCTTCTAGTTCTATTTAATATCGATTTGTACCCTGATTAGGGTGTTCCGAGTGGGGATCCGAAAAGGGGTTGGGGCCTTGGTGAGTGACCGAATTGGTGAGTGACCCTTGACTTATTCATCGATTTAGAACATTGAATAACTGTATTATGACATTGATTGTTCTTTTAGTGTCATAAAAATTATTTTTAAGTTTTACCCCTTGTAAATATAGTACTTAACTAATATTTTTGGTTCTAGAGATTCAATCTTCGTCAATTAATAATGTGGAGTCGGATTTTGAAAAAAAAAAGGACAGTGGCGGAGCTTGAACATTCCTGTATGGGGGGTAGATGTGTACAAACCGGTTTTTGGGGCCAAACCGGTCCGGTTTCAACCGGTTTAAACCCCAAACCGGTTTCAGGGCTAGGATATTCAAACCTATCGAACCGGTCCGGGCCAGTTTGAAAACCGGTTCGATTTTTCATTTTTTTTTTAAATTTAAATTTTCCAAACACCCAAAACAGTACAAAGAAGAAACGCCCAAACAAAAGCGTTCGAACAGTGCTCATGCGCCCAAACAGTGCTCATGCGCCCAAACAGTGCTAATGCGCCCACAGTGCTCATGCGCCCAAACAGTTCTTATGCGCCCACAGTTCTCATGCGCCCAAACAGTGCTCATGCGCCTGAACACTTGGCCAAATTTCAGAAGTTTTTCACACTTATCAAATTGTTCAAAACTTGTTCAATTGATCTAAAATATTATTTATTTTTATCAAGGATTACACATTTATATAAATTATTTATAAATATTAAAACATAAAACATAAAACATTAAATAAAAATATAATTATGATTTATGATACATGAAAAATTAAATATGATTATTTAACTTTATCAAAGATTACACATTTATATAAATTATTTGTCACACCCTCAATTTCCACGAACGGGGTATTACCGTTAGGCGTGTGACATACCAGGATCTCAGCCACTAGTTACACCAAACGACACGTCAATTACAAAACATAATTATTTGTTAACGTTTAAAATTTCCAAAGACAGAGTTATTAATGTAATCATAATAATAGTTGCGAAAGCATAATAAGTCTTAGTTCTTAAATGGCGCAACACGCACAAACCAATTAAATAAAGTTCATGGAAATAAATGTAAATGAATCACGTGAGACGATAAATGCATGAATGATATGATCCTAAGCGTGCGCATTTTGAGAACCTGAAAGAAACATGCTAAAGTGTCAAACACAAGGTTGGTGAGTTCACAGGTTTATCGGAAAACAGTAAGTATTAGTAATGAAATCCAGATTTAGTAATCAAAGCATATGAGTAGGTAGCTAGCTCACAATAAGTCACTATGTGAATGAATTTCGCGACCGAGCTGACAGTAATAATGTAATGAATGCCCCGGCTGTGGGTACCAAACCAGTTCTGATGCGCCCAAACAGTTCTTATGTGGCCAAACAGTTCTCATGTGGCCAAACAGTTCTCATGCTCCCAAACAGTTCTTATGTACCCTAACAGTTCTCATGTGCCTAAACAGTTCCCATGTGCCCAGTTACTTAGAAAAATTTATACATTTACATGTAATAAAACACACTCACAAAATTCATACACACACATCCAACATGATTATGCATACAAATATACATGGCCAACACATCTCACAAACCATACTACCACTGCCGATCAAACCCGAAATATAAGAACGCACCCAAGACCACACCCACGTACCAGCCGCATATACATTCATGCTAAATGTACACACCGCACGTTCACACGCATACCATCCGAACACACACACACACAAACCGAAAATGTCACCAATGAAATCGCATGAAACCGTAGACTGAAACTCGAAACCGTAACGTATTGGATTAGAATAATAATCGATATTCATACCGAATGAAATACGGGACGGATTCGATCACCGTTCCTGGTTGCCGGTTCACTCGATCGGGAACAGAGATGTCACCGGAGGGTGATGGAGAGGCGACCGTTGCAAGGGGGGGTCGCGATCGAGGCAAAGGATCGCTATTTTAGGCTGTGTAGCTTCCACAGAGAAGTATCGAAAGTTGAACAGCGGTTGTTTGCACTAGAGTTAGCATGCGACGGTGGGGAGGGAAAGGTTTTTAAAGAACGGAGAGGATGGGGAATTATAGGTTGGGCAGTTAGGGTTGATCCGAGAGGGGGAAAAGGGGTCGGTGGACCACTTTGAAGTTTAGGATGACTTGGGGATGGTTTAATTAAATATATAATTGCAATAAAACTTTTAATAGTAATTATAATTGTTTAATGATTGCTTATTTCGCATAAATTTAAATAAACGCATTTGACCAAAGAATAACCGGATAACGAGGAACTATAAGTTAACGGGCAGTAGAGTTAACAGTGGTGACCCGAAATTCGGGGTGTCACATTATTTATAAATATTAAAACATAAAACATAAAACATTAACTGAAAATATAATTATGATTTATGATACATGAAAAATTAAATATAATTTATTTTTATCAAAGATTACATAAAATGTAAAATAAAGATACTATTCAAAACATATAAACAATTCAAATGATGTAAACTTTATTCTTCGCCATCAGAACCCGAGGTATTACGAAGGAACTCGTCATATGCCGCTTCATCATCGGTCATTCCGGGTGTCAATCCATCGTCTACTTCGTCTTCATATATTTCGGCTTCATATTCTAATTCTCATTCAAGTGAGCATTTATATTGTATTCTTTCAGCTGCATCCAAATAATCCTTCAAGCAAATACACATTTCAACTGCTCCGGGAGTGAGTCGGGTTCTTCATATTGATATAATCCTGCCACTAACAGAAAAAACAGATTCCGAAGCTACCGTGAAAGCTTGGACGGTTAGTAAATCTCGGGTCATGGTGGATAGGATTGGAAATTGATCTTCCTTACCTTTCCACCAAGCCAACAAGTCAAAATTTTTAAAATCTTGTGGAGTCATGGTGGATAAAAGGTTTGTTCCACTATACCTCCCGATTTCACTACTCGGAGTGTTACCACGTTGACGTTTATTGCATTCAGCTTAAAGTATTATACAAAGCAAACATTGAATCACTTGAACCTTCGTCATGTGCCGCATGCCGCATAGACTCATGTATGTTTGATGTTTCACCATATTTTGCTAAATAAACATCAAACATTTGGCCTAAATGTGTGTTAAAATTATTTTTTGCACTTTGAGCATAATATGTGTTTTCTTCTTCTAAATCCAAATTAAAAGTAATTTTATCAAGTAAAGTTTCAACCCCCGATGATTTAAACAAGGGTTTAAGGCAGCACATGTAATAACCGGATGCATTTCTTTAAAATATTTTTTTAATTTTTCTTTCATTTGTGGTATCATATCCGAATAAGGTCTATCCCTACACGACAACTCATTTAATTTTGAAGTCATTAAGTAAATTTGGTGAAGTACTAATAGACTCGTTTGATAATAAACTCCAGAAAGACAAGTAGTTGCGTTTTTAAAAACATTAAGCATTTTGGTTATTTCTTCAATAATAGCCTAACCCGATGGATGGTAAGTCGAAGCCTTTTCACGACTCACCAAAGCATTATGAAAGGCTATTAAACTTTATTTTTGGTCAATAGCCTTTTCAAACATGTTACAAGTCGAATTCCATCTTGTAGGTACGTCCCAATTCGGACCTAAACATTTGAAATTTGCGTCTTTACAAAACTTGCAATACCTACTATATCTTTGGTTACTGCTAAAAATATCACGTAACATTCTTCTAAAACTATATTTTACTATTTCAATAGTTTTTAAACCGTCTTGAACGGCTAAGTTTATGATGTGAGTAACACACCGACTATGAAAAAACACACCGTCACAAATTGGTTTATATTTTAATTTTAGATGTTCAATCGCAAGCGTATTATTTAACGCTTTATCAAAAGATATAGAAAATATTTTGTTTTCTAATTTATACGTTTTAATAACTTTATCAATAAGATAAAAAATGTTTTGCCCAGTGTGAGGATAATCAAACAATTCAAACGCAATCGTACGTTTCATCATTTGTCACGAACCGGGTTCAACCCAATGGGCGGTGAACAAATGTACGAGTCCGGTGAACCGTGCGGAGTCGACCAAACGTCACTAGTTAAGTTAACACCGGTTTGTAAATTTTCAAAATAAGATATTAATTCATTTTTAGTTTTTTTCCACATTTTAAGCAATCTCTTCTAAGTGTAGCACGACTTACATGTGTGTATCGCGGTTGGAGAGTTCGTTGAATTAGCCGGGTCCAACGTTCATTGTCGAAATGTTTGAATGACAAGCTTTCTTGAATTACAAAATGCGTCATTTGCTCACGAACCGCATCAACGTCATAAGCCCAAACATTCCCTTCGCTTGTCATCGAAGCTTAACCTTGAGACGGTTCACCTTTCAAAGCCTTATAATATTTATTCGCAATGTGGTTTTTTAAAGTTGTATTTGCATCTTTTTTGAAAAACTTATGACAATACTTGCAACGAGCTTTGTTTGGACTGCTAGCCATTTGACATAAATCGTAATTGCACCATATTTCGGGGTTCCTATTCGTAGGAAGGATTGCTACCACCACGTTGCTTGAAGACGCATCACAACCAACGGATGATTGAGCGCTTGATGAAGCCATTTTGAAATAAACGAGAGTATTGAGAGTTTTTTTTTTTAATTGAACGAAAGTATTGAGCGTACTTGAGAATAGAGAGCGTTTTTTGAGAGTAGAGGGTGTTTTAACTTGTTGTGGTTCAACCAAAATATCAAATACATATTTATACTAGCTTAATGGGGGTATAATGGTAAAAAAACACAAAAAACGATCATAAACGGCTATATAGCCGTTTTAAAACGACTACTTTTTACAAACCGGTTTGGGAACCGGTTTGAAAATCGGACCGGTTTGAAACCGGTTTCAACACATGAAACCTCAAACCTATTGAGGAACCGGCTGTTCAGACCGGGTTGGGACCTGTTTGGGCCAAACCGGTTTGGGCCAAATCGGTTTGGGCCAGAAACCGGTTCTGGTTTTTTTGCTCAAACCGGTTCCCTAACCGGTTTTTTTGCCAACCTCTAATGGGGGGCTGGGGCGAAATTAACTTTTTTGGGGGGGCGTACTCGATATTTATATAAAAATTTACACAACCGGGCCAAAATATACACTAACGGACTAAAATTTAACATTACCGACGAAAAAAATAGAGGGAGCGGCCCCCCAGGCCCCCACTATCCTCCGCCATTGGAAAATGGGTTATTTTTATATTTAACTTGTTTATTTTTATATTAGGTTGTTCTTGAGTATTTTCACTTGCAAATGAGGCCAAATAACAAAACTGTCTATCAAGTGTATTCTAAATCTATAGATTTTTAGATTTACAAAATCAAGTAGCCATAACTTCACACGTTTCTTTTATTTACTTCACCAAGTTAATGATACCGCCATAACAACAACGAGGCGAGTTTTGTAAATGCGCTCCTATAATGAGTTTCGTAAACATGATGTTAAATATTTCTTTATGAAGAGGATAAATTTGAAAAAAATAATAATAATATAAGTAAATTACACTAACTCATGTGAAAGATCAGCCTTTCCCAGTATATATTATGCAATTACAGATATTGTTCCGTATAGCTGCCCAAACTCACAGCTCTGAATGGTAGGATTGAACCAAACTCCACTAACATGTTAATATGCTTGAAACCCTATATAATCTCCAACTTCACAAAATACAAAAAAAAACATACACCAAAATTACTATCATAGATTATATAATAGAAATAATCAATTAAATACTTCATATAGTTTGTTGAACAGTTTATCCATGATTCACTCGTCGATGACCGAGCCCTTTTAAGGCGCGATGACTCCACGAAAGATGTTTAAGTAGGGGTCACATAAAGTGCTGTAGACAACACAACCCAACAATTTTTTAGATGATTAAATCAACCTACGTTTAAGGGTGTGATTAAAAAAAGAATGTTATCCTAATCATTTTGAACAAATTATTTTTTGTAAACTGTATAACAAATGTTGAAAGCTATCATGTTATCAAGAAAGATACATGAGGGGACTCACAATGGCTGGAGGTGAGTTGGGAAACCATGTAAGAACTAGCCTCACAACCAACAATGTGTTGTAGATATTTAAGAAATTTAGAACACCATTAGACACCAAAAGCCCTGCAACTGAATCTCCTGGAATAATGGCAGCAAAATCATGATTTGATAAAGACCTCGAATTCCTTTGATTTCTGAAATTAATCTGAAACAGTGTCGTTTGAAATAAGGTCAACTCGACAAGATGTAGATATGTTGAAAGAAGCAAGATAAATAAATGAGAGTAAAATGATTAAACAAGAAAATAAGCAAGGAGACATTTCAAGTTCAGGCATAAACAGGTTGTTTGGGATTATATTCCACCTCTAATGAGTCAAACGGATAAAATTAGAAATATTTACAGAAAAGAAATGAAGTCGGAGGGGTCAAAACTTGCCCTGTGCATACTCAAATGCATACAACCTCCAAAAACAAAGTAATAAAAAAAATTTATACCAAGTATTATATTATCTAACATATACAACCTAAATGACAATTCTTTATTCTATTTCACTTCTTTTCTCCTGGTAGGTCTACATGTATATTGATCTTTTTATGATTTCCACACATGGTTTCTACAGCTTCTGAGAACAACTCTCTTAAACAATAACTCAACAACACCTAGTGGGACTATGTTTTTTCTGTGGTGTATATGTGTGTATATGTAGCCTGCACAACCATAAAACTTACTAATATTGACCAAAGAAAGTTAAATCAATGTCATACTTTGAAATTGTGACTTGAAGCTTAACACATTCATCTGATTAATGTCAAGCTGGAAGTTTAAACTAAAATTCACTTGTGACTTAACATGATCATCAACATGAACAGTTTCATCTATATTCCAATGCACATACAGGCAATATGTTATTATACAACAAAACTGTTTCATAAGTTATATCCCAAATTGGTCATTAAACTTGTTACAAGTTTTACATTTCATCATCAACCAATGATAACGTAGAACAATTGACAACAGAAACATCATGAACTAGAAATGCCCAAAACCATTCCAAAACGGCCATAATTGCAAAGAAATCAACAGAAAAACAAGCACAAAAATAATATTACCTGACAGAAGTTGTGGTATTCAGAGTGAAGCGAATGCAATTTGGTGAAAAGGAGGATTTCGGAAGTTAACAGATGCAGAAAACTGATGCATTTATCAATGGAGTTGTGGATGTTGCAAATCAAAGTGTTGGAAGATTCAGCGACTATTTTGTGGAGATGATATATGGGTTTGAAGAAGATAGAGGAGGTGTGGAGATTGGAAAGAGGTATACTTATTATGGGTATGTTATTGGTAGAATTGAGGGTGTTTTCATGCAGTGACGGAGCTTAAACATTCTCGTAAGGGGGGATTGATACTGGATTATCATTGCATAAATCGTCTGATCTTGATCTTGAAGTGAAGATGATGGTTTGTTGTTATGACTTATGAGTAATTTCTTCTTCGTGTTTAAGGGAACAAGGAGATCGAAGATAGGATATGGTTGGAGCCAAAATTCCACGCACCGTTAACCAAAAATAATTCATACCGTTTATGTGCATGTTTGATAATTACTTTTTAAAAAGTTACTTTTAACTTATTAACTTTAAAAATGTTTTTCAAACCTAAAATTATTTTTCAAACTGACTTTTCATATAAGGTAAAAAGCAGGTTTTGAAAAGTAAAAAATAAGTTATTTATTAACTTTTGAAAACTATTTTTATTTTAATTTTCTATTATTCCCCTCTACTATCTTCTATTAACTCCCCTAATATTTAAATTATGTCTTTTTTGATCATTTTACAACGTTTTATTTTATAAGCTAATCTAAATATTTTTTTTAAAAACTCCTTTCGAAAAGTCATAAGTTAATAAATCATTTTCAACCAAATAAGCAATTCCAAACATGCCTAATGTTTTACTAAAATTTATTTTAACTTTCAGTTTTTAGTTAATTACACGATTGGTCCCTATGGTATGTTCATATTGCAGTATTGGTCTCAACTTTTGAGAAATTACAATATTAGTTCCAACTGTTTACCAAACCGTCACACTATTGGTCCCTAGAGTGGATGGCCGTTAGTTTTTGCTGTTAGGTTTTTGAAAATGACTATTTTACCTCGAGATATTAATTAGCATTAATATAATTATTATTATTTTATTATTAACATCATCATCATCTACCACCATCGCCACCGTAAACCTGCGTTGTCATCATACCACCGGCCACCACCACCATGCTGCCGAAACCACCGCCCCACAGCCTTACCTATTACCACCATATACCATCACCAAGCACCGTAGCCATTGTAGGAACATCGTTCACAAAAAATAATAATTGCTTTATAGATAAAGAACTTTGATTACAATGCAAAAGAAACTAAACAAACAGAATACACGATGTTAAGAAACAACAAATAAATAAAAGAAACAGAATAATGGCTGAGGAATTCTGTTGAACAGAGGTCCCTTAAAACAGATTTCGGGCCACCCAGGTGAATCCCGTCTGTCTCCCAGGGTACAACAGCCGGAGCAGAAGTACTGCCGGAGTTAGCCTAGCACCCGAAACCACTACCTGAAACAAGAGCACGAAGTTGCGAGAAAGTTGGAAATTGTTCTTTCTGTGTGTTGTGGAACATGTAAAAACCGGGTAAACCTACACAAGACACCAGGTCTTGTATATATGCTGTGAACTTTGTGGCAGTTAGGAACTAGGCCCGTCGATTTTATCCGTACCCGATTAACCCGCCCGACCTGATCTCACCCGTACCCGAAGAAACTCGACCCGAACGACCCGTTAAACCGACTCTTATTCGGGTCGGGTTTCGGATAAACTTTCAAACCTCAAAAACCCAAATAACCCGAACCGATTCGATTAACCCGATCAACCCATATTATAATTAAGTAAATTATATGTATACACTTATTTAGATTGTCCAAATTGATCAAATTGTTTGTATATAAATATATTTAAGCACATTTTATAAGTTATAGAAGTAAACTAATTTAAGTCCACTAGTTTTATAAGATTTCAAATGAAAACTCACTAAAATCTACTAAATTAAGTCTATTGTTTAATACCCGAAACCCGACCCGAACAACCCGTTACCCGAACAACCCGAAACCGATTAAACCGATTGTTATTCGGGTCGGGTTTCGGGTAGACTTTCAACGTTGAATAACCCGAATAACCCGAACCGATCAACCCGAAACCCGATTAACTAACCCGATCAACACCCCTATTAGGAACTGAAGCATCCCTTAGTTAATTCACGAGTTATTAATAGGGATGTGAACTGACTGTCTGTTACGAAAGCGAACAGACTATCTGTTACGAAAGTCCAACAGTCAGTCAACACTTCAAAAATATTTCAAAAATATTTAGTCGGCGATGCGAGCGTGCGAAGTGCAAAGTGCGCCATCAAAGCGCCACATTGCGCCCATCGCCCTAGCCCGTGCGAGTGCGCGTGCGCGTTGGGTGCTTCGCACCCTTGTGCTTGACCTTGGGTGTCCCTCAACATATGTGGGAACACAATCCCTTGAAAAGTCCCACTTATAAACTAATTTATAGTTTATCATTCCACCAATGTGGGACATCAACTTCCACTCAGATTTTTCACAGCTTTTGTGTTTCAACCACACAACTTTGAGCATCGATATCTCATTCATCTTAGCTCCATTTTGGACACGGTTTGGTTCGTTGTGTTCCTCTCACTTAGGAGAACACATACGAAATGGTTTGGTAATTAATTGCAACAAATAAAATTAATTATTAATGTCCCAAAATGAGTGAGAAATCATATTTTTCTCACTAAATTTCCAACAATCCCCCACATGAATGGAGATCGATCTTTGCACTCAAGCATCAAGATATAATTTCAGCAGTTGAATGTTGCAGGATAGGTAGATATTCTCTTTGAACCTTCCTTTGTGAAGCATACTTAGTCTCCTAGCGATTAGTAGACTCGATGTCTTTGAACTAACCCCTTCTTCTGTAGACGTTATTACACTTCACACAACATTCTCCTTGATCTGGCTAGCCCCTCATTGTTGTGTCCGTTATGGTTATGGACCACTAGCCTAGTTCTGCAAAGAGCTCTAGGATTTGTGCCCCAACAAATCCATTCGAGCGACCCCACTTCTCTCTCACATAGGTGGCTTCACACAAGTCATTAAAAGCCATAGGCTTAACCTTCTTTGCTATCACTGATTAAATTTAGGAATGGACTAGGAAATGTTCAATTTCCATTTTATGATTTGGGGTACTCCCCCACAGTGACCTTAGTTTGTACAATTAGGTTGTCCTATTGATCCTAGATCTTGGGATCTCCAATCTTCTAGGATAGGTTTTTCTTCTTCATACACACTTACTCCAAGGGCTTTAGTCCCATTCCTCTCGACGACTTGTATACTAACTCTCTGCTTAAGCCTTTTGTCAACGGATCCGTAATGTTATCCTTTGACTTCACATAGTCAATAGTAATAACTCCAGTTGAGAGTAGTTGTCGTATCGTATTGTGTCTACGTCTTATATGTCTTGATTTGCCATTATACATTGTACTTTGAGTTCTACCAATTGCTGATTGGCAATCACAATGTATGCAAACAGCCGACACAGGCTTTGGCCATCCTGGAACATATTCCAAGAACTGACGTAGCCATTCCGCCTCTTCTCCAGCTTTATCTAAAGCGATAAATTCAGATTCCATTGTTGATCTGGCTATAACAGTTTGCTTGGATGACTTCCAAGCTATAGCCGCTCCCCCAAGGGTAAACACATAACCACTAGTGGATTTGGAATCTTTTATATCAGATATCCAATTTGCATCAGTATATCCTTCCACAACAGCTGGATCTTGACCATAATACAGTCCATAGTTCCTTGTGTATCTCAAGTACCTTAGAAGCCTTGTCATAGCCTTCCAATGTTCAGAGCTTGGGTTGCTAGTGTACCTGCTTAGCCTACTCACAGCGTATGCAAGGTCTGGTCGGGTACAAGTCATGAGATACATAAGACTGCCAATAATCCTTGAGTACTCCAGTTGAGCAACACCCTCTCCTCTATTCTTAGAGAGATGATGTGAGGTATCAACTGGAGTCCGAGCAACACTAGTGTCCTCTGCGTTAAAATTTCCAAGGATCCTGTCCACATAATGAGATTGACTTAACATGTGACATCCGGTAATTTTCCGTTACCAAACTCCGTTTGTTCCGTTAAGTCTTGCATACACGTGTCGTGCACACACACTAGTTGTCATTGAACGTTGGTGACTTAACAATAATCAGTAATGTTAAATTGATGATAATTAAGTTAACAATGTGATTATTAAGTTATGCTTATGTGATTTAAATGTTAACTGTAATTTTATCGCGTAACGTGGAAACGTGTGTATTTACTTTGTATATTTGTAGCTTGTAAAGATAATACATATAATTGCTACTACTAGTTTATATGTTTATTATTCTAGTTAAAACATTTTAAAAGAGTATTTAAAAGCCTAATCTTTATAAAATACAAACTATGAGGGTTAAAAGGGTAATTATTGCTAAATAATTAATCAAATCAAAAACCCTAATCCCCTAACCACCTACGGCCGCGACTTCATTCCCTCTCCCTCTCCCTTTGCGATTTTCGGCCAGGAACACTCACAAGCATCGGATTTGATCGATTTCAAGGGTTGCAACAAGTTAGAATCATCAAATACAAGTCAATACACATTTAAAGGTTAGATTTTTACATGTTTTTCAAGGTTTTGATTATGGCCGAAAGTTGGTGTTCGAAATCTTCAATTGATGGTTGATTGATGCCTAATTGTTGATGTTAATGTGTTTACTAGATAGATTACATGTTAATTAACGTCAAGTATGCATAAAGGTTGGATTTTGAACTTGATGTTATTGTTAGTTTGATTGTATATATGCTAGTTAACGTCGATTATGCAAGAAAGCTATGATTTTAATACATTGTTCATAGGTTACTAATAATAGTAACTTTATTTTGCATGAATTGATGATTGGATGATGTATGAATGTTATGGATGTGTTTGTGATGATGATTAGATGCTAAGTTGATGTTATGAACAATTGAAAACAAGAAGATGTCTTATAGTTCATACATTGCTAAAAATAGTAACTTTTGGTGTTGAACGTTGATGAATCATGATGATTAGGTGTTGTTGATCATGTTTAGATGTTGTCATGGACTTGAATTGGTATATAATTGATGAATTCATGAATGTAGTGTGAGTTTGATGAATTTGGGATGCACTTTCCCAAAAGGGAAACTTTAATTGTGCAAATCCTTGAATTGGATGATTTGAGCATGTTTGGGATATTAGGATCATGCTAGTGTGTTCATGGATGGTTTCTAGGGTGACTAAATGTGTTGTTTATGTTGTATAAATGTTGATTTGGTTTGTTACCTGTTTTGGCCTGTTAGTGGAAAAAATCAAGGTATGAGTTATATAGGTAAGCTAGGACTTTTGTGGATTGATGATTGGTTAAGAATGAACATTTTGGATGTTATGAGCATGATAATAGTTGAGTTTCGCATGACTTGTATGATATCTAGTTGTATGATGATCTAGTTGGTACATGTGGTAAATGAAGTGCTATATGTAATCAAGTTGTATGTGAAAATGTATGATATGCTGTTGTGTTAGTATTAACGAGTTATCACCTATAATGTCACCAACGGGTCAAACGGGTCAACTGGGTCAAATGTGTCTTGTCTTTCTAAAACCTTGAGTTCCTTGGTTTGTAGAGCACTAGGGTTTCATGTTGATTTTGTGTACACGTGCTTATGTACTCTTGTATTCTAGGTGACCTTTGAAGGTTGTCTTTCCCTCTTTCTTTCAAGTTAGCTCTAAGTTAATTCTTGCGCGCATCAGGTGAGTTCTTGCCCCACTCATTTTACATAATCTCTTTTGGGGAGATAGCATATTGTTGATCACAAACGCTTTTATATATGAGTGTGTATAATATTGATATAGTGTTGTTTACCATGGAAAGTCCTCACACTTTCGGATTGTTAATATTGATAGCGGGGAAATTTTGGGTAGTACTACTGGGTCTGACGAGCCCCACCTGTGCGACTCGAGGTCAAACGGGTGCAATTTTGTCCTAACACATATTCGTCACGACCTGGTAAGTCGTGACGGGAGGCAACAAACGTAACACAGTCAGCTTCGATCGCGAAATCACTATGATTAATATTTTTATGTTAATAGACTAGCTATCTATTGCAATACACTACTTATGCTCTAGAAACTGTTGATTGGTTTATATTTTAACGCAAACTCTTGAACTCACCAACCATGTGTTGACTTGTTTAGTATGCTATTCTCAGGTTAAGGTTGCCAGTTGCCTAGGAGCACGCACACCAGCATTGTTGAGTTGTCTACATTGCCTTGTTTACAAATTTGGGATTTTTTTTATTAAATAATTGTGTTTAGGGCGCGTATGTTTTGCGCATTCTCTTTACATACTACTTGTTTTGGGTTTTCTGTTTTAAAAACGCTTCCGCAGTATTTTAAACGTTAACTCTGGTTTTGTTTATTTATCATATAGAGTCGTTCTTGGTAACTAATGACTGAGATCCTGGTATGTCACGCGCCTCGCGGTAAAACCCCGCTCGCGGATTTTGAGGGTGTGACAGATTGGTATCAGAGCCATTGGTTATAGGGAACTAGGTTGCATACACACACTAGACTATAACCGCACAGTTGTTAGTTACTTATCGCTTACTCTCCTTACTGTATACTCATTGGCATACGCAACACGTACTTCGCAGCATGGCATCGTCGTCCAGGAAATTTAGGCAAGAGACCTGCACGATCTGATTCACCTCCTACTTCTCCGTACCGGATAGGGGATTTAACTGGCCTCGACATCCTTATCCTCCTAGCGAGATAGACTGGGATCAGCCTTTCATACCTCCTGAGCTCGATCCTCCGCGTAACTGGGATTTCTACCCCACTTACATAAACCGTATGGCTTATAGAGAACGCGTACCACTAGTAGCACCTACACGACCTAGGACTAGGTCATCAACCGCCTCTACTTTGCCTACACTTCCTACCTTGAGCATCCCTCTGGAGCAGGCATTTGCAGCTTTGGTAGCCACACTACACAGAGCGACAGCGGATTAGAGGACTCACTGATGAGAACTCTGCATTACGATCTGAGATGCGTCAGCTGCGTTACCAGGTAGATACGCTTCAGGAGCGACTTTCGATGGCCATTGGTGGACATCATACGCTGGCAGGCAACGTGGTAGCACTTAGTGAGCGCATGGACGCACAAGATCACCATAATATGGAGATCTATAATAGGTTTGCTGAGTTAGAGGCACAACTAGCAGCACTTCAGATTGTTGAAGCCCCTGCACCTTTGGTGGACCCTGATGAGGAAGACCCAGAAGAAGAACCCGAGGAAGCCCCCGAAGAAGAACCAGCAGAGATGGATGAGGACAGTGACGGATCTGACGTACTGGACTGATCCTACCTTTTAAATGACTTAGACTATGTAGTGTTTCTTTTCTTTGAAACCTATGTGGGAAGGGTTGTTTCCCACCCAACTGACAAACTTAAATTTTGACATTGATGGAATATTTTGTGACTCAATTACAATTTATTTATCTTTGATTATTATTTCTGTTATAAATGTTGTGGTTGTGGTGAATGCATTATTTCTTATTGTTTACTGTACCTTGATGAGATTAATGTGTTGGATGTTACTCATTATTGTAATTGTGAATTTTAAAGTGAAATATGGACGCACGTGGAAGAGGACGTGGGCGTGGTCGTGGACGTGGCGCCGGAGGCCGTGGAGCCGGAGCCATAAACATGACGCCTGCGGAATTGGCGGCATTAATTAATGAACACGTTCAGGCGGCAGTGGCTGCTGCCCAACCGGGACAACCAGCAGGTAAATGATAACAAGAGGTTAAACTGATTATCCTAGTTATTTGTCTAGGATATCTTACTAATGTTTGGGTTGTCAAAACAGGACCACCACCATGTACCTACAAGTCCTTCATGGACTGTAAACCCCATACCTACAGTGGGACGGAAAGAGCTGTAGGGCTTGTAAGGTGGTTTGAGAAGACAGAGTCTGTCTTCGCGAAATGCAACTGCCCGCCTGCTGATTAGGTGAAGTATGCCACCGGGACATTGGAAGGCGCAGCACTTTCCTGGTGGAATGCCCAGGTACAAATGCTGGGTCAAGCCATGGCCAATGAACTACCTTGGGATGAATTCAAAGAAATCATGACTGAAGAATACTGCCCCCGAAATGAAGTGCAGAAACTGGAGATTGAGTTCTGGCAACTCAAAATGCAAGGCTCAGAAATTGAAGCCTACACGACTCGTACTCATGAGTTAGCCACTTTATGCCCAGGGATGGTGAATGAAATGCACAAGAGGGTGGAGCATTATATACGGGGATTGGTGCCCGAAATTCAAAGTATGGTAACTGCCTCTAACCCCACTACCATACAACAAGCTATCCGAACAGCCCACAGGCTGACTGACCAGGCAGTTGAGCAAGGACGGTTACCCAAACGAGGTGCGGTGGCAAGCGTGCCCGACCAGAAACGCAAGTGGGATGGTTCAAGCAACAAGGGATCGTCATCCAGCAGCCAATCTCAACCTCAACAACAGCAGCAAAGTCAGCAACAGCAACGGAAGTTCGATAACAACCGAAGCTTCAACCAGGCGACTCACTCAAATCAAGGACCCGGTGGGTATGGTGGAAGACTGCCGAAGTGCAACCGGTGTAACTACCACCATGTGGTCGATGTGATAACTTCAAGTGCCAACGTTGTGGGAAGATTGGTCACGCAGCCAAAGACTGTCGGGGTGAACTGATGAAGAAGCCTCAACAATCACAAGAAACTCCGAAAGGTTGTTTTGAGTGCGGAAAAGAAGGCCATTACAACGCAACTGTCCCCAGCTTAAGAGGAATGGTAATGGCAACAACAACAATGGGAACAACAGCAACAATAACAATGGCAACAACAATGGAGGCAATAACAACAATGGAGCCAAAGGAAGAGCCTTCGTCATTGGCTCAGGTGAGGCTCTAAACGACCCTACAACAGTAACTGGTAAATTTTCGGTTAATGGTTGTTTTGCTACCGTATTATTCGATACCGGAGCCGATAGAAGTTTCGTGTCCACTAGGTTCTGTAATCTTTTAAGTGATATGCCCTCAACCTTAGAATCTAAATACACCGTAGAGTTAGCTGACGGTACACAGATTCACGTAACGCATATTCTTAGAGACTGCAAGATAGAGCTTGCTGGTCATACATTCACCATAGATCTCATGCCTGTTACACTAGGAAGTTTCGATGTGGTAGTAGGCATGGATTGGCTTTCCGATAAACAAGCAGAAGTCATATGCCACGAGAAGATCATACGGATTCCCCTTGGTGAAGAAGTCCTTACGGTCAGAGGTGATAGGAGTGGTGCGGTGATAGGCATCATCTCGTTTATGAAAGCACAGAAGTTGTTACGAAAGGGTCGACTAGCCATATTGGCACTCGTCACAGATAAACAGACGAGGAAAAGAAGATAGAGGATATCCCCGTAGTTCGTGAGTTTCCCGAGGTGTTTCCGGAAGACCTTCCTGGATTACCGCCTCATCGTCAAGTTGAATTCCAGATTGAGTTGACTCCAGGAGCCGCTCCAATTGCGAGAGCACCGTACCGGTTAGCTCCGAACGAACTGCAGGAATTATCCGCCCAACTACAAGAGTTGTTGGATAAAGGGTTCATCCGACCGAGTTCGTCGCCCTGGGGAGCGCCAGTTCTATTTGTGAAGAAGAAGGATGGTACATTTCGAATGTGCATTGACTATAGGGAACTGAACAAGGTTACTATCAAGAATAGATATCCCTTACCTCGTATCGATGATTTGTTTGATCAACTGCAAGGATCAAGCTATTACTCTAAGATTGATCTGAGGTCTGGGTATCATCAGCTGAGAGTTCGAGAAGAGGACATCTCGAAGACTGCTTTCCGTACACGATATGGTCACTATGAATTTTTGGTCATGCCATTTGGGTTGACGAATGCACCAGCAGTATTCATGGACCTCATGAATCGCGTGTGCAAACCCTATCTTGATCAGTTTGTTATCGTCTTTATTGATGACATACTGATATACTCAAGGACCGAGGAAGAACATGAGAAGCACTTACGTTTAATCTTGGAATTACTTAGAGGAACAACTGTATGCAAAGTTTTCTAAGTGTGATTTCTGGATACGTGAGGTACAATTCTTGGGTCATATTGTCAACGAGAAGGGAATACATGTTGATCCTGCTAAGATTGAAGCGATAAAGAATTGGTCTGTTCCTAAGACACCGAGTGAGATACGACAATTCCTTGGATTAGCGGGATATTATCGACGATTCATTGAAGGATTCTCTAAGATTGCACAACCTCTCACAGCCTTGACTCACAAGGGAACAACGTACAAATGGGGTGAGAGTCAGGAATCTGCTTTTCAGTTGCTGAAACATAAATTGTGTAGCGCACCAATATTAGCGTTACCGGATGGTAGTGATGACTTCGTAGTCTACTGCGATGCGTCTATTCAAGGACTTGGATGCGTCCTGATGCAGCGGGATAAAGTGATAGCTTACGCCTCTAGACAATTGAAGATTCATGAGAAGAACTATACCACCCATGACTTGGAACTGGGTGCGGTAGTTTTTGCCTTAAAGATCTGGAGACATTACTTGTACGGTACCAAATGCACCATCTACACCGATCACAAGAGTCTTCAGCACATCTTTGAGCAAAAGGAGTTGAACATGAGGCAAAGACGCTGGGTGGAATTGTTAAACGACTATGATTGTGCTATTAAGTACCACCCGGGGAAAGCAAATGTAGTTGCTGATGCGTTGAGTAGAAAAGAGACTGCTAAACCTCGACGTGTGCGAGCTCTGCAACTAACGATTAGTACCAATTACCTGAACAAATCCGAGAGGCTCAAACGGAAGCTTTGAAAGCAGAAAACATTGGGTCTGAATCGTTAAGGGGTATGGAAAAACAATTGGAAGTAAAAGCGGATGAATTCGTTACTTCATGGATAGACTATGGGTACCTCTACACGGAAATCTGAGAGACTTGGTCATGATTGAGGCTCACAAGTCCAAGTATTCTATACATCCTGGATCTGACAAGATGTACCATGATTTGAAGGCGCACTATTGGTGGCCTAACATGAAAGCAGATGTAGCTACTTATGTGAGTAAGTGTCTGACCTGCTCGAAGGTTAAAGTGGAGTATCAGAAACCATCTGGTCTACTACAACAACCCGAGATCCCTATGTGGAAGTGGGATCAAATATCAATGGATTTTATTACTAAGTTACCTCGTACTTCTACGGTTGTGATACAATATGGGTTATCGTGGACCGATTGACAAAATCTGCTCATTTCCTAGCGATAAAGGAAACAGATAAGATGGAGAAATTAACCCGACTCTATTTGAAGGAGATCGTTTCGAGGCATGGAGTACCAATCTCAATCATTTCTGATCGCGATTCTCGTTTCACATCACACTTCTGGCAATCACTACAGAGATCTTTAGGTACGCGATTGGATATGAGTACTGCTTATCATCCACAGACTGATGGTCAAAGCGAGCGTACTATACAGACTTTGGAGGACATGTTACGTGCTTGTGTGATTGACTTCGGGAATAACTGGGAAGTTCACCTACCATTGGTGGAATTTTCTTACAACAACAGTTATCACACTAGCATAAAGGCAGCACGTTTTGAAGCTTTATATGGGAGAAAGTGTAGATCACCAGTTTGCTGGGCTGAAATTGATGATAGTCAATTAACGGGTCCGGAGTTAGTACACGAGACAACTGAGAAGATTGTTCAGATAAGAAACCGCATGGCTGCAGCGCGAGACAGACAGAAAAGCTATGCCGACAAACGACGAAAACCTTTGGAATTTCAAGTTGGTGACAAGGTTTTATTAAAAGTCTCACCGTGGAAAGGCGTAGTTCGGTTTGGTAAGCGAGGAAAGCTAAATCCGAGATACGTTGGACCATTTGAAATAGTGGAAAGAATTGGTCCAGTGGCTTATCGACTAGCCTTACCTGATTCATTGAGTGGAATCCATGATGTATTCCATGTTTCAAATCTAAAGAAATGTTTAACGGATGAAACGATGGTCGTACCACTGGAAGAAGTTCAAGTAGATGAACAATTACGTTTCATTGAGGAACCTGTCGAAGTGATGGATCGTGAGGTGAAAACGCTTAAGCAAAGCAAGATACCCATTGTCAAAGTTCGTTGGAACTCGAGACGTGGACCAGAATTCACGTGGGAACGTGAAGACCAAATGAAGCTTAAGTACCCTCAGCTATTCGAAAGGACGATGCCAGCCGGCGAAGGTATTGATTAAATTTCGGGATGAAATTTCTTTCAACATGGGGATGATGTGACAACTCATCCAAAACTCACACGATTTCGATTTCCTTGTGCCAATGCAATAGACCAGTGATGGAACACTCACCATGTAACGCAATTTTCGGGACAAAAATTCTTTCAACATGGGGATAATGTGACATCCGGTAATTTTCCGTTACCAAACTCCGTTTGTTCCGTTAAGTCTTGCATACACGTGTCGTGCACACACACTAGTTGTCGTTGAATGTTGGTGACTTAACAATAATCAGTAATGTTAAATTGATGATAATTAAGTTAACAATGTGATTATTAAGTTATGCTTATGTGATTTAAATGTTAACTGTAATTTTATCGCGTAACGTGGAAACGTGTGTATTTACTTTGTATATTTTGTAGCTTGTAAAGATAATACATATAATTGCTACTACTAGTTTATATGTTTATTATTCTAGTTAAAACATTTTAAAAGAGTATTTAAAAGCCTAATCTTTATAAAATACAAACTATGAGGGTTAAAAGGGTAATTATTGCTAAATAATTAATCAAATCAAAAACCCTAATCCCCTAACCACCTACGGCCGCGACTTCATTCCCTCTCCCTCTCCCTTTGTGATTTTCGGCCAGGAACACTCACAAAGCATCGGATTTGATCGATTTCAAGGGTTGAAACAAGTTAGAATCATCAAATACAAGTCAATACACATTTAAAGGTTAGATTTTTACATGTTTTTCAAGGGATTTGATTATGGCCGAAAGTTGGTGTTCGAAATCTTCAATTGATGGTCGATTGATGCCTAATTGTTGATGTTAATGTGTTTACTAGATAGATTACATGTTAATTAACGTCAAGTATGCAATAAAGGTTGGATTTTTACAAGTTTTTATGGAAATTACATTAGGGCCGAAACCCTAACTCGAAAATCTGAACTTGATGTTAGTTGTTGGTTGTTTGATGTTGTTATTATGTTAGTTGGATTGTATATATGCTAGTTAACGTCGATTATGCAAGAAAGCTATGATTTTGATACATTGTTCATAGGTTACTAATAATAGTAACTTTATTTTGCATGAATTGATGATTGGATGATGTATGAATGTTATGGATGTGTTTGTGATGATGATTAGATGCTAAGTTGATGTATGAACAATTGAAAAACAAGAAGATGTCTTATAGTTCATACATTGCTAAAAATAGTAACTTTTGGTGTTGAAGTTGATGAATCATGATGATTAGGTGTTGTTGATCATGTTTAGATGTTGTCATGGACTTGAATTGGTATATAATTGATGAATTCATGAATGTAGTATGAGTTTGATGAATTTGGGATGAACTTTCCCAAAAGGGAAACTTTAATTGTGCAAATCCTTGAATTGGATGATTTGAGCATGTTTGGGATATTAGGATCATGCTAGTGTGTTCATGGATGGTTTCTAGGGTGACTAAATGTGTTGTTTATGTTGTATGAATGTTGATTTGGTTTGTTACCTGTTTTGGCCTGTTAGTGGAAAAAATTATGGTATGAGTTATATAGGTAAGCTAGGACTTTTGTGGATTGATGATTGATTAAGAATGAACATTTTGGATGTTATGAGCATGATAATAGTTGAGTTTCGCATGACTTGTATGATATCTAGTTGTATGATGATCTAGTTGGTACATGTGGTAAATGAAGTGCTATATGTAATCAAGTTGTATGTGAAAATGTATGATATGCTGTTGTGTTAGTATTAACGAGTTATCACCTATAATGTCACCAACGGGTCAAACGGGTCAACTGGGTCAAATGTGTCTTGTCTTTCTAAAACCTTGAGTTCCTTGGTGTGTAGAGCACTAGGGTTTCATGTTGATTTTGTGTACACGTGCTTATGTACTCTTGTATTCTAGGTGACCTTTGAAGGTTGTCTTTCCCTCTTTCTTTCAAGTTAAGCTCTAAGTTAATTCTTGCGCGCATCAGGTGAGTTCTTGCCCCACTCATTTTACATAATCTCTTTTGGGGGAGATAGCATACTGTTGATCACAAACGCTTTTATATATGAGTGTGTATAATATTGATATAGTGTTGTTTACCATGGAAAGTCCTCACACTTTCGGATTGTTAATATTGAATAGCGGGGAAATTTTGGGTAGTACTACTGGGTCTGACGAGCCCCACCTGTGCGACTCGAGGTCAAACGGGCGCAATTTTGTCCTAACACATATTCGTCACGACCTGGTAAGTCGTGACGGGAGGCAACAAACGTAACACAGTCAGCTTCGATCGCGAAATCACTATGATTAATATTTTTATGTTAATAGACTAGCTATCTATTGCAATACACTACTTATGCTCTGGAAACTGTTGATTGGTTTATATTTTAACGCAAACTCTTGAACTCACCAACCATGTGTTGACTTGTTTAGTATACTATTCTCAGGTTAAGGTTGCCAGTTGCCTAGGAGCACGCACACCAGCATTGTCGAGTTGTCTACATTGCCTTGTTTACAAATTTGGGATTTTTTTATTAAAATTGTGTTTAGGGCGCGTATGTTTTGCGCATTCTCTTTACATACTACTTGTTTTGGGTTTTCTGTTTTAAAAACGCTTCCGCAGTATTTTAAACGTTAACTCTGGTTTTGTTTATTTATCATATAGAGTCGTTCTTGGTAACTAATGACTGAGATCCTGGTATGTCACGCGCCTCGCGGTAAAACCCCGCTCGCGGATTTTGAGGGTGTGACATAACACGAGACCATTTTTGGTTCTAATGATCTTTACTCCAAGAATCACATTAGCTAAGCCCATGTCTTTCATGTCGAATCTCGCTTTCAACATATCTTTTGTAGACCTAATCATGTTATCATCACTTCCAATGATAAGCATGTCATCTACATAAAGGCATAGCATCACATAACCCCTTGGTGTATCTTTCACATATACACACTTGTCGCACTCATTGATCTTGAAACCAAAATCAAGCATGGCTTGATCAAACTTTTGGTGCCATTGTTTTGGAGCTTGCTTCAAGCCATACAAAGACTTGACAAGTTTTTATACTTTTCCCTCCTGGCCAGGAGAAGAGAAACCCTCAGGTTGCTCCATATAGATTTCCTCTTCTAAATCCCCATTTAGAAATGCGGTTTTTACATCCATCTGATGTACTTCTAAATTCCGCAAAGCGGCAATTGCAAGCACCAACCTTATAGAGGTTATTCTAGTGACAGGCGAGTAAGTGTCAAAGTAGTCTAGACCTTCCTTTTGTCTATACCCTTTGATCACTAGCCTTGCCTTGTACTTATCAATTGAGCCATCAGCTTTCATCTTCCTCTTGAATATCCACCGATATCCAAGTGGTTTACAACCAGTTGGAAGATCTACTAGCTCCCAAGTATGATTCTGCAAGATAGAATCTATTTCATTTTTTATGGCTTCTTTCTATTGAGGTCCTTCTGAAGAGGTTACAGCTTCTTGGTAGGTTTTAGGCTCACCTTCAACCATATAGGTAAGAAATTCAGGGCCAAACGACTTTTCAATCCTTTGCCTTTTGCTTCTTCTTAGCTCTACCTCTTCAACCTCTGATTGTTCTTTTCCATAAACAATCTCATCAATCGGTTTTGATGAACTTGCATGATCCTGAGATAAACAAGGAAACACATCTTCAAAGAAAGATGCATTAATTGACTCCATTATCGTGTCTTTGTGTATCTCATGATTCTTCGACTCATGTACAAGAAATCGGTATGCCTTACTATGTTCGGCATAGCCTATGAATACACAATCCACAGTTTTGGGTCCTATCTTTTGAACCTTCGGTGGTGGCACTACCACTTTGGCTAAACACCCCCACACTTTCAAGAATTTGTAAGATGGTTTTCTACCCATCCACAACTCGTAAGGTGTAACATCCTTATTCTTGAAAGGAATTTTGTTTAAAAGATAAGTAGCTGACAAAACAGCCTCCCCCCACATATCCTTGCTCAACCCAGAACTTAACAACATGGCATTTATCATTTCTTTAAGGGTACGATTCTTTCGTTCTGCAATGCTATTTTGTTGTGGAGAATAAGGAGCAGTATACTCATGGATTATTCCATTTTGAGCACAGAATTCAGCAAATGGTGAAACATATTCACCGCCTCGGTCACTCCTTAAAATTTTAATCTTCCTGTTAAGTTGATTCTCAACTTTAGTTTTGTACAAAACAAATTTGTCTATTGCTTCATCCTTACTTTTTAGCAGATATACACAGCAATATCTTGTGCAATCATCAATAAAGGTGATGAAATATTTATTTCCACCACGTGTGGGAATTGACTTAAAATCACACACATCAGTGTGAATCAAGCCCAAGGGCTCGGTTATTCTTTCAACCGATTTAAACGATGATCTTGTTTGTTTGGCTTCAACACACATTTTACATTTTGAGTTCGATTCAAAAGAAAAAGATGGAATATGATCTAATTTAACCAATCGACGTATTGAATTAAAATTAACATAACCAAGACGACCATGCCATAAATCACAAGACTCAATCATGTAAGCAGAAGAAGTAGTTTTATTCATATCTTTCTTAATAGCAGTTACATTAAGTTTGAACATACCATTTTGGGCATAGCCCTTTCCAATAAACATTCCACGTTTTGACAAAACAAAATTATCACTTTCAAAAACTAATCTAAAGCCAAACTTATTTAGCAACCACCCGGATACAAGACTTTTGCGCAGATCCGGAACATAAAGAACATTGCTTAAAGTGAGCTCCTTCCCCGAAGTCCACTTCAAGATCACTTCGCCTTCACCCTTGATGTCGGCTGTTGCTGCATTTCCCATGTACAGCTTATCATCACCCTTCAGCTCTTTAAACGTATTAAAGAGAATTTTATCGGGACAAACATGGCGAGTAGCCCCGGTATCCACCCACCAACCTTTAGGGTTGTTAGATACCATATTCACCTCTTCTTTCATTGCTGTAAGATCCGAGATCATGGCAACAAGAGGCATCCCATCATCTATCATCATTGCATTGTCACGTTTTGGTGCCTTACATTGATCGGCCTGGTGACCGGCTTCACCATAATTGTAACATTTCCCTTTGAAAGGAGCCACCTTCTTCTTCACACCACCCTTTCGAGGCCCAAGATCCACAACCTTACCCTTGCCTCGGTTCTTGTTATTAAACCTTTTTCCTCCCCGGGAGGATTGACCATGTTCAACCAAGTTTGCCTTAGAAAGTGGTTGAACTTGAGTCCCTTTGTGTGCCATACGGTTGTCCTCCTCAATTCGAAGGCGAACCACTAGGTCTTCGATTGTCATCTCCTTTCGTTTATGTTTAAGATAATTTTTAAAATCCGACCAACTAGGAGGCAATTTTTCAACCATGGCAGCCACTTGAAATGTTTCACTAAGAACCATTCCTTCGGAGGCAATGTCACTTAGTATAACCTGTAACTCCTGGACTTGACTGATCACAGTCTTGGAATCAACCATTTTATAGTCCAAGAAATGGGCGACAATAAATTTCTTCGTGCCGGCATCCTCCGTCTTATATTTGCGTTCTAACGACTCCCATAATTCTTTGGCAGTCGTTATTTTGCAATACACGTTATACAAAGTATCCTCAAGGCCATTCAACACATAGTTACGGCATAGATACTCGAAATGTTTCCAAGCATCAAGTGCACTCACTGCTTGAGCATCGGCCCCTTCAGCAAGTGTAGGAGGAGACTCAGTCAAGAACCTCGCAAGGTTCAAGGTAGTCAAGTAAAATAACATCTTTTGCTGCCATCTCTTGAAATTCAAACCAGAGAATTTCTCTGGTTTTTCAGCATGGCTAGCCACAGCCCGGGCAGCATCAGAACCAACCAATGGTCCCATAGTGGAGTTAGATGTAGAGGATGTAGTAGAAGAAGAAGCCATTTCTGAAACGATATAACCAAACAAATAAGTTCCAAATCAAGAATATGTTGCCTTTCAACAAAGTTGTTTTCAAAACACAAATCAAAGTATAAAATTTTTAAAACATAAAAGAACGATGTTTTAAAATCTATTTTAAGCTTGTAGGAATATCGTTCACAAAAAAATAATAATTGCTTTATAGATAAAGAACTTTGATTACAATGCAAAAGAAACTAAACAAACAGAATACACGATGTTAAGAAACAACAAATAAATAAAAGAAACAAAACAATGGCTGAGGATTTCTGTTGAACAGAGGTCCCTTAAAACAGATTTCGGGCCACCCAGGTGAATCCCGTCTGTCTCCCAGGGTACAACAGCCGGAGCAGAAGTACTGTCGGAGTTAGCCTAGCACCTGAAACCACTACCTGAAACGAGAGCACGAAGTTGCGAGAAAGCTGGAAATTGTTCTTTCTGTGTGTTGTGGAACATGTAAAAACCGGGTAAACCTGCACAAGACACCAGGTCTTGTATATATGCTGTGAACTCTGTGGCAGTTAGGAACTGAAGCATCCCTTAGTTAATTCACGAGTTATTAATAGGGATGTGAACTGACTGTCTGTTACGAAAACGAACAGACTATCTGTTACAAAAGTCCAACAGTCAGTAAACACTTCAAAAATATTTAGACGGCTCTCGGCGATGCGAGCGTGCAAAGTGCGCCATCAAAGCGCCACATTGCGCCCATCGCCCGAGCCCGTACGCGTTGGGTGCTTCGCACCCTTGTGCTTGACCTTGGGTGTCCCTCAGCATATGTGGGAACACAATCTCTTGAAAAGTCCCACTTATAAACTAATTTATAGTTTATCATTCCACTAATGTGGGACAACAACTTCCACTCAGATTTTTTACAGCTTTTGTGTTTCAACCACACAACTTTGAGCATCGATATGTCATTCATCTTAGCTCCATTTTGGACACGGTTTAGTTCGTTGTGTTCCTCTCACTTAGGAGAACACATACGAAATGGTTTGGTAATTAATTGCAACAAATACAATTAATTATTAATGTCCCAAAATGAGTGAGAAATCATATTTTTCTCACTAAATTTCCAACAGCCATCACCGACCCATCATCGCCACCGCCAACAACCATCACCATTAGACCCGGATACCACCATCACCATACCACCCTAGCCACCGGTGAGCACCATCACTGTTGTTTCTGTTCGAACACCAGCATCAAACCACCACCATCACCACCACCAGCACCACCAACACCATCACCCAACCACTATCACAACCAAACCACCACAGTCATCAAACCACCGCCGCCACCAAACCATCACCGTCCCCAAACCACCAATCATATCAAATCGATCCAAATATGCGTCAATGGTGTTCCATGGTGGTTGTAGAAGTCATGATTGTGTCCACCAATCGTATCAAATCGATCCAGACCATCAGGGGGAGGGGAGAGAGAGAGAGATGGTGTCGGTGGTAGTCGCGGCGTGCTGGCGGTGGCGTGTACCGACGGTGGCGGCAGTGGTGGTGCCGACGGCGATGGTCTGGGTTGAGTCAGATGAATGAATGGGTGGTGATGATGGTTATCTTTAAAAGAAGATAGACGGGGAAGAAGATAGGGTGGGGGTGGGACCCACTCTATTTAATAATTAAAAACTTTTTATTTTTAATGTATAAAAGGGTATTTTGGTCATTTTATATGACCTTAACAGCAAAACTAACGGCCATCCACTCTAGGGATCAATAGTGTGACGGTTTGGTAAACAGTTGGAACTAATATTATAATTTTTCAAAAGTTAGGACCAATACTGCAATATGAGCATACCACAGGGACCATTCGTATAATTAACTCTTCATTTTTATAACCAACAAAATCTCCAAGTAGTATAATTATTACAGAGTATGTTTTTTTAATTTGTTTATAATCATTATTAAAGTGAAAAAAATCAATAGCAAATCAAACATAAATATTTAATAATATGTTACTGAGGTTGTTATTAGCAAAAAATAAAAGTTGAGAGTGTAGCTAGTTAAATTATTAATATAATTTATTATAGACCAATAAATAATAATTTATATTATTACAATCTAATTTATCCTAAAATAAAAACTACATAACACCCATTCACAATTGTAGTTGAAGTGCTTAAGTCATTTTTTAAGCGCAACTAAAATCAATAAAAACTAAAGTTACAATAAAGCTTTCTAAATTTAACTACATTCCCCATCTATACTCTAAACTTTTGCATTTGATTTTTTTCTATTTTATTCCAACCTCTTTCTGCGCATGCCACCCTCATAGATTTTTCATTTTTTATTGGTTTTTTTTACTCTTAAAAATTTTAAAATATAAAAATTTTATAAAACCCGAATATACCGTTATGACAATTTATTTTTTATGTACGTTTCATTGTATATTTCATTCGAAAAGGAGTTACACATGATAATTTACAGATTATTAAAACACAAGCGTACAAGCCGCCAAATGTGCTTTAAGTTTTGAAGTTTACAATTTGTTTCCTAAAATGATTTAAATTCTGAACGTTTTATAAAATTTAAATGTTCGTTGCAATATGTTTATTTTTGTCAAAGTTTGGTCATGCATTTTTGTTTTCGAAAACCATTTGTTGATGTATATTTTATTTGATACCATGGGGTGCATGTTAACGTACAAGTCATGATCAAAACCATATCTTACGCATTTCAACACCCCAAACACATCATGCAGGTTCATACATATGGTAACAAAATGAGTAGTGAACTTCAATAGCTCTTTTTAGTATCAACGGAAGTTAAATCTAGCAGTTTCAATTTTTGTGCAAGAAGTGATCGACTCGCGCATGTGCGACTCTGATTGAAGCGTATGAGAGCGATCTCCTCTTGTACAGAGCTCACCTGAAAATGTTAGAAGCGCATCGGCAGTCACCTAAAGTCCATTTGGATGTATATGCTTTTTTTTTTTTTTCCAGTTTAATCTGGTATAAAAACTCAAGCTATTCTCAAACGTCTCTGTAAGGATCTTGGTGAGTCCTTTGTTTGAATCTAAGCAAAGCATCAACAACTATTGTTGTTGCTTCTAGTAACCACTTTGGTTAAGTTGTAAATACAAACATACATGTTAAAATATTTAAATTGTTTTTTAAGTTGGATTTTTCTCCAGAAAGTCTCTATGAATCTACTTGAAGAAGTTGGAGTAACATTTGTCTATTATCTATTCTATTAATAACTTTGTTATAAATGAACTATGTATCGTTGTTTAACTTAAGGGTATGCAAGAAACCGAAATAACCGAACCGCAACCGAAATAACCGACGCAACCAAACCGAAAAAACCGAAACCAATAAGAAACCGATGGTTTGGTTTGATGATTTTTTAAAAACCGATTTTTTCGGTTCGGTTTCGGTTTTGCTTGTAACAGAAACCGAAAAAACCGAACCGAAACCATAAAACCAAACTTATAAATTTAGAGGTGTATTTATATACTTATAAACATGACTAGCCTATAAATTACATATTTAACCTATGCTATCTAAAATAGATAGATATTTAGATTTCAAGAATAATCTTTAAACTTTTTTGTTTGGTAGATTAAATTGTTTTATTGAATATTTTGTTATTGTATTTTATTAATTGCAATTATATTTAATGTTAAGTAATTTATAAGAATATATAGATTATGTATAAAGATCAACAAAATGATATAAGCTCAAAGTTTTTAGCTTAAATTCATTACTTTGGACCAATTAAAAAAAACTTGAAGCCCAAAAACAAAACCGAAAAACAGAAACCGAACCAAAACAGAAGTGAAAACCGAAAACCAAAAACCGAAAAAACCGAAACCGAACGGTTTTAAAAACCTAGAAACCGAAATATCGGTTTTTGGTTTTAGGCAAAACCGAACCAAACCGACCATGCACACCCCTAGTTTAACCAAATGAGTAGTAATATATAACTTTTTTTAGAAATTTAAGTAGAAGTTAAAGCTTTTTCGAGTTCTTTTGTTATTTTAATTATTTTTTTGAGTGTTATCATTATTTTATTTTTTTAATTTGATAATTGACTTGAACATAATTTTTTTCTCTTATAACTTTTAATATATTTTGTTTTTTTAAATTTTGAATATAGCATTACGATTTGGTAATTTTTATTTATGTTCTAGTATAAATTGTATTCATTATCGATCTAAATTAAATATAATATACTTTTAGTTCTTCATTTTTGTGTTACTTAAAGGCTCATTTTCACAACATTAAATTTTTTTAAAATTATAATATACTGTTGCAACATACTTATATTTATCTACATTTCAATATAAAGTTTGTTCAAAAGTAAGTCTATGCAAATACAATTAATTATAACTTATTTTATTTTAAACTCGCTTATGTATTTCTTAATGTTCTATAATACAGGTAGTGGGTGTACCAATATCCCATGCCTATGTTAGTATTTATCTTTTTATTTTAGAGCGTACACTCTCGCGAAGTCGCCAGAGTTTCGGCCGCTGCTTCTTTCTGGAAGAGGCTTTCTTATATATGGAGTCATGGTGAGTGTGAAGAGAGATTGTGTAGTCACAGAATAAAAACAAACATTGTTCAATGCTTAGCATCGATGACGTTGAAATTTACATGAAAACTAACACTCTGAATTAAAATAATATTAATTTGAATATTGTTACACAATGTAAATAAAATGATACTTCACATGTGTCATACTACTTCAGTGTGAACAAAAGTGAGGTGCTATTTTTTTTGTATTCATGTATGAATGATGATGTTCTCAATTATATGACATCTCTCGTACAGTTTTCCATGATTACTGTGATCTGGACCACAAGGCCATTAGCCATACAATACAAACAAAGGGCTCTGTGTTCATTGACCATCTCCCTTCCTTCAGCTTTCCACTAAGTGAAATAATGCATGTTTTACATCATCCAAAATGTAGTGTCTTCTAGTGCTATATTATTGTAAAAAAATGTTATCAGGGTATATCCCTCTGAACATTATCCTACACGCATCCTATGTAACAATATCTCTCATGTGAACAGACAGACAACGTAGTATTTGCTAAAGCGTCACATTCAAGAACATGAGTCGCAATGCAACACATATTAAGCAAATAATTCGAGTCATACAACACACCATTAAAAACATGTTACCAGATTAAATTCGACACAATGCAGCATATCTCAGAAAGGGATGAAAAAAAATCATATTGGAATAAAATTAACCATGACAACAAGTAACTATGTGATGTTATTCTAGTCATATGTCTTTAAAGTGACTACAAGTCATGCATAGCATAGATGGAAACTTCTCTCTTCTAAGTTGTCTGCACAAACGAATTGCAAAATTAAAACTATTACATAATACATACCTCCCTAAAAATACATATATGGCTGCCTCATGTGTGCAGGAGATTCTGAATGCAAAAATGTGGCTTCGAAACATAGAATCCGAGCTGCGTGATTGAAAGGAATGTAAAGTCAGTAAAAGTCAGAGATCGCAAAATAGGCCGTTTAAACAAGTTGGGTAGTTTGTCAAAACGGCTTAATGGGTCAGCTTGGGATGATCCGAAACACTTCAAAAATAAGCGAGCTTTTTTAATAGTTAGCATGTTAAATATGACTATAAAGTATGCATCACATCAACAATAATCTAAATTTAATTACTATTTTTTTTTAACGTTGTATGCACTAAAAATACACTTTAAGCTAATTTACTTGTATACACAGTGTCAATTGCCATAAGTTACTGATGAATATGGTTCTAGTTCTTCATAAGATTCTCCCTGTTTGACTAAAGGTCAAAACACATTAATTGAGACACACTCAAAAGTTAAGAACTCTTTCATATCATATATAGCAGAGAAAGATGAGACCTTTAAACATGAGGTAGTGTGATTATTTGGCGGGCAGCGCAGTTGTTGTTTCTGGATGATGCAGATGAACGTCTTGCGGAAGGAGATTGCATTTGATCTTCAGCTCTTCAAAGAATTTCTTCAGCTCTAAAACCAATTCAGTTCTCCTCCTGTTCTTTTCAGCATAATCTTGAAAATTCATCGTGTGATTGAAATACAGGGCCATTTTTATCTTGTTCACATTTTCAATCTCCTTCACGACTACACTGTGATTTGGGTGCCATAATTGGGGATTTTTCTCCAAATACCTAACCAAAGTAACAACAATATCATTCAGTATATAGCTAGAATTTACGTTGCAAGTAGTATGTATGTAAAATAATGTGTATTAACTGACTTTTTTATCTTGTCTTTCAGTAGCCCAATCTTCTCAAAAGGTGTTGTAAAATCAATAGAGAATTGCACATCATCTCCCATATCTGGGCTTCTATAGAAATTGCTAATGGGCTTTGTAGACAAAACCGCATTGGGATAGTATATCTTCTCATTATCATATCTCAAGAAAACCGTCGTTAAGATATTCATCTCTTCAACTATCATCTGTCAAATAACAAATAGTCCATCAATCAAATGCAATAAACTAAATTAAACTTGAACCACCCAAGAAAATCAGAAATATTGTTCATTAAAATATGTCTAAGGATATTTCATCATTTTCATTTCTGAAGCATTCGAAGTTGTACATATGAGATGCCAAAATGGAAATTGTTGCTATTTTCATGGAGAGGGGAGAGAGTATAGATAACATAAAATGTGCATATGATACCTGAATCCCTTCAATGACACAACGATCACCAACGTCAAATGGATGCATTATGAAAACGAACACAATAGCTTCAAAGATAGTCTTGCATGTGTTTCCAAATATAAAAGCAGCTACAACAAGCTGTGATGAGAGTAAAACAAGTACTTTGGTTGTAGCAATTTCAGTCAAAAGAAGCCACACAACTACGACTGCAACAACTAAGACAGCTGTAACAAGCTTGTCCAGTTGTTTTACTGCTGTCTTCGTATCACTCAAAGCATGCGCTAAAGCTTTCCGACCATTGTAAACCTTTACCTGCATAAAGTAACAAATTACATTATTTCAGTGAGTAATTATTCACAGTTTTTCACTCTTTCTTCTATTAGTGAGGTTATGATCATAGAATCTCATTTGCGATTTGTGAGAAATGTAAGAAAGTAATCACTTCCCTTTTTTTGTTTGTACTAGAACTATTTCATTCAAATCTATAACTATATGTACACCAATTTTATTAGAATAATTATACTCCTATATATTTCCATCATATGAATGAGATAAAGAGTCTTACCACCCATTCTGTTAAAGTTTTCCGATCAATTTGTCCTTTATCAGCCACATCAATCAGTGGAAACACATAATCTACCTCTTCCTTGATCATAAATCTCCTTAAATCCAGTTCTTCAATGTATCTACATCGTAAACATTTGTCATTTGTTAATAAATCAACAATACATGAAAAAATATTGAAAGATCTTGTAGATTAGATGTGCTTACGTAAAACCAGGTTGAGCAACATTCCTAAAAATATGATAAGCAGCAGCAATTGCTTCCATCTCATTAGTGATTTCCTTATCTGCAGATTCACTCGGCCTATCATAAGCACTTTCTTCAAGCTCGCCCGAAAAAGTTGAGAGCCCGGAGCTTGATATCACATCAACTAACATTTTCATAGTCCAAGCAGACACCTTTTCTCTTTTCATTTGATGAAGTTTACTTACATCAATCACCTCTTTCGTCTTTGCTTCCTTCCCTTTTCTCTTCACCTGAAAACTCAATTGGCTCGTGCTTGTACTCGCCCCAACCATCTGTATAGATTCCATAAGTGGAGGGCCCGATAGTGTTAAAAGAACATACTGAAGAAAGATCGATTCTTGAATTCTATCAAAGAAATTGCTGACATGGAACGACGTCGCCAAGATTTTCAACAATAAAGTCTTTAACAGCCACAAAACCGCACCAACCAATAAGGACACAATAGTCCAAGTAATATAGTCCAAAACTTGGGTAGCTGTTTTCGATCTTTCAACATCTTGGCCATTAAACAATGATGTCCAAGTAACAAGAACAACAATCAACCAAATGCATACTTGAACACTCTTCTTCAACCCATGAACAAAATACAGCACTTTTTTCCTCAACAAAAAGTTCAATTCAATCAGCAACACAATAAAATGCATAAGCTTTTTAGTCACCAACATACCACAAATGATCACTGTTACAAGCACAAGCCATTTCCACAACTCCAAGCTCCAGATCTTGTAATGCTTCAACTCGTTAACCATCAAGCTAGCAACCACACAACTCAACAGCAACAGAAACACTATCCATTCAAACAAAACTTTCATCTTCACCCTCTTATACTTAAGCTTCTTTCTAATATTCACCTTCTTGTAAATCTCCTCATCCTCATCAACCCCCCCTGCACCTCCAGGAGACGCCATCAACGGCGTTTTCGGAGTAATCGAAACAGTCCTAGTTGTCTCCTTCAACGGCGTCCCATTCGGAGAAGTGCTAGTGTTGCCTGCCACTCTAGGCGAGGCCCGATTCGATGTGATACCTGCAGGCGAGTTTGAGGTCTGCCCAACTGGTTCAGGCATATCATCAAACATGTTGTGGTCAATCAAAGACTGCTCACCAAACCGCGATTTCGGCTTCGAGTAAACCGATCTCGTCAAGGTTTTCCTTCTGGTTAACGTTTCAGGATTGGGGATTTTGGGAGGCCTGTTGGGACTCCGCATAAAAGCTGCATTTTCTGCATACGAGTCAACCGATTTTCGCTGAGGTGACTCAGTAACACCTCGTTTCTCTTCGCCGGAGATCGTCACCACCACTTCATCGGTTTTTTTGTTCTCCGACATGTTTATCTTCAAAACCCTAGAATTTACAGTGTGAACGTCTGAACGATTGACTATTCAAACAAATTGAAACAGATAACATCTGTAGGTGAACTGGTGAAGAAATTAACACACAACAATAAATGCTTCTTGAATCAACTGATTACCTCAAAAAAACACTAAATAAACCTGCAACTAACAGCAATTGAAAGCATTCATAAGCTCAGAGATCTGTTACCTGAGACTGAAGCAATAATCACTTCACCAGTTCACCATCCGCCATTGAAGATCAAGATGAAGATGAAGATGAAGGTGAGCTAAATAGGGTTAATGTTTCTAGAGAGAATTGATTATAATGTTATAAAAAGGAGAAAAGTAAGATCGATTGTATAAAGAAATGTGTTCTAGAAAGCTGTTTATGATAAAATAAACACACATACATGTGCAATTGCACCGGCGTGTGAAAATGGTGGATGAAGAGAGGTGGGTACGTCGGAAAATTGGGTGGTGCGGTGGCCGGAGAAAACTCCGGCGACGGAGAGACGACGGAAGATGATAATAATATTATTAAGAAGTGGTGCCACTGATTCATTCACTTTAAAAAGAAAGGAGAAACCACAGTAGTATATAAAGAAAGTTAGATAACAGAAGGTGACAGAAAATAATATTTTTAAGAAGTTAGAAGGAATTTTTGAGATAATGAGACTTTCTTTCTTTCTTTTTTTTTAATCCGTGAAACAAAGATATGGTATAATTATTTTATTTTTAATTAAACTTATATCAAGATATCATGGGATATTAAATCGTGAAAAAATTAATGTCAAAATGTTGTCGCAAAATTGCATACTGAAGATGAGAAAATGAAACATGTGAAACTTCGTATAAGAAGCCAAAACCGTCACTAACTTATAGGTTACAACGATACTCTTGATGTTTGAATCTTGATATAAAAGAGGAAGTTGTTTAAAGGCGGTACTTTGATAAAAATAAGCCTGTGCAATTTTGAATTTTATAAAAATGATGTTTTGAAAGCTGGAGGGAAAATAGTAAAGAAAAATATAAAAATAAATAAATTATTAATTCAGTTTTGGCGACTATTACGTTTGTTGTAATTAAATTTACATCAAAACATATATAAAAATACACAGCAACGGTATATTCAAAATTTTATAAAGAATTAAGTTTAAAATATTTAAGACAAAAACAAAATTTATGAGTATCAGAAAAACAAATAGATAAATATAAATATAAAGTCAGATATAACTTAACTTGAGGGGATCAAAATGTAAAATTTCAATGTTATTTATGTAAATTAAGGGTGAGGTTATTCTACAAAATGTATTTTTGCTATAAAGTGTGAGAAGACACAATGAACCTAAAAAAATCACAAAAAAAATTATATCTCACAGTCTAAATGGAATTTCAAAAAAGTACTTCGGAGTATTTGTTCTCTCGTCATCCTCTTTCAGAAAAAAATAAAAAAATTTCATTGTGTCCTTTATAATGACACCATGAAGTCATTGTGTCTTTCATGATAACACAATGACGTCAATCTTCTTGTTTTCTTATGTTAGAATATCAATCTTCTTGTTTCTTTTCTTTAACTATAACGTTTCCCACTCTTCTTATTAAACAAACTTATCATTAGATATATAAACTAGAAACTCGAGAGCATTATCATTAGTTTTAACTTACATTTATGTAAATTAATGGTTCTTTTGGTTCTGAAAATAAAAAGTAGTTCTGTAATGATCCTGACCCATATATATATATATATATATATATATATATATATATATATATATATATATATATATATATATATATATATATTTGGCACCACAAACATGCGTGTATATACAATTGTAACTCCAAATTATAGAATCTATGAATCCGCTTAAAGTATAAACTAGAGAAAAAGTTGTGCTTCGAAGACTTGTAACCTTTTCATGAATATACAGACATAAAGCGTGTATACATACATGATCAAATAATTTTTTTTATTAGTTTAGAGATATTAACTTTTTTAAGTATCGAATAACTAAGTTTATCTAATAAGATAAATAAATCAAAGTTACACACTTTTGTATGTCATTTTAAGAAACGGGCACCGGTTTATTTTCCTTATAAAACTAGTTTTTTATCACCCGCACTACGCGACGGAGTAGTAATTTTTTCTATAATTATAATCGCAATTCGTGTAGCTGCAAACGTATATGTTGCTTTTGCACATTCGGATCCCAAGAAATATATGACATAAGAGAACTATATTACATTAAAAAAAGATTAATGGTTAAAATGAAAATTCTTAAAGTTTCATGTAGCTAACATTGTTCTTTTAGTGGTCAAAATAAAAATTCTTAAAGTTTCATGTAGCTAACATTGTTCTTTTATATAGACTAGGATATGTCATCTGCGCATTAAGTTGGAGAAGATTTAAGTTTTTATCCACTAATGTTGTTGCACCTAAAAGGAAACCATAATACATAGACCTTTATAAAGTAACATACATTAAAAGATAGAAATATAAATGTAAGGGGTTATTGTATAAAAAACTAAACTTTTGTGTTAAAACAAAAGAGCATAAGAGTTTCATGCAGCTAACGTTCTTATATTATATAGATATATAATATATAATATATAATGAGAGCAAAACAATCATAACTGCGTAAGTACAAAAGATATATAATCATCATTTTGTTTTAGACAAAATAAGTATGAGAAATGAGTCCTTTTAATAATATAAACAGAATTAAACCCTAGTTTTATTGTTCAAGAAAAGGACATTCTTCGGAATAGAAAGTTCATTTAAAATAGCGTTGGGTCACCTACTTTATAGTTTGCTAATGCATATCATCTTTTTTCGTTTATTATTGTTCAAAACATGCCTATTAGGCCATTTATAATAGGACAATAGGTAAGAGAGTTTATTCAAATAAAAAGGTTACATAGTAAAAAAAATATATAATTTTTTTAAAAAGGACGTTAATATAATTTTGGTATATTAAAGCTCTTGACTTGTAAAAATATACGAAAAAAAATCACTAAACTAGATTTTGCACGTTATTTACTTTAGCATGTTTAAATGCACACATGGTTTGTTAACTCCTAATTTGCATAGGTATAATAACATGGTATAAATTTTCTTGCATAAATAAATGTTCATTTATCAAATAGATCACTATTTTGTAACATCTTTGATTTTTTATTCTTAACCTACTTGATTAACTCTTTTAATGACTATGGTATTTTCATATGTAAACAATGATTGAATTCAAGAAATTATTTGTGAAAACTATCTTATATTCCATACATTGTGATTCATTGTAATACTATTGCATGCTAGTGTGATTTTATGATAACACATTTGTAAATAGTAGGTATTGCTATAAACAGTAACTTGGAAGTGCCCTAACAGTAACTAAATTCTATAACAATGTAATATTATAACATAAGTGAAACATATATAACTATAAGGGTGAAGAATTTACATATGTATAACTTAGGGTTACATATGTAACTTTTGTTAAAAGGATAAAAATTTAAATAATTGAATTAAGTCTTATAATAATAAAATAGAAATATATATATATATATACATATACATATATATGCATGGATAATTACAAAATTATATATATTATATTATATTACTATTTTAATCATTTAAGTGATATATATATATATAATAAACTAATAAATAATCAACTTGTAATTATCCTAAATCTAATAAATAATAAACCAACTTATTCTAACTTTAAAATATCAAAAAAAATCATTCATCCCTATCCCTACTAAAATATATGATTTTTATTAAGAAAATCTATATTAATTGAAACTTAAAACCTTAAATTTTTCATTATAAATAGGGGTCTAATTATTATTATTTTCACATCAAACTCTAAATCTAGAGCTCTCATAAAATCAAATATCAACTCATCACACCTCTCTTGAAGATCCAAGAAGTTTTTCCTATCGAGTAAGTTTTCATGTTCTTCGTGTTCATACCTTTCCAATTGTGTTTTATCAAAAAAATAAATTATAACTAGTTTAGATATATGATTAAATAATATTTTTGTGTAATAATCATAGATCTAAGATGGATCAAAGCATTAAATAAACACGACATCATCAAAAACTTTGCTTAAACACATCAAACTTAAATTTTTGGATTTTGACAGATTTATAGGGCTAACTTCGGATAGTCACATCTCCCTCATAAAAAATCCTTTTTCGATGATTGTTTTTTTAAACTAAAATTCAGAGTTTCATCTTTCTAACCATATAAAGAACGTCTTCTAACTCATTGATTTGACCCCTCAAACAGCTTGCGTAAGTTTAGTGCGCGAATCTGTCCAAAGCTATCAAAACCTTAAATTTTGCAACATTCCAATAATTTCATGAATATAATGTAATAAAACAATTTTTATTAAAAGTAATATAAACATGTTCTAAATAATAAGAATCCAAACTTTAATGGTTATTATGATTATCTATCAACTTGAATCATGTTTCAAGTAAAATTCTTCATGTTTTGAATTGTAACCCTATACTATACAAATCGCCTATTCCCATCCTTGCTAAACTTATATTTAAACTTGTTCCCTATACTTTATAAACATACCAAACAAACCTTTGACTTGTTCTAGTATATATCTAGAATCTTTTCACTCGGTATGTAGTTATATAGCAAATAAAAGGTTCTGACTAAGGAAAGAAGTGGTACTTAAGTGATGAAAATCCATCAACTTTTTTCTGGGAATCTTTTTGGATGACACATATCTAGTATAAGACACCCATTCTTGAGCTTTTACAATAACAACCCCTCAACTATTGACAAATACAATAAACTAACTAAATAAACTTACTCAGGGCAATCCTTACTGCAAGTTACTAGAAGTTGCAAGATCAACCCATCTACTTTACAAGGTGAGTTCATAGCCCCGTTTTCTTTTGTATTTTGGGGGTGGAAACATGCTTTCTATATCAAACTGGGAATTCAAATTCTAAAGTCAAACTAGTCTTTTGCAAACTCAATAACAACTTTCTTATACTAGTGAAACTAAACTGATTATACATGTTGTTATATTCTATGACATTTTTTACCACAAAGTCCCTCTTTTTCTAAAATCTACACAACCATTAACTTCGGGGAAGCCACAAGAGTACGTAGATAGATCTATTGGCCTAACAAGCCCATTCGATACTCGGGTTGATTCATGCCAATCAACACCGAGCGTCCTTTGAGTCAACATATTCTTTTTGACTTGAAAGGAGCTGGATGTTTAGAAACTGCATACTAAACAAGCATACTATTAGTCTAACCTCTTGTGTCAGGGGGTTAGACGGGAGGGCATTCGATTACTAGGGTTGGTTGTGGACTCATGTATAATAGTTTACTTATTTATATTTGAAAAATTGTTTGTTGGTTTGTATATTGTTATCTACTATATGTATACTTATAAACCTACTTTCTTACCAACTTTTTAATTGATATATTTTAGCATGTTTTCAGGTAATGGAAACTAAGTTCGTTGCTTTGCTCGCGTTAGGTTTCAAGGATAAGCTTTAGTTGGATCTAGTTAGACTTTTAATAAAATGAAGACTTATTTGCTGGTTCAGTTTATTTTTTTTTTAGAATTAGATGTAACCAACTATTCAGTTTTAATAATTAATTTCATTTAGTACTCTTTATCATCGTGTTATGATTCAATTTCATTACTCCTCGGTGTTTCCGCTTTAGTCGGGGTGTGATATATTTAGAAATTTTTTTTTGGATTTCATGCATTCTAGATAAACTTTTGAGACTTTAATATATAAGAACTAGTTGTAGTTGTCATTTATAAAACTTTTATGAATCAAACCATTATAATTGTAAGTTGATAGGTGGTATTTGGAGTAAAAGATATTGTTTAATAAAGATTATTGAATCATATAGGAGGGAGTGAAAACAAACAAATTACTAAATCAGGAGCGAGTACGTGATATTGAGATTTCACTCAATGTCACTTAGGGCCAACATAAAGAAATAAGATTTTACTCACTCATTAAAGAGGAGAAATAGTAAGCGAAATTTCAAGCATCGTTTATTTTTTTATGTTTAAAAAAATACTAATATAATTATATTAATACATTAAATATGTTTGAGTGGAGTAAACCGACTTTCAAATCTCATGAGATGGAATTTTTCATGCCAAAATTCTCATTTAATCCTTACTTACTAAGCAGCGTGGTGTTCACACGTGAACAAGGTGCGCCTCACCTCTCACGCACACCAGCTACGCACCTCACAACTCAATCTTAAATCTTAACAACTTTAATATTTTTGCACATGCATTTTAGTACATGCAAGATGGAGATTTTATGATTTGACTAGTTGATAAGTTAAATCCACAACGTGCTACAAATTAAATGAGCATACAAGGCAATGTCATGTCAGTATGTCACTATTATGATTTCATGATGATAAAAGAAAATAAATAATCAATTACTTTATCAAGACACTAGTCCTCCGTCCATTAAGGGACAAAAAGGTGATTGTTGACTAAATAGTTATGACTCGAGTGATTTTTCTGAAAGTTGAGAGCAAATGTGAAACTTTGACTTAAAATATGGGCCATTAGTGTAATTACTCTAAAGTAATTATGTAACACCTTATCGTAACTTTTAAGTAATAATTGAAAAATAGTTAATTTAATAAGTAAATTCATGTATAATTCCGGGTATATATATATTAAATAAATACACACACAAAGTTATATAATCATAGTACTACATATGATAAATTACCTTTTAAGTTGATAAAAATATTGTATTACTCAAATTTTTTTATAATTAAATAACTATGGAAAGGGTAATATAAAAAACAAGATTGTATAATAAGCTTACATCTTTTATTAATATTTTGTTTTGAGAAAAAGATTAACATACTATAAAGATTTGAATAGATGGTGACAATTGACATATGTATATACCATGGTTGCAAAATTCGCTAGGCGCTTCCTAGTCGGTCAAGCGGGGAGTTGAGAGTACTCGGCCTAGGCAGAGAGTTGAGAGTACTCGGTCTAGGCGGAGAGTACTCGGGGAGTACTCGAACATGTTAAATTAAAAAGAAATTAGTTTTGGAAAATTAAATATATGTCAAATAACGTAAATTTACTAATATTTATAACAAAATACGTGAAAATGATATTCATTCTTTGATATAATAGGCATAGAAATTATGTTTTACTTTTGTTAAAGTCAAACTCGGCCCCAGTTGACCTACTATATCTGATTCTGGCCAAGGTTGACCGCATTTGATCGATTCCGAGTAATTATGCGGAGTTGAAGAAAGTCGCCTCGACAACCTACCTTGGAGCGATTACTTGGAGAGTACTCGGCCTTGTAGACCTTGTTTTACAACCATGGTATATACTATATAGATTTGAGTTGCTATGAAAGCTACTAAGTGTTTTTAACGTTATTTGAAACCATCCCCAATATTTGAGTGAGCCTTCTTGAGACAGTATTTCAACCGTCCATACTGATTTTGACGTTCTAGTTTTGAGACAGTATCAAACAGACGCATTAAACATGGTAATATAGAAAATCCAATCAAATCGGATCTCATCCAGGTATCCGAGCAAAAGGATTTGTATAGGTCTTTATGCCCTGGACACGTAAAGGAAAGCCTATCGCATGACGAAAAGTGCTAATGGTAACTTAGCAAGCAATAACTGACAAACATCTCAATAGTAGTTGGAACTTTTGGCACAAGTTAAGGGCCAACAAATGACTATTTCACCCAAAGAATAATCTTTGACCACCAAATAAATGACCGACTAAAAACATATTAGGCTCTTAGAGAAAACCCATGATGAAAATCATTTAACGCTCTTTAGTCAATTCTTCAAAAAGGTTTTAAAATCTCTCTTCCTACACCATAAAACACATTCAGTTCACCCTCACATACTTCATTTAGCAATGACTATCATACTTCTTAATCAATGCTTATTCTTATGATAGAGTCCGTTCATAATGAAAACTCTCTGGTCATTACTGTGACAAGAGTAACAATAGTCTACTTTGCATGATAAGCTTAATCGTTGGAATCGAACCATCACCCGTGTGGGTTTGGTATGCTTAATATAAAACTTAATTAAGTAACAATAGTATTACACATAGTCTTATCAACATATGTTAATTTTATACTCACTAGATTGATCATATATAAATATCTACTCTAGAACACGACTCGTGGTTGCTACATAAATTTTTTTAGTAAGATTTAGTCTACGAATAAATGAATATTTTATATAATTATAATATTATTACACAAGTACCCAGTTAAATTGTCTTCTAATTCTTATAATTAGGTGACTTGTAATTATTTATTTATATCTTTAGAACACAGCATGTCAAAAACACGTTGTTCTGAATTTTCAAAAAGGGGATGCGTATATTGTAAAATTAACTAATGCATTATCGAATATTTTAATTGTACACCATGTCATTTGATCACATAAAAAATGACAACACATAGAGCATGATCTGTCACTTTCAGACAATTTTCTTGAGGAGGTATACATTACCTCTCCAATTTGATTTATCTTTGGTTTAATTGGTATAATATTGTTGGCATTTATGATATTTGTGTTAATTAACTTACGATATTAGGTTCTCAGTAAATTATAAAAGTATTATGGAAGATTTAAAAATACATCAATTTTCCTCTTTAGCTATGCCTTTTTCGTCACGTAAAAACATATCACTACTCGGTTTGAACTTGTTTTAGTAAATTTATCTTTAAACCTTACGAGTTCATTGAAATCAATCATCTTAGTTTTATACACGCTTAAAATAAAATTCATTAACCTTTTCAATAAGCATTTGTATCATTTTGAAACAACCTCTCTATACTATTGAAAAAACCATTTTATCTTAAATGAAAATCTTTCTAAGCAAAGATTTCTCTAATAACAATTTTTTTTTATATGGGGTATAGGTAAGATTCGCCCGTGTCTTATCACCATCCGCAAACCTTACCGTATGATAGGAATTTTGTTGGGTATGTTTAGGGTGTGCATTGGTCAAGGACCGGATCGACCCTGACGGAATCAAACGGGTATCAATACCGAATATGATGAAAAACGAGGATCGAGGGCCATAGCTTTTATGTGTTATTACGGTGGGTCTTGGTCCGGTCAATCCATCGCTTTTCTCAAATACGTCAGCAAGATTCATATATTTAGGGTGATCAGGGGTTAAGGACCGGACTGAACCGTACCGTACCAGCCCAGGACCAAACCTGAATAAAATTTTGTGTGTTTCATATCGGTCACGGTCTGGTCGTTTAATGTGGTTCACCCATTTTCTCAGGTTGGCCCACAAGACCTCACCCCTACATATATTTGTTTTTTTCATCAGGCCTTTATAATCATTTCCCCCACATCCACCCTCAAGAAACTTGGTGGTCACATTATTAAAAATTGGCCCATCAATATTGCAGTCGTACGGTTATAAAGATGGAATTTTGAGTCACTTCACTTATAGCAATCCTGTTACACTAATAATAACATCATGAACCAGTGGTACTGAAGAATGTCTCGGTGTCTCACCACCCGTTTTAGTGCCATTGAAAAAGTTTGCCGGTCTAATGACCGAATATCTGATGTGGTCGAAAATTGTGATGGATGTCAATTTTTTAAACCAAATGATGATTTACGGCAGGGGGTGCCCACGCCGGAACCCCACGGCGGTGGGCGACGCCGCTCAACATCGCCGCCGCCGGTCCCCCACGCCGCGCCGTTCGGCCTTTTCACGACATCCACACTCTGATGTTTTCTCCCCCATTTCAAAGCTGTGTTTCTTCCCCACGCCAGAATCCTCCACGGTGTGAGCACCCTCTCATATGACTTGGTGTGGTGTGGCGTGAGATTGGTGGGTATTGTGTGGATGTCCCCAACACCTATTTTCAAGATATGTAAAGAAATTAAACAGCACATGAACTAATTGATAAAATATAAATTAAGTATAAATTGTTTATATAAATATAAATACACAAATAGTTGTATGAGGTGTAAGTTATCAAGGTTGCATGTTTAGTTTATGTTGTTTTTATTTATTAGCAAGTTTGAGTTTGAATACTAGTTTAAGTTAAAATGTCATTTAAAATTGTGTAAAATAATTTTTTTGTTTATCTTTTAAAAAAGAGTTAAATGTGTTTTACGTCCCTGAGGTTCCATATAAATTGTCATTTGAATCTTAAAGTTTAAAATGTTGTCATTTGCATCCAAAGGTTTCACTAAAATTGTCATTTGAATCCATTTGGCTACACCTAACTAACAGGGTTAATTTTTTTCATTAAGTTTCTAACATGAGAGTTAGTTTAATAAAAAAGCTACAAAATAAAGAACCAACTCACGTGAGGGTTTTTATACGTTTAGCATCTTTTGATAATTGCAGTTATGATTTGACTTTATAATAGTGTTTTATTATTTTATCTTGTTAATGTATTTTGGTTTAGTAATCGTGTTACTTTTGCCCGTTTTATTAATTAAACATAGATTTCTTTGATTTAAAACTTAATTATGGTTACGATAATTGATGTTTTATGATTATTACCTGCAGTTAATGTCATTTTATTAATTGTTCTTTATACTTTTATGTTAATTTGTCTTTTATGGTTATAATTCAAATAATTTATATTATATGACTTGTTTGTTTATTTATATATATTTTTGTTTTGTATGTTTTATAAAATTAAAAATAAAACACTTTTAGTTAGTTATACTTATATTTTATTTTATATAATATGATGTCTAGAGATGTTTTTCTTGATGAAATAAAAGAAATGCTGATTTATCATTCCTGGTAAATTAAAATCGCATTGATGATTACCAAAGAAGACTGAACGCCGAAAACTTATCACGTAGAGCTGTTTTTTATTTTGTAATTGTTTTGACTAAAATACCTCTAATTTAGGAAACTTAACGGAAAAACTTAACAACGTTAATTAGGAGTAGTTAAGTGGATTCAAATGGCAATTTTTGTAAAATTTTTGGATGCAAATGGCAAAATTTAAACTTTTGGATTCAAATAACAATTTATATGAAATCTCAGGGATGTAAAATGCATTTAACTCTGTAAGAAATAACAAAGTAGATGGAACGTTTACGTGGTTGCTCATAAATGATAATAAAATAAAAAATAAATAAAAAACCACTCTCCCCAACCAAAAATTTACACAAATATACATATATCAGTTGTATATTAACATAATATTGATGTATTCTATTAGTCATGCTAGAGTTTAAGATAAATACACGATAAATTACTTATTTTAATGAACTTACGCAATGCTCAATATTTATGGTTATATGATAAGGTTATAGTTATTATTAAAATGGTATTTAATCTAAAAAACCTAAAGGATGAAAAAATTATGGGTTTAACATGTGTCATTGTATTGTTTTAAAAAACAGAGTATTTTGGTCATTGTGTCAAATACGTCAGGTCATAGTATCAAATACCAGTTCATTGTGTTAAAATAGTTTTCATCATTTGTTATATGTATCCATTATTATGTTTTACATTTTAGACATTTCGTTTTATTTTTATCATTGTTTTTTATATACTATATAACTAATTGTTATTTTATCATTATGTACAATTACAGATACACAATTATATTAGTTCACCAATATGTTTTTCATAATTCATAACATGATGACGAGCAAAAAACAATGAGACATTTGATCATTGTGATTTACGTTTTATATCATTTTATGTTATTTTAGATTAATTAGTTTGAATTTATCATTGTGTTTTATATACTAGAATAACACAATAGTATTATTCACTATTATATTTTTTTAGAATTCATCGTTTCACAAAAACACAATAGTGTTCAGAAAAACAAAACAACCAACAAAAATACACAATGAACTACATTAATGACATAATGACAAGCAAATTTCATATGAGTTGAAGAACAAAAAAAAATTATCTTTTTATATAACGACACTATATTCGTTTTAAAGATAGAAATGTTCATTTTAATTTTATAAAGAAAAATAGTGTCGTATATAAAAGTCATGAACGTTCGAAAAAAATAAAGAAATTTGAAAAAAAGCAACAAAAGGGGTGTACCTAAAATACTTCTCTAACAAACTTTTACCTACAATTTGATCACAACCAATGATTAAAAATATTGATGGTTATACTTTTTACACTTTTTAGATTTATCAATCTTTTTATTTGAATTCCCTCTATACAATAAACCCTTTCTAATAGTTACAATCCTTGTATTCTAAGTTACGATATATATTTTATTAGCTTAGAAATGTGTGTACTACACGGGTTAAAATAAAAATATCAAACTGACAATTATTAATTAATATTTGCAAAAGTATAAAATAATTAAAAAAATATATAATTGAAATTACGTATAATAAACTAATTAAGTATTAAAATAATAACAACTTTTTGTTTTCTTACATTTCATTTTAATAGTTTTAAAATTAAAAGAAGTTCTTTGTGTTAAAAAAGACATCATATTTCACGAAAATTTGTTTTGAAAAAATATGTTTGAATAAAAGGAAAATGTTTTAATTTGTTATAAAATTTGTTTAATATATACGAGATGATATAAAATATCATTAGCATTTAATATCAACACTAAATGATTGAATTGCTATACTAGTGACACGTGACCAAATAAGTGTGAGAAAATAACATGTGTTATAATATTTTATTTTATTAGAGAAGATATGTTAATTTGTAGTTGTAGCTATCTAATATTTATCACATATATCGTTAAGGTAAATATTAACAACTAATAAACTAGTTAAAGTATAATACCAGATTACTAAAAGTAAAATTTATATGTAGATTACATGGAGTATCACACGTTAAAGGTAAAAGGAATTTAAGTTGGTAATGAGCTCTCCAGAAGTACTGGTATTTTCAAAACACCATATTTGTTATAAAACACCATACATTTATTAAGTGAAATTACTTTGTGTCACTGTTCATAAGAATTTTGTGAGGACGAAACGTATGGCTAAATTTAGAACTAGACAGAATTAGTATATTTTACGAGTCCTCATTACATAATATACATACATCAAAAGACTTTTCTACTTTATACGTCTTTATTTATGAAAAACGAATATCTAATCGGTTGAGTAATACATGGATTGATTGGACGCGAAATACATGATAAGGAAACTCTCGTGGTGTTTTGCGAGTAATGGTCCAAAGAAGGTCAAGAGGGTATGTATCTTTGAATTTGGTATAATAATACAAAGTGCTTTTAGAAATTTGTGAGTTAACTTTAGATTATGGTTGGTTAAAGAAAAACATGAATTTTGGAGTAGGAAAACATGGCCTTTTTAATTCTTTAGATGGAAACACACGTTAGACTGTCTCAGGCTTTAAACTTTAGAAAAACACATGTAGATGCTTCAGATTATCTGTAACCCTACAACAACAAATTTCAGTAAATACTTTAAGAACTCTTGTTTTTTCTTCAACTATTAAATACCCTACAAATCCTCATATTTTCGTATCATCACTAATTTTTCCGGTTGTATCTCCATTCAAAATGTCTTCATAAATTATTTATAAAAGTTTAATTAACTTATTATAAAAAACAAATACTTTATTAGGAAATAAATTATGTTATATAGATTATTAATACACATCGTACAAAATCATGAAGTCAATAACCACTCCACATAAAATAAGGAAAATAAAATTTTATTAAAAACTACCCTTAGGCCCCCACTCCAATCCACTTACGTACCCTAGAAGATAATATTATACCTCGATTTCGTTTATAACATTTGAAATTTTATATAAAAATAAAACCATTACAAACGTGGGTGATATGTTGAGGCCGTTGATAATGTTTGGAAATTTTTGTAACATAAAACAAATCTTTTAAAAAATTAATGTCAAAATGTTCATAAAAATAAGCATGTTGTAATAGAAAAAAACGAAATAGATAAATATATTAACGTTGATAAAAAAAAGGACATACAAATTTTGATTTTATAAAAAATATATTAAAAGATGAAGGGAAAAAAAACAATAATGGCGTACAACTACGTGTTGATAAAATTTACACAAAACATAAATAAAGATAACAATTTGCAACGGTATATCCGTAACCATTTTGATATGAATTTATATCGAAATATAGATAAAAATAAATGATTTGTAACGATACATTTAGGACTTTATTAGATATTATAATTTAGAATTTATAAGCGAATAAAAAAACTGCAAGTGCATCAAAAACAAATAAAAAATATAGTGTAAAGTATAAATATAGTCAAACTTAATGACTAAAATGTAACTTTCAAGAGCAAATATGCAAATTAATAAAAAGTTAAGATGGCCACAATAAAATATCCTCACATTTGATTAGATTTCAAATAGTGCCATTACGCATAAATTATTATACCATAAGCTTAAACGTTTTGCGATTTGGGTTTTGATATATAGTTAATGTAATAAAAAAGTTAATTTCAAAACATTTATAGCAACTTAGCAAGAAAACACAAGTATTTTTTAAGGGTTATGATTTTAACACTCGATGATAATTCAGAGCTGATCAAGCGATAACAACCACTAGGTGGGTTTGAAAGCAGGTTTTGAAGAAAAAAACCCTCCTTGTTTGTTTAGAGAATAAAACTGTTCATGTTTATTTTTATTATTATTTTATTAGTATTATAATTGATGAAAATTTTCAAGCGTTAGAAAGAATCTTTTGTTAATTTTTTGAAGAAGGGGTCAGGGTGCCCAAAACGCTAGCGCATCTCTCTCTCTAAGGAGTCGTGAGCCTTTACTTGCTAGAAGGAATCTTTTGTTCCTTCTTTAAGCGATCAACATAAGCTGTCTTTCATAGGTGGATTAGTGCAAGTTCAACTGAAGCTAGTTAGCTTCAAAATAAACGAATCAATATCTGAATCGGGACCAAATCACATTAAAAAGAAACTAAACGGATAAATACTCAGTTTGTTGTATTTTCCTAATCCAATTGAACTTTAAGGACCAAGCTTGTTAAATTTTATTAACACTTAAGCGTGCAAATCTTCCCCTTGTCTTTCTGAATGTATGTTCGTAGACTCGTAGTGTTTTACCTTTCTTATTACCATTTCGAGTAACAATTCTCCTGCTTAAATCTAACGTCGCTTTTATATACATATATATTTATATATATTGATTAATTTGATAATAAAATATGTGAGTTAAGTAAAGGAGGACATATTATTGTTTTTTAACATCTTTTTGTATCATGTGTTGTTTTATTTTACGTCCTACATTACTTTCATAATCAAAAGTTACTTTATCCAACACCTTTATAGTCTATACTAATAAAAGAAGGTTTTTACATGTCACATGGCACAATTTTAAGCCTTTCAAATATTATTTTCTCGCTTCTATCTTCTAATAAATATCATATTAACTATTAATCAAATTATTTAAATTTTTAATATTAAAAATATTTTTATTAGATTAAAAAAAGATCTTTCTACAAAAGCTATTTCTAAAGAAATAAGTTTTTATAAAATAAGAATTTTTTAAAAAATATACCAAACTTAAAAAAAACACAATATATTTTAAAACCTGTGTTTTAAAAAAAAATATAATTCTTATGTACTATTTAATATTTTATCTATTCAACCCGTGTAATACACGAAATACTAACCTAGTTTATGTAATATACAAATACCGAAAGAGGTGCCTCCATCATATTTAATGATGACAAGCAAATTCATACGCATGTTCAATATTAAATTGTTAATGGATCAATAATTTTCAAGCCACTAAAGTTATTTTACCATCAACACTTAGTCATGCATTGTTTACTGTCAACAAATGATGTTACATATATATTATATAATATCTTATAGTAGATGGTAAATGATGGCAATGTGTTCTTTTTGTGGAATATACGAGGAACATGCGATCATCTATTGCTATCATGTTAATCCACGATAGAGAAAGTTAAAAGGTGGTGTAGTTGTATCTTGTATGTTGTTAGATGAGAATTCCATTTGTCACCTACTTCAATCTACTACATTGGTTAGGGGAGATTAAGGGTACAAAAATTTGATCAAGCTATTGTACTAGTAACAATATGGCACATTTGAAAGAGGGGAAATAAAATGACTTTTGATTACAATCGCGGGAATGCGAAGGTGGTGATGGGTGAAATTATTTTTTTTTACTTTGGGTTAAAAATAAGGATAAATTGTTGTTATTAGATTGGGATTGTTGGTGTACTTTTAATATTTCATCATTGTGTTTGTAACTACTTATCTCCACTCTAGCACTTGCTAGAGTGTTTTGAGATGTTACACATGTAAGTTTGTTTGCTGGCAAAAAAAAAATGATAGCTATTAATCAAATAATTATAAATTAAAATAATTGACTTTTAGTTTTTAGTATAGACAAAAGGTTAAAAGTGATTACGAGTTATGAAGTGAAAGAGACATGTTATTAAAAGAAAGCTAAGAATTAAGTTATTTGATTTATAAGTATTTATGAATACCCTAATAAAGATGATCTATGTATTGTCAAATCGTAAAAACCGAATCATAGCCTTTAAACTAAGAAACATGTTGTATTAGCCAATCTGCTTTAGTTCTCATGATTTAATTGGTTTAACAGTTTATGAATCTATATCTTCTATACCTAATTAACGTGATGACGTAGTAACTGGAAATACTTTGTTGTAAGATATCGTCATATGTATTCTGACAATTTGTGTTTCATGTTAACGGGCTTCTACATATAACATGATATATTTATGACAAAATAATTGCGACCGGACTTGCTAAACGAATTGTAAAATTGCTACTCATATGTGATGTGTAAAATTTGAAGTTAAATCTAAATCAAAATGTTTAGAAGACACATGATATTTTTTTACACTATCCATCTAGGATTTGAACACATGTCGTTACTAAAATAAAAGTTAATCATTTGATGATACATTAAATGTTATTATTATTTATATACTTTTCAATTATAAAACATATTTTTTGATAAATTTAAAACATGTTTCTTTTTATTAATATACATATAAAACAAAATTTTATGAAGCATGAAGTTTTTTAATACAAAAACTTTTAAAAATGACATTGTTTAAAATAAATTATTTTTAAAAATTTAGAGTGCTTTAAAAAATAATTTTTTAAAGCAAGGCTTTTTAAGACGAAAGTATAGAAAAAAATTGTTATTGTTTTATTATCAAAAGTAGTTAACTATACGTAATTTCAATCATATTTCATTTAAAAAATTATTCTATAAATTTTAAATATTAATAAATAACTGTTAATATAATAATTTCATTCAACCCGTGTAGCATACGAGTTTCTAAACTAGTATAAAGAGAAAAAAACAATAGGTGAAGGTGAGACAAAAGCAAAGAGAAAACAAAAGAGATTTGCATTCATGACGAGAGTTGAGATTGATTATCTACCGGTTGAAGATTGTGGAAGTACGGGCAAAATGTTGTCAAATAGTGTTTGTTTCTCTAGGTATTGATCTGAGTAATAAAACCATAACCGACCTAACTGGAGTTGAAGATGGTTAAGTTATTTTTTCTGTGATGTTTATTAACATAATGTATATCCATTAAATCATCACCCCTTCCCCCTCTCCTCATTCGCACATGTATATTCTATCTATCCTCTAACGACGGTGTGTAGCTAATGACTTTTGCTTTATTAACCATCAAATTCCTTGTTTCTCTTCATTATCGCCTCCACACCAGTGTCTATGCATTGAAGAATTACCCATTGTAGATGCTCTCAAGACTTCTTTAAGTCATATATAGAACTGTAAACAAACCGATCGTGAACCGTTTACGTTCGTTCGTTTACATTCGTTCGTTTAATAAATGAACAAACACAAACAATGAATTCCATTTGATTAACTGAATGAACGCACAAACACATGGCTCATGTTCGTTAAGCGATGTTCATGAATATACAATAATATGTCTGTTTGTGTTTTTTCGTTCGCATTCATTAACATTCGTTTAATATGTTTGTTCATTAATTTTTTTTATGTTAACTAGAACCCTAGTCTTTTGAATATCGTATCACATTAAAACGTAGTAATTTGAAACTTATATCTTTAAGATGTTATTTCAAGATAATTATGCTTATGATTATTTTGTGTAACTTGTGCCTTTGTTTAAGATAATTATGTTTATGACTATCATGTCTAATGTTTGGAATGACGAATGTCGCTCGTGAACAAATTCAATTCATTCACGCACGAACATGAACAAGAATTTTCGTTCGATTATACGCTTGTAAACCGTTTATAAACAAACTCAATGTGAAATGAACAAACATGAACAAAGTCTCGTTGGGTTCGATGCACATCACTTACAGCCCTAGTCGCATTAACAAACCTTTTACTATTCATACTTAAATGACATAAAGTTAAGCATTAAAATTCTTTCTTAAAAGATAACATATCATATATCATCAAACTTGATGCTTCATGTTACCTTTCTTAATAATCTCTCACGCATAATAATCAAACAACTTTAACATATTCATGTGAAGAAGAAGTTAAGAGAGTATATTTGTCACAATAAATCACAAGGTGCCAAAGTGTAAAACACAAAGGTGAGGGACAAAACGGAGCAAAAGAAATAGTCAGATGAATTCGTCTACTTCTTCAATTCTACAATTTTCAAACAAATCTTCAAATTGTGGTGCGTTAATGGCGATCACGTATGTGTGAATCTGAAGGTACGATGATTCTTCTTCATTTTTTATTTTTTTGTGTAGATTTTATAATCGTTTTCTTCTCACAGGTTTAGAGATCATGGATCCGTGAATTGTTTATCTTCGAGCTGCAATATGCGTTATCGTTATCGTATCAGATGCTTTGATCTACAGATTGAGGTAATTGGAGCTTCTGTCGATCTACATTTATTCGTGTTGTCAGTGTGTGTTATTATGTTATACTGTTATTGCTGATTCGTTGTTCGATTTTGAATTAGGTAGGATGTCTGATTCGGTTTTGATTTACGTTGATATGAGATTTATGGATGAAATTGGTGTATAATTGTGAGGTTTGGATTCTGTGTGGTTGATTACTGGTTGAATCTGGTTTACTTATTTGGAATTTTGGATTTAGCGCAATTGAACATGAGGATGTTTGTGAGTTAGCATTTTAGAAGCACTGTATCTAAGGGGAAGAGTATTTAGAGATAATCTGCCTCGATTATTGGTAATACGCAGGTAATTAATGTGGTTGATTACTGGTTGAATCTGGTTTACTTATTTAAAATTTTAGATTTAGCGCAGTAAACATGAAGATGTTTGTGAGTTAGCATTTTAGAAACACTTAATCTAAGGGAAAGAGTATTTGGTGATTAATGTGTCAAGGTCACAATGGTGGCTCTAACAATTTGTTGCCCTCTGACGTTTTTGGTTCACATATAGCATGTTTGATGTTGATGTAGCCTATGAAACCATACCAGGACACAATGTATGTACATAATGTCTGACTGACACATATAAAGATCTTTGGCAATTAAAAATTACAATGGTTTCTATATAGGAAATTGCAGGCTTGCTGCATTTTAAGTTCTGCAAATCTTCAAGCTACTTATTTGTGTGTTGCGCCTTGAAAGTTGCAATAGTTTCTTCTTTGGTATATTGCTGGTTAATCAACAAGCTAAAAATAATTTTCTGTCTGTTGAAAATGTCGGTGGTGAAGATTTTTGTCCATAGGAATCTATATTTTTGTCATTCTTGAATGATGTGGTAAATGTAGATACTTAAATATGTTTGAATACTTGGGTGATATTGTTTATATTATCAGGTTTTACTTTTGATTTGTGACCAGTTTGGCTCCTCAAGTTAAAACTAGGATCATAAGAATTAAGAAAGAATACAATTCATGATAATGGCTATCTAATTTGTTGGTTTTTAAGATCTTTAAAGACCCTCATTTTTCTTAAAGAATTGATTTGTTTATTGATTATATAATAAGAAAAGTTTCTCCTTGCTCTCGTACTAAGGTTTGATGGAAACTCTTGCTCATTGATGTTCCTTAATTAACTTGGCATTAGTGTCCTTCAGGAGTACAGTGTTTTCGGGTATGGCTTTGACAATTTCACTGAATTATTGACCATAAAGATGGGAATACGGAATTAGGGATTTTAAAGGAATTTTTTGGTCTCTTTGAGAAGGGAATGGAAATCCACAAACTACAGATATAAATTAAGGAAAAATACTCTTATATGTAAACTCAACCTTGTCATTGTAGGAGAAAATGAATGAGGCAAAGGGGGTACACTAAATTCTTCTGTCATAATAGTGTGGATTGTTAGTTTGTTACTATTGCTCCAAGTAAAAGTAAGATCAGGGAAAGTCTTACATTTAATTACATTCATATTTTACATGTATTGTACTATGAATAGCATTAGCATCTGTTACTCAAGTCAAGCATAGTTTTTATATTATCCACCAAACTTCAAATCCATATTTGGCTTACAAATGCAAGTGTTTAACCTATGAAATAATAAGTACATCTATTTCTTGTTATTTCTGTTTCTGGACTTGCATATGTTACATCTAAATGCCTACTATTATCTTAATCTCTCTCATGTGTATCCTTGTAACATGCTTCTCAGGATTAGAACCATTAGATTTTACAAAATGCTGAAAATCTTTTCATGTTTTGATGCATTTTTGTCAGGATAACTTTAATTGATCATGGACGCACCTGTAGCAGCAGAGGTAGAAACCAAATCCGAGAAAAACAACAAACCAGAACATGCTAAAAGTTATGCTTGTGGACTTTGTGACACTGAAATTGTCTACAAAATAGCCCAAGAGCTCCTTCCGGGATTAGGCCAAGCATGTGTTGACAGCACGACAGGTGGCATCTTTAAAAGTGCTGGCTCAGTAGCTGTTGATATGAGAAAAGGAATGACTGATTATCTAATACAAAGAAGCGAGACATATGTGGCTGAATTCTTACTATCGGAAAACGCCTCAATGTTGGAATTATCTGAACACCCATATGATATAATCGTAAATCTCATTGATGATTTTTCATCCTCCAAAAGAAACATGTTCAGTCGGGTTTCTGAGTTGGTTTTAAGTGACAGAAGAGAAGATAGAATCGATGATTTTGTACAAGAAATGGAAATTAATGGTTTTTGGTTATTAGCTCGAAGAGAATATGTTGCTTCAATGTTGCTAAAGAATGTGGATTACAAGAATGCATTTCATTGTAATATGGTATGCGGTTCTGAGGAAGAACTTGTTAAGCATAGATCTGAATGCAAGTTTAGACCTATGGATTGCACCAATGAGGGATGTACAACTAGATATTGTGCAGCTCAAAAAGATAATCATGAAGCGGTTTGTCCTTTCATGATACTCCCGTGTGAACAAAAATGTTCCGATTTTGTTATGAGGCGTGAAATGGATAGACATTGTGTAACAGTTTGTCCAATGAAGCTAGTAAATTGTGCGTTTCATTCAGTGGGATGCAAATCCTATATACCTCGGTGCAATGTTCAACAACATAATGCTGATGAACTTTCTTCACATTTGCTGTATATTATCAGAACCGCTCATAAAGAAGCAAGTGATGAAGATCTTAAACAAAGGGTGGAAGAAATCCTCCGCGTGAGTTTCTTATCTCCTTTTCTTGTCATCAACAAGATTAGGGCCTTTAGGGGTGTTTGGATTTGCGTTTTGAAAACATTATATACCAGCTGCAACAAAACTGATTATCTGATTTGGGTTACTTCCACTTTAATTTCACAAAAATTCTGCCCTTCATTGTATCTGTTGATTTTTTAAACAATCAGAAATTCTCAAACACCCAAACATTTGATTGTTTGAATTTCAAAAATAGAAGCACATCCAAATGCTATTTTCTTATCCTGTTTCATAACAACTAATTATCTCATCCAAACACATTTTTTTGTTTAGACTGTTTCATAACAACTGATTTTCTCCTAATTATATAGTATCGCATTTCACATAATCGATTTCAAAATACACATCCCCCAATGTCTAATTCGATACATTACAGCTATCAAATACAGAAAAGTTGGCAAGAGCACGAGATACAAGAGCTTTGACATATTTGATCAAGGATGCTGAAGCAGAGCTTGGACCACTAGATGTCAAAACCAAGCCACATGCCGAGTCACCTAGCCACGAGGACAGCAATAACAAGGAATCACCCACAAAAACTGAGCCATCAGTAGTCAAAGAAGGTGTTGACTCGCCCAACAAAAAGGAAGAGAACCCAGCATCACAATCATTCAAGTCATCAACTGAAAAACCTGTCATGACAGAAGATGACACCAAGTTACCTACGAAACAAGTGCACTCAGAATCACCAACATCAGCTGGCTCACCAGTCAAACTAAAGGAAAACAAAGATAAAGACAAGTCATCTTCTTCACCAGTGGAAGTACAACACGGTGAATCACCAACATCTGCTGGCTCACCAGTCAAGATAGAAAAAAACAAAGCTAAAGACGAGTCATCTTCTTTACCAATGGAAGAAAAACACGAACACGGTGAATCACCATCGAAGAAGGAAGTATTCAAAAATTTACCAGACGAAGACAGTGAAGAACTAGCAGCTAAACAACAGACAACAGAAGTCAAGGAGGAATTGTCAAACACTGAGATAGAAAAAACCAAATCCAGCAGTGATGAAGAAGATACAACAAGATCAACTCGAAATGAAACTGTCAAAGAATCATCCAGAAGTGATGAAGAAGAGTCAACAGAGTCAACCGAAAAGGAAACAGTCAAAGTATGAGTTATGACCCAGAAAGTGATGAAGAGAGTCCATGAAAATTTGAAATCACCATTTGTGATCAACCATGTCAGATTGTCAGGTGAGGAAACTATAATGTTTTGAATACCAAAACGGCAAAATCAATCTTTTATGAAGAATTTTGTAATCACTAATAGATTGCATCATTTGTTTCTCCTGTGAGAATATTTTTTATTTTTTTACATGTAACCACAAGAACCTATTATCGGAGAAACTTATGGAAACCATTAATACCATGCTAAATGACAGATCATGTAAATCTCATCTTTTCTGGGCAGAAGGTCTTCAAGAAGTTATCAACCATCCATTACAGGTTAACTCCTATGAGAGTATCGCCCCTGAATACATACGATCATATTATGCAATTATGCTCTTTAAATTGGAATCTTACTATCCACTTTTGTGGTAATTATGATACCCTTTGTTGTTGAGTGTCAAAAGATTTCCATATAAGTTGTACTTATATGTTTATGCATGCCCTCTTTGTTGTTGAATTTCTTTGTTAGCAACCACGGAATCTCTTATCTGAAAACTCACAAGACCGTCAGTATCCAAATGACCATTGTTGCTATCGTGAATTGTGATTGATGATTGAATGATAATCTGAAGTTTGGTGTGAATCATTTAAGCTCAGTCTTTTTCTTTTACATTTTAACCAATTAATGGGCTTTAATAACTAAAATATGTAGCCAATGAGAACAACCTTGCTTAAAGATACGTTTTCTTTTGTTGGTTTTACATGTAATGCTTTCAAAACCGAAACGTACATTAAACCGGTCGCATTACCAGTCTACTCATCAGACTAGTCGGATCAGATTTAATCATAAATTTTATAAAATTTTAACTATATATGATATATCTGAAAATATAGAGTAAAAATAATACAAAAAACTTGATGGAGCTACTTATGTTTAAATAGTGTTTTTATAATCGGACTTGACCGGCTAGTCGGACCTGTGAACCGGTTGAAGGGGGTGGATGGACCGGATTTCATGTTTTTTATCATATCTTCATACTTTGTTAAAATTGCAAATTTATATAGGAAACATATAGCATTTTCATATTACATTCTATTTAAAAGACATGAGGAGAAATGACGATTTACAAACTCTTAATGCACCATGATACAATTGATTAGTGCATGTTTTAGGTTGCCGAGTGGATGACGAATAGACCAACCAACTGGAATTAAAAAATAAAATCGTCATGCCATATAGGTTCAACTTAAAAAAAAATTAATTGAGATGACCAACAAACTAGAAAAACTATCTTCACGTGAACCATGTTATGTAGGCACACGACTCATGATATAATTGCACGAGCCATTTAAAAAAATTAGCATAAGATCATTGCATGTGATTTAAATTTCATATGGTACAACGACTTATGCATATGGTACAACACGTTGATGCATTAATCTTGTAAATTATTTTATTTTAAGTTTTATATTATTTTACATTTTCATATTGTAATACTTGATACCCAAATAAGTTATAAAATAGAGTAAATTATTATTTGCATCCCTGACGTTTGTCAAATTTAACTACTTGAATCCTCGATGTTTAAATCCATCTCTTTTCTCCCCTAACGTTTCATTTTTTCATTTTTGTCTCCATTTGAATACATATGACTAACACTGTTAATGTTTTTGTTAAAACCTTTGTTAAAAAGACCAAACTACCCTTGAAATTACCCATCCACCTATTCATCACTTGATAAACTAGACTACCGCCCCTCTCTCCCTCTCACACAAACACGGACTCTCTTTCCCTTCTTTCCATCACCACCACTACCACCATAGTCGCACACCACCACCACAGCCACCCATCACCACCACAGCCGCCAATCACCGCCACCCAGTCACCAATCACCGCCATCACAACCCTCCATCACCACCAAATCGCAACCACACAATCTCCCATCACCACCAAATCGCAACCACCACAACCTCCCATCACCACCAAATTGACACCACCACAACCCCCATCACCACCAAATCGACACCACCACAGCCCCCAATCACCACCAAATCGTCACCACCACAGCCTCCAATCACCACCAAATCGTCACCACCACAACCTCCCATCACAACCAAATCCACCACAGCCCCCAATCACCACCAAATCCACCACAGCCCCCAATCACCACCAAATCGCCACCCTCATCGCCGCCCACCACAACCCCCGTCACCACCACCACAACCCCCCGTCACCGACACCACAGCCCCCTCGCCACCACCACAACCCTAATCGCAACCACCACAATCCCCCATCGCCGCCCACCAAAGCCCCCACCACCACCACCACAGCCCCCCATCGTCGCTACCACAACCCCATCATCGCCACCACAACCCCATCACCGCCCACCACAGCCCCCATCACCGCTGCCAACACAGACATGTACGTGTATAAAAGAGATCGAGAGAGAGAGAGTGTGTGTGTGTGACGATGAGAGAGAGTGTGTGTGTGTTTTTGGTGGTGGTTGTTGTGGAGATGGCGGTACCTGTGGTAGTGATGGCGGTTCCGGTGGGGGTGATGGTTGGGTGCGGTAGTGGTGGTTATGGAGAGATGTGAGAGATAGTGGGGGGGGGGGGGGTGTGTTTGGTGTTTGGTGAAGGTGAAGATAAGATGAAGAATGTGTTCCAGCTGGGTGGGTCTCATTTTTTTTTTTTAATTTTGAAGGGTAGTTTTGTCATTTCATAAAATATTTAACAGAAAATATAACGGCATTAGCATTCAGGATTCAAATGGATGAAAAAATGAAAAGTCAGGGGGCATTATAACGTTTTTAAACTTTAGAGATACAACTAGTTATTTTTACAAAATATCAGGGATACAAATAGTAGTTTACTCTATAAAATATATCGTGATCATTTGTTTTTAAACTAGCTATAGTTTTCGTGTATAATTATTAAAGCAACATAAAATCATCATCTTCGATTCTAAATATAATCAATCTCCGTGTTTAATTTTAGCAAAAACAAATCCGTCACGAAGCTCGAATAATCACCCCTTGTTGCCTTGAAATAACAACATTTGTGATATGTTTATATCCGCCTTATGATATTTGCCATGACAGAACTCCCCTCACAGCGCCCCAAAAAAACCTAGGTTTTTTTTCTATCACTTTCTACCTCCACCGGACCACCGCTCCTTACCGCGGCGCGTGCTCATCAATCGCCTTCTAACAAGCTCCATTTTCCTCCGTTTATTCGCCATTTGTTCAGGTATTCTCTTCATCCTTAAAAATCATCTTCAGATTTTTGTTTTTTTTTTTTCAAATAATTTCTTTCCATCATGACTGTGGTATCCTTGCATGTTTTCCGATTGTTGTCATCTCCGTAAGTTCGTTCTTCTAATTTCTAGTATTCGTCGAGTTTTTTAAGTTTTTTTTGTAAATTTGTCCTTACGTTAGGGTTTATGAAGTTCAACAACAGAAGATTAGCGATTTGATCTCACCTGTAACGTTGTCATTTCTCATCTGTTCATTGACCCATACACAAATGATGCATTTACTAGGGCATTGATCGATTAAGCTGTTGTTTGGCTCAATTGTTACTGTTCTCGCTGTTTCCTTTTACATTTGTGCTTACTTTTTGTTCATATGCAGTTTTAGTACTTCACGTCTTTATATAACCTTGTGATTTTACAATCCAGTTGTTAATTGATCGTGAAATGGTTAACTGATCAGTTTGGAGGTTGTTACCTCCATTATGATTAAATTGATCTATTTGGAGATTGTTACTTTCATTTTTGTGCATGATTCATGTCAAATGCTATTTGGCTATTGTTGCTTTCATTTTTGTGCATGATTCATGTAAAATGCTTGAATTAATCAATTTGGATATTGTTACTTTCATTTTTGTGCTTGATTCATGTAAAATGCTTAAACTGATCAATTTGGAGATTGCTGCTTTCATTTTTGTCCATGATTCATGTAAAATGCTTAAATTAATCAATTTGGAGATTGTTACTTTTGTGCATGATACATGTAAAATGGTTAAATGATCAATTTCGGAGATTTTTACTTTCATTTTTGTGCATGATTCATGTAAAATGCTTAAACTGATCAAGTTGGAGATTGTTACTTTCATTTTTGTGCATGATTCCTTACAAAATTCTGATGAGGATTTTTACAATATCAGTGTCTGAATCTACTTGCAGATGAGTTTTAAAAGGGGAGGTGGTCAGTTTAAAAAATGTAGAAACAAAACCGCGAGTTCTAGCTTGGATGTTGATCAGTTAAACCAGGCAGTAGACAATGTGAGCCTGGATTCTAGTCATGAAGGTGTTCGGGAGATTCTCTCTAAAAGGAATAAAAATAGAGCTGGAAATGGTGCTTCTTCCAAGCATTCTGGTCAATCTAATTCACAGAGAAATGGTGGACGGGGAAATGGACGTGTAAGACCTCCAAACAACATGCGGGCCACTGCCCAAGCGGGCGGCAGACACTATGGAAACAACTACAATCCCATCTCAAATGTGGTTCCTCCACCGCTGCAGAGTGGATGGAACTGGAACACTAGGCCAGGGAGAAGGGCAAACATGGTGGTTCCTCAACCTCCTGATGTGGAAGAAGATGTTCAGTTTGAAAATCACAATGAGAATGATGACCTTTATGAATCCGATGATGAACTTCACTTTGATGAATATGATTCAGATGACAACCCTATAAGCCATGAAGAGCGAAAGAAGAACATGTGGTATGCCGACTTTTTTGAGACCTTGGATGCTTTGACCGTTGACCAATTAATGAACCAACAAGGCAATGGCATTGCCCTGCTTGTCAGAATGGTCCTGGCGCGATTGACTGGTACTGCAGTCTACAATCTTTAGTAGCACATGCTAAAACAAAAGGGTCCAAAAGAGTAAGGATTCATAGAGATTTAGCTGATATCTTGGAGGAAGAATTGAGAAGAAAGGGTGCAACTGTTATTCCAGCTGGTAAATCGTATGGACAGTGGAAGGGACTGAGTGAAGTTGTGAAAGACAGAGAAATAGTTTGGCCACCCATGTTGATCATCATGAATACGCGACTTGAACAAGATGAAAATGAAAAGGTATTGTGTTAATGCATGTCTTTTTTGTGTCATAAATAGGCATGTAAATGAAACTTTGTATACAAACCGAACCAAACGTGTAGTAAACCATTCGGGGAGAAGTTTATTTATGTTCCTTTATTTGATAAAGGAACGAAGATGAACAAAAGATTTTGTTCATTTAACTAAACGAATGAACTTGAACACAGATCTCGTTCGTTTGCGAATGGTCGTAAAATTACATTCATTTGGACTTTAACTTGGATATCATTGCTTATATTTAAAATGCTATATATTTTTAAATCATGTGATGATGGTATTTAGATTTAAATTTGGATATTGTTGTTTACCATGTAAACCAATGTAAATAAACAAACACAAACACACACATTTATTCTCGTAACAAACGAACACGGACAAAAAAATCCATTTGTTTAAGTGTTTGTGTTTGTGTTTGTTCGTTTGTTTGGTTAAAGTTAAACGGGCGGACGCGAACAAGCATTCGTCCATGTTCGTTCTAGTCGTAAATGTCTTACTAAAATGAAACATTTCTTCAGTGGGTAGGCATGGGGAACCCAGAGCTTCTTGATTACTTCGGGTCATATGAAGCTGTGAAAGCCCGCCACTCTTACGGGCCAAAAGGGCACATGGGTATGAGTGTGCTGATATTCGAGCCATCAGCTGTTGGATACACAGAGGCTGAACGGCTGAGCAAACACTTCGAAAATGAAGGTACAGACCGAGCTGCATGGGATCGCCACCCTGTTCTGTTCTATCCTGGTGGCAAACGAAAACTTTACGGCTACATGGCAACAAAAGGAGACATGGACATCTTTAACAAGCATTCTCGAGGTCTGCAGTCCTGCATCTTTTCCTTTCCTCCATCATTTTGTTTGTAAATATTTAGAAACATCTTTTAACTTGATTTATATGTTTGTTCAGGGAAATCAAAATTGAAATTTGAATTGGTGTCCTACCAAGAAAAAGTTGTTGATCAACTGAAACAAATGAACGATGAAAATCAGCAACTGCATTGGTACAAAACCAAAGAAGTAAAACACCAGATGCACGCGAAAGCACTCGAAGAGAGTATCAATTTGGTATCTGAAAAACTAAGGAAAAAAGAAGTGGAGGATCGCATCAAGAAGGAGAGAACACAACAGCACTGTGAGCAATTGGAGCAAGAGGTAATATTATAAAAAGATAAACTTTTTTCAGTTTTAAATTATTAAAAATGATTTTTGAATCGCGTGTTTTGTATCAGTTGGATTCGCAAGAACAGTTCTTTAAAGAACAGCTGAAGTTAATGCAAGACGCCAGGAATGCAAAAGAATGCCAGTTTGATAAGCTGCAGCAGGAAGATCTCGTGAGCATTGAACGATCTTATTCTGCCGTCAATCCTTTGAGGTATTATTGACATACATTGTTTTTGTTATTATTATAAAACATTTGTTATAACTTATAAGTGTTGTTGATTTGTATATGCAGGGATGAGAAACTTGAAGAGATAAAAGAATTTCAGGAAGAAAGGGAGAAGCTGAAGAGCATGTATATGAAGAAAAAGATAGAGTTAGAGAAATGGTTTGATACCGAGTTGACTCGGTTGATGGACAAGTACACTCCCAAAAACTGACTCGTTACCCTTTTGTAAACCTTAAGCATCAACAAATTTTAGTTTTCGAAAGTAAAAATTGATACCCGATTGAGATGCCAGGTAAATTATAGTTATTGATGTGAACTTACTCGAAAAAAAATTTCTACTTTTATGATTATCTCTCTTCATCACGAGACTTGAATCCTCAGTTACATGAAGAAGAAAACATTTCCTACATCGTGGTACTGCTATACCACACTCAACTACATGCTAAGTTGCAGTTTTTGTTATAGTTCTTTACTGTATAATCTGACAAGAATTTGTATGAACAGTGAAATCACACATCCTCTAAACCAATCGTTAAATAATTGTTAAATATAGTTTATTTGTTCACAATGAAACAAGAATTCTTAATCACTTAAGAGGTATATTATTTGAACACTTCATGTTATTAAATTACATGCCTTTTGATGAAAAATAAGATGATTTTATTTCTTGGCTAGCTAAAGAATGGTTTATTCTTTTTTTAAAGAAAAACATTCTGCAGTTTAAAACTACAACTTTTAACATTCCATAGGTATTTTACATTTTAACATGTTTTTAAAAGCAACATGACGTGATGAAGCTAAAACCTTGACAACTTGTTATATCTGGAAAAAGAAAAAAAAATATGTTACTAAATTTATTTTCTGATGCGTCACCTGTGTTCATGTTCAAGAAATTCACGTGTATAGTTATGAAATACACGACTTAACAATCACACATTTGTCCTTTCTTACATACCAAGCTTCTTTCCAAACCTGAAGTTATGTGATACGCGAGTTCAGGTCGTGTAGCATTTTTCGCTCTCATATCATCCTTACATGTCCCTTCGGTAGGAGTGTGTTGACGTTAATTAACTATATTCAAGTCGACTTACGTGTCACTTGTTTTTTCGCCTATCATAGATGAAAAAGACACCAAATACTTACGTTTGCTAATTAAGGTCACAAATTTAAGAAAGAACATCACTAAAAGATATACATGTAAACACCTATACAAAAAGATAATAATGTATTAGAATTTCTAATCTAATCATATTAGAGGTTTTTAGAATCACAAAATCAATCGATGCTTGTGGTTTATTTGTAATGTATGGACCAACCACTCAAGCAAATGGTATCATGTAACCTTTTTAACTTATCAAAAAAATAAGAGGTATAACAATATAGCTAGAGGATTCATCATAACACATGACTTATATTAGAAGGTTTCTGTCAATAGACGCTCTTATTTGAAAATCTGTGCCATCCGACGATATATGATAGGGATGTATATCACCGTAAAGACAACAATCCAATCCAACAAGAAAACATTTATACTAGCCCGTACTTTGTCAAAATTACATTAAACAAGCTAAACTCAAACTTAATTTATCAGGCTCGACTTGATTTATTTACACTTTCAGACTCTCTAAAATGTAGGGCATTCCATAACTCTAGGCGTTACAAAAATTCCACCGGTTAACCGTCAAAAAAAGTTGGTTCAAATAAAGAGATTGGATATACATACCTAAAGCTTAACAATCTACCTAATGTCGTTTGGCAAACATCTATAGTGTAAGAAAGAAAGAAAGCATTAAGTTGATCTCTAGGCATGTTGTTTCAGTTTTATTAATAATCTATTAAATTAAACCACATAATCCAAAGCACATTCCTTCATTAAAGTTAAAAATAACCATAAAATCAAGATACAAGCTGCAATTCAAGCATTTTATTCAAGTCTAAACTACCAGAAAACTTTCGGGCGCCATCGATCACCACTATGATCTATATAGTTCATCAGCAGCCTTGCAGCATTTCATGACTTGGGGGTGTACTTGTCCATCAACTGATTCAATTCGGCGTTAAACCCTTTCTCTAACTCGAGCTCTTCCTTCCAATGCCTGCTCTTCATTTCAGCCACCTTTTCTTCATGCATTTTCATCAGTTTTTCCCTTTCTTCCTCAAATTCTTTCATTTCTTCAAGCTTCAAATCCCTGCATATCCAAATTAACAATCCCCATTTCACTACAGTTAAAAAAAAAGGGGGGTAGGAAACATATATTATGACTCCTTACAAGAACCAAATTACTTCTATTATTCCATTTCATGATAACTAAGTGTTCTTAACATTTAGAGGTATTTCGACCCATTTACTTATGTGTGGGTTAATTTGGACTACATTTTATTTCTCTAACAATTGGGACAGAATGGTCGAAAATCACCTAAAGTGAATTACTAGTGCATAAAACCACATTAATCTAACTTGCTTCCTTTTCCCAAAATGAATACTAAAATAATAACTCACTATTCCTCATGCCAAAAGTTAAATGTTTTGACTTGTTACCTAACCTGACCAACCAGCCAGATTTGTCATTTCTATTAACATTAGATGGTTGAAAAAGACGACCCAAACTCTGGTGAAAATCAGAAAATTTATATAGAAGTACCCAAGTTCATTAGATGGTTGAAAATATGTTTTATGCACAAGTCTCTACTTCGCTTACAAAAACCATAAATTTTACAGTTATTTATAATAATAACAATGATGCTTCTTTATAAACTCTGGAAGCAGCCTTTCTCTCCCAAGGATAGAGGTAAGGTTTGCCTACATCCCGGTCTCCCCGGATCCTACAGATAACTTTCCTACGAGTGGGTTTTATTGGGAATGGTGATTGTTGTTGATGCTTCTTTATATATAATAAGGTTATGTGACATACCTCTTCTGAGGATCCAAAGCAGAATAAGATTGTTCGACCTTCATGCGTTCTTCCTGCTTCAACTTATCAAACTGGCCTTCTTTTGCATTCCTAGCTTCTTGAATTACCTTAAGTTGTTCTTTGAAAAATTCCTCTTGGGAATCCATCTAATACATACACCATATGAAAAAACCAAATTACACAAGACCATAGAAGAAAGAGTAGTAAAATTTCATAGCAATCTTTTATATATTACCTCTTCCTTATTCTGTTCATGATATCGTTGAGTTCTCTCCCTCACTATACGATTCTCTTCCTCGGTTTTCCTCAGTTTTTGGGACACTAATCCATAAGACTCTTCAAGTGCTTTTGAATGCATCTGTTCTTTCACAACTCTGTTCTTATACCAATGCAGCTGTTGGTTGTCCTCGTTCATTTGCTTTAATTGGTCCACAACCTTTTCTTGGTAAGATACCAACTCAAATTTCAGCTTTGATTTCCCTAAATAAACATAAAAAGCAAGTCAAATGAATATCAAAGGATTGAGAAAATGAAGAAAGAATGATCCTGACCTTGAGAATGTTGATTAAAGATATCCATATCTCTTTTTGTTGCCATATAGCCATATAACTTTCGTTTACCCCCGGGATAAAACAGAACAGGGCGACGATCCCACGCCTCTCGGTCCGTGCCTTCATCTTCAAAATGCTTGCTCAAACGTTCAGCCTCCGTGTATCCTACGGCCGAGGATTCAAATATTAGCACACTCATACCCCTGTGTCCTTTTGGCCCGTATGAGTGGCGGGCCCTCACTGCTTCATATGACCCAAAGTAGTCAAGAAGCTCCTGGTTTCCCATCCCAAGCCACTGAAAAGAAGGTTTCATTTAGCAAATTCATTCATCAAATAAAACAAAGATACGTTAAGTCGTTAACAATATTAATGATATGCCTTATCATTTTCATCTTGTTCAAGCTGAGTATTCATGATGACAACCATTGGAGGCCATACTATCTCCTTGTCTTTAACACATTCATTCAGTCCCTTCCACTGTCCAAATGATCCACCAGCAGGGTTAACCGTAGCTCCCTTTCTTCGTAATTCTTCCTCCAAAATTGAAGCAAGATCTCTATGAATCTTTACTCTTTTGGACCCTTTTGTTTTGGCATGGGTCACAAGCGCCTGTAGACTCTTGTACCAGTCAATTGCACCAGGACCATTCTGACAAGCAGGGCAATGCCACTGCCTTGTTGGTTCATTTATCTGGTCAACGGTCAATGTATCCAGAGTCCGAAAAAAGTCAGCATACCACCTGTTCTGCTTTCGCTCCTCATGACTTTTAGGGCTTTCATCGGAATCATACTCATCACTAAGAAGTTCATCATCAGATTCATCAATTTCCTCATTTTCATTGTGATCTTCAACATGTTCTTCCGCAACAACAGGTTGAGGATTTGAAACATTATTTCCTGACTGCCACGCATTGCCCGGCCTTGAGTTCCAGTTCCATCCACTCTGCAGCGGTGGAGGAATTGCATTCGGGGCAGGATTTTTGTTGTTCTCATAGTATCTGTTCACCGGTTGGTTGCTAGCACCACCTCTGCCGCCTGCCCATGCATTATTTGGATCCCTAACCTGTCCATTGCCCCGTCCACCGGTTCTTTGGGCATCAGGTTGACCCCATGCATTAGGTTTAGAAGTCTGAGGAGCCCATTGTTTAGAAGCAGCACCATTTCCGGATCTATTTTTGTTCTTTTTGGAGATAACCTCCCAACCACCATCCTGGTTTGAATCCAGGCTCACATCCTGGACCCCCTGGTTCAACTGGTTCACATCATAGTTCGACCTCTCGGGTACATTTTTACCTTTGTTAGATTGACCACATCCACTAGTTGAACTCATCTGCAAATAAATTCACAAACTAAACATGGTGAATTTGAAAAATATCCTCGTAATTCTGTGTAAAAAAGATACTGTCAATGGAAACAATCCACATTTATGTTTATCATGTTACTGTACTTGCAAGTAGTGATTTTAATTACTTGCAACAGATAAGATTTTGTACACTTCACAATTTACATAAATCTTGATTAAAACCTAAACATTGATGAACAAATGAATACAACATAAATGAAAATCAACAAGAATAACCATTGATGATTAGCGTAACACGGGTGCAATTCATCAACAACCAGACGGTAAATGACTAATTTATAGATGACATTACACTTGCAGTTGACTTAATTTTGACTAAACACCAAGATCAACCACAAAACCAAGAAAGAATATCAACCCAAGATTCTTAAGTTTGCCGAACTTCATTAAACCCAACGAAGATTATTAGGGTAAAATGAAAATCATAACAAGAAATCAATAGCATACTCAGGAATTAACAAACTGTCAGATCATCGTCATGAACTAAAAAGAAATTAGGGTTCATACAACTTCAATTTTTGGGCTTCTTGACATAAAACCAAAAACCCTAATCAGGTTTTTGAATTCAAGCATTTCCCAAAAGGGATTTTGTAAAATCGATCAACAATACATAATCATTGGGTGAATCTGAGTTCATACCCACTACAAACGGAGATTGATCAAAAGAAAGATTTACCGGAATAAAGTGAGGGTTTACCGGAGAAATCGACGCCGGAGAGAGAAGATTGTCGGTTTGTGGAACCAAAGGGGTTATTCCACCTGAAAGTTAGTGTGATCGGATATGTTATTATATTTTTGACATTGTGACATTTTCTAAGTGATTACTTCGTAAGTTTACACATTAAATTATTTTATCTCATAAAATACAAGTGTGTTCAACAAAAAGTTTAGACCAGAATACTTAGAAAAACACAAATTACAATTGTAATCTCAAAGAAAATTTAAAGGTGATAGATTAGAAGACATAGCTAAAGTTTTAAAACAAATTTAGTTTTTTTGGTTGATGAGTAGATGATGTAAACTTTTATATAAATGTTAGTAGATGTAGTGTTATTATATAACTAATTGTAAGGAATAATCTTTATATAATATTAATATTATTTTATTTTTAAAAGTGATTGGATCTTATTCATTGAATAGAGTAAATGTTTTTAATTTTATGGTATTTCAAACTATTATTCTTATATCTTTTATAAATAATATAAATATATGTTTTATAGATAGTATAGATATCTTGATTTTACAAGGGTTTGAAGATTATATTATGTCATAGATTTAGCATAATCTGTTTCATAACTTTAATCAAAATATCAAGTGTAATCATTTGTACAAAGGATAAATTATAAAAGACGGTCACAAAAAGTGAATATTTATGGTAAGGACTAAAGAGGTGTAAGAAAGTTAAGTTTTTACCCAAGATAGGCCAGTAAAAAGATTGAGTCGAGTTGAACTTAAACAAAGTTAATAAACTTAAATCATATCTCGATACCGAGTTTAGCTAGGTTCGTGAGTCTAAACAAACCTATTGCTCACATAAGTATTTTAATCTTGTATAAGTATACAATAAATGATAACTAGTGAAAATGCCCGCGCGTTGCGACCGGTACGGCTATTGCGTGATTTTTTGGAAATTCGATTTTAGTCGGTATTGACTTGGTGCGTTATAACGTAAATTAAAAAAATAAAAATATAATTATGAAAAAATTGAATGAAAGAAAACAATTACGTATATTACAAAAGTCTTTAAGACAACTATATTATCCCAACAGGATTAGTGAAAACATAGATGGTATTTGTAGTCGGAAATCACTTATTACCTAGATTTTAGGGGGGGTTCGTTTTATGAATGTAGTTTAGAGTTTTATGATCATCGGAGACAGCTTTGGTGGTGATTTGCATAGACCGGAGAAAGTTAATAGAGAAATTGTCACCACAAATTACCATCTTGATTGTTATTGAGCTGTTAACAACCGGCAAGAAAAAAAAGGAAGATGGATTAGTTCTCAATCACAATGAATGAACGGCATTGAAAGTAAATGATGGTTTTGTTTGGTCACGTGTGTATGCTTTAACATTTGTATTATAAGCCTCATATGTTATATTTTATTGTAAAGATATAAATGGAATAAAATGGTTATGAAATTTAAGCATGACTTTTCATATGGGTGTCTTAATTCATATGTAAAATTATCATTTTATCCTCCTTTCACTTTTTATTATTAGTATTATAGTTATTATAAATATGAAGATATATATAAGTTATATACTTAAATACTTAAATAAAATAAAACTTAATTTAAATAGTATCTAGTTATCAAAATATAATTAGTAAATATAAAAATGTCAAGGTATATAAATTTAATAGATAAATTTACTATATTGCCCATAAAGCGTCTTAAAATCTTAATCAATTCATTATTCTACCCCTCTTAAATGTCTTGCACTACTTTATACATGTTGCTCAAAAAGTTGTATGCTTGGCAAAATCATCTATATCCAAAGAGATGTATTATATAGTAGTATAGATATACATGATAAAATAATGAACATTCTAAACAAGCAGGGTTCGAGTTCGACTTGAATATTAATCAACAAATTAAGTTGGCCTCAAGTTTAAGAGAACTCAGTTTGGTTCAACCTGTTACACATCTAAGTTTTTCAGCAACTTTATAATTAAGAAGCTAATAGATTAAATTGTATGGGCTAGCTATAAATTTTATCTCAATGATAATGACAATATTTCAGGAAATTACATTTCTTCTCCATTTGTGCTTTTTATTTTTGTTGTTCGTTTTACTTTTGTCAAGTGATTTTTGCGATATCTAAAAGCATTATATGGTAATAGTGTAGATTTTTTGATTTAGTAAGATTAATTACAGACTTAAAATGATTAGGGCTGTAATAAGCATCACACATGATAGATTACCTGATTTCTTCTCACTTCAAGCTATAACTATAAACTTTTACATACAAGTATCTTATTAATGGCACTACTCATTATTGTCGTAATCACTTTGTTAGGGGGAGTGAGTCTTTCCCCGTTTCTATAGACCCGCCAACCCACACCGTAACATCGTACCAAAGAGAAGGGTGCCCTTCCGAACGCTCCAACCCGTTGAGAATACCAAAGACCTCCATCTCTTCACAAGCTTCAACAACTCGCCTTGGTACCTTAAGAGAGGGGCGGTGTTCTCGACTCGCGAGGCAGAAGCCGCCATTGACAACCCGCCTTGCTTTTTCTTTATCTTTCAGTTATAAAGAGTTTGGCTTTTCCGAACGAAAAAGACATTATGATCGAGCTACATTCAAGTTTTGGACTAGATAGAAATAGTCTTTACTGTTACTAAATTCTTAAGAAAGGGACCAAGTAATATACAGCTTACAAAGGGGTAATTATACATCATCACTCACTTATTTATATATACATACATCTCACCATAATCAAACCACAAAACTCTTGCTACTGAAAAATTATAATCAAATCATCAGTTTCTAGTTAGTTTAATTCTAGCTTGAATTTCTCGGTTACAAGTTATTCGGTTTTTCCGTTTACTGATTACGGATATAAAAATCTCATAGCACAAGGGTGAGCAAGAAAAGATAAAAAAGCACACTTGCTACTTAAATGATATTCGATCACTCAACAGTCATAACTAACAATTCAAACACAATACAGAAATGAAAAGGTGTCTCAAAATTGTCTTACCCAAGTGACATTTTTCGTTTCAAAAAAATAAATAGATGTTTATGATGACTGGAGTTGACCTGAACGTCTTTCATATAAGTTGTACTTATATGTTTATGCATGCCCGCTTTGTTGTTGAATTTCTTTGTTAGCAACCATAGAATCTCTTATCTGAAAACTCATTAGACCGTTAGTATCCAAATGACCATTGTTGCTATCGTGAATTGTGATTGATGATTGAATGATAATCTGAAGTTTGGTGTGAATCACTTAAGCTCAGTCTTTTCCTTTTACATTTTAACCAATTAATGGACTGATACGAACCCAAGTCCTCTTGTATGTAATGATACGAACCCACTATTGGGTCCAATTAGGTCGGAACAGACCCGTTCTCTACTGGATAGAGGGAAACGGGTTGGAGGGAGACTAATTGGAGGGAAAGCATTTGAAATTCAGAATGTGGGGGGTAGTCCACGAAATCAGGAGGTGTGGCAGCAACCTTCTAATTGTTCCCACCCAATTTTAGTTTAAGTATTGTTGTTTTCATGCATTTGCTTCTTGTCTAGTTTTAATATCAGTGTTATTCTCTGTAATTGGAGTTCTACCCTGCTTGAATTGGGTTGTTTTTATCCTTTATTTTCAGTAATCTGTAGCCTATTTTTTTGGGTTCTATCATGGACTCTAATAACTAAAATATGTAACCAATGAGAACAACTTTGCTTAAAGAGACGTTTTCTTTTGTTGGTGTTACATGTAATGCTTTCAAAACCGAAACGTACATTAAACCGGTCGCATTACCGGTCTACTCATCAGACTAGTCGGATTGGATTTAATCTTAAATATTATAAAAATTTAACTATATTTTGATATATCTAAAAATATAGAGTAAAAATAATACAAAAAACTTGATGGGGCTACTTATGTTTAAATAGTGTTTTTATAATCGGACTTGACCGGCTAGTCGGACCTGTGAACCAGTTGAAGGGGTGGATGGACCGGATTTCAGGTTTTTTATTATATTTTTATATTTTCTCTTTTAAAATCTTGTTTTAAAATTAATTTATTATTACATAATCTATATTTGTTATTCATATCTTTATATTTTGTTAAAATTGCAAATTTATACACGAAACATATAGCATTTTCATATTACATTCTATTTAAAAGATATGAGGAGAAATGACGATTTACAAACTCTTAATGTACCATGATACAATTGATTAGTGCATCTGTTAGGTTGCCGAGTGGATGACGAATAGACCAACCAACTGAAACTAAAAAATAAAATCGTCATGCCATATAGGTTCAATTTAAAAAGAAATTAATTGAGATGACCAATAAACTAAAAAAGCTATCTTCACATGAACCATGTTATGTAGGCACACAACTCATGATATAATTGCACGAGCCATTTAAAAAAAATTAGCTTAAGATCATTACATGTGATTTAAATTTCATATGGTACAACGATTTATGCATATGGTACAACATGTTGATGCATTAATCTTGTAAATTATTTTATTTTAAGTTTTATATTATTTTACATTTTCATATTGTAATACTTGATACCCAAATAAGTTAAGTTATAAAATAGAGTAAATTACTATTTGCATCCCTAACGTTTGTCAAATTTAACAACTTGAATCCTCAATGTTTAAATCCATTTATTTTCCCCTTAACGTTTTATTTTGTCTCTATTTGAGTACATATGACTAACACCATTAATATTTTTGTTAAAACCTTTGTTAAAAAGACCAAACTACCATTGAAATTACTCATCCACCTATCCATCACTTGATAAACTAGACCAGACTTATTACCACCCCTTTCTCTCTCTCTCTCTCACACACACACCCTCTTTTTCCCTTCTTTCCATCACCACTACCACCACCATAGTTGCACACCACACCCACCCATCACCATCACAGCCGCCAATCACCACCACCACACCCGCCAATCACCGCCATCACAACCATCCATCACACCAAATCGCAACCACCACAACCTCCCATCACCACCAAATCGACACCACAACATCCCATCACCACCAAATCGACACCACTACAACCCCCATCACCACCACATCGCCACCACCACAGCCCCCAATCACCACCAAATCGTCACCACCACAGCCTCCAATCACCACCAAATAGTCACTACCACAACCTCCCATCACCACCAAATCCACCATAACCCCCAATCACCACCATAGCTCCATCGCCGCCCACCACAGCCCCCGTCACCACCACCACAACCCCTTATCGCTGCCACCACAGCCCCCTCGCCACTACCACAACCCCAATCGCAACCACCACAGTCCCCCGTCGCCACCCACCAAAGCCCCACCCACCACCACCACAGCCCCCCATCGCCGCCACCACAACCCCATCACCGCCCACCACATCCCCTATTACTGTTGCCAACACAGACATGTGCATGTATGAGAGAGATCGAGTGTGTGTGTGTGTGTGTGACAATGAGAGAGAGAATGTGTGTGTTTTTGGTGGTGGGTGTTGTGGAGATGGCGGTATCTGTGGTGGCGATGGCGGTTATGACGGTGATGGCTGTTCCGGTGGGGGTGATGGTTGGGTGTGGTAGTGGTGGTGATGGAGAGATGAGAGAGATAGCGGGGGTGTGTGTGTTTGGTGGGAGGTGTTAGGTGAAAGTGAAGATAAAGTTGAAGAATGTATTTATGGTCAAGTTGGGTGGGTCCCATATTTTTTTATGTTTTAAATTTTGAAGGTTAGTTTTGTCATTTCATAAAATATTTAACAGAAAATATAACTGCATTAGCATTCAGGATTCAAATGGATAAAAAAATAAAAAGTCAGGGGGCATTATGATGTTTTTAAACTTTAGGGATGCAACTAGTTATTTTTAGGAAAGGTCAGGGACGCAAATAGTAATTTACTCTATAGAATATATCGTGATCATTTGTTTTTAAACTAGCTATAGTTTTCGTGTATAATTATTAAAGCAACATGAAATCATCATCTTCAATTCTAAATATAATCAATCTCCGTGTTTAATTTTACCAAAAACCAATCCGTCACGAAGCTCGAATAATCACCTCTTGTTACCTTGAAATAACAACATTTGTGATATGTTTATATCCGCGTTATGATATTTGAATCATGATAGAACTCCCCTCATAGCACCCGAAAAAAACCTAGGTTTTTTTAAACTTAGATATATAAAATAAAAAAAAGTTTTATGCAAACATTTTTTTTTAAAACTTACCCCACACCATCGTCATTCCTGGTCATTTTCTATCACTTTCCACCTCCACCGGACCACCGCTCCTTACCGCGGCGCGTGCTCATCAATCGCCTTCTAACAAGCTCCATTTTCCTCCGTTTATTTGCCATTTCTTCAGGTACTCTCTTCATCCTTAAAAATCATCTTCAGATTTTTGTTTTTTTTATCAAATAACTTCTTTCCATCATGACTGTGCTATCCTTGCATGTTTTCCGATTGTCGTCATCTCCGTAAGTTCGTTCTTCTAATTTCTAGTATTCATTGAGTTTTTTCAGTTTTTTTTGTAAATTTGTCCTTACGTTAGGGTTTATGAAGTTCAACAACAGAAGATTAGCAATTTAATCTCATCTGATCATTGATCCATACACAAATGATGCATTTACTAGGGCATTGATCGATTAAGCTGTTGTTTGGCTCAATTGTTACTGTTCTCGCTGTTTCCTTTTACATTTGTGCTTACTTTTTGTTCATATGCAGTTTTAGTACTTCACGTCTTTATATAACCTTTGTTAGAGTACACAGGTATCTTACTCTTGAAAACTGATACTAATTCATCAAAAAGAACAAGCTATAAGTAGCCAAGTACATGCAACAGAAATAAACAGATAAACAGAAAAAACATGAAACAAACCAACAGACTCGGTACCACCTAAGACCCGTTGGATAACAGACTAAGAATTATTCAAAAGGGAAACTAAAACGCCATAAGCTAACGTGTGCATGTAAACATGCACGTGTTTATTCCATCAAACCCTCCCTCAAACTAGGTTGAGTTTCCTCAACAAGTTTGCCTTTCACAGACCGTACACTAAGTTTCTTCCTTAAGGCTTCAAACTGATCTTTCTTCAATGGCTTAGTTAGAATGTCTCAATGTCTGCAATTTGATCTTTAGTTCCACAATGCTCCAGTGCTATCGTTCTTTCGTTGACCAAATCTCGAAGAAAATGATAGCGAACTCCTATGTGTTTACACCTACCATGAAACACGGTATTCTTCGACAGCTTTATCGTTGACATATTGTCACACTTGATGATCGTATTACCTTCCACTTTCATACCAATGTCTTCAAGTATACCCCTCAACCATAAAACTTGACACGCACAAGTCGTAGCTGCAACGTATTCAGCCTCCGTAGATGATAAACTCACCACCTTTTGCTTCTTTGATGACCAAGCAATTACTCCACCATCCCATAGAACCACATAGCCAGAGGTGCTCTTTCAATCTTCAATGTCACCATCGAAGTCACTGTCGGTGTATACTTCCATTAACCCATTTCCACCCCTTTTGTACCATACACCATAGTCTAGAGTACCTTTCAAATATCTCAGCACCTTCTTTGCTGCTTCAAGATGGACGGACGTTGGATTTGACATGTAACGACTTATTAGACTCACTACGAACTGGATGTCGGGCCTCGTTGTTGTAATGTACATAAGACTCCCTATGATCTGCTTGTAGAGAGTTTCATCTATCCCCTTTCCTTAATCAGTTCTCAACTTGCATCCAGGAACAATTGGACAGTACACCGGGTTACATTCTTCCATTTTGAATCTCCTTAGAATTTCACCAGCGTATTTCCTCTGAGATATATGAATGCCCTCACTTGTCTGCAACACTTCTATACCAAGGAAGAACTTCATTTTCCCTAAGTCGGTCATCTCGAACTCTCTTTTCATTGAGCTCTTGAAGTCTTGCAACATAGAATAGTTGTCACCTGTGTATATTAAATCATCGACATAGACATTTACCAGAAGAATATTTTCTTCTTTGTTTCTTTTAATGAAAGTGAGTGCTCAGCATTGCTTCTTTTGAATCCTTCTCTGATGAAATAGCCTTCTATTCGACCGAACCAAGCACGAGGAGCCTGCTTGAGCCCGTACAACGCTTTCCGAAGCTTTTATACTTTTTCTTCCTTGTTCTTAATAACATAACCCTGAGGCTGCTGTACGTAAACGTCTTCTTCCAGATTGCCATGCAAAAAAGCGGATTTAACATCCATCTGCAAAATGTTCCAGCCTCGTTGTGCAGCAACCGCTATCATCAAACGTATGGTGTCCATTCTTGCCACCGGTGCATAGATTTCATTGTAATCTATGCCATACTCTTGACCATACCCCTTTGCAACCAACCGAGCCTTGTGTTTCTCGACTTCTCCCTTCTTGTTAAACTTTGTTTTGAACACCCATTTCACACCAATGCACTTAGCATCCTTGGGCAGGTCAACGAGGTCCCATATTCCATTTCTTTCAATGGCTTGAATCTCAATATCCATAGCCCTTCTCCACTTACTTTCATGCGCAGCTTCTTCATATGTTGTTGGCTCAAAAAATTTACCTCAGCAACATTTAGCTCGACATCTCCAATGAAATAGTCATTGAGGTAGTGGGGGGGCCTTCGATGTCTGCCCTCCCTAGCAACTGTAGTACTTGATTCTACCATCTCGGTGGTTGCATTGGTCGGATTCTGATTCTGTTCTTCATTAAGTTCTTCTGATGCATTAGTGTGAACTTGCTCTTCATCTCCCCATGTTAAAATATCAGCATCCTTTTCTTTTTGCTGCGTTCCCCAATCCCAACTCTTGCTTTCTTGAAAAATAACATCTTGCTAACAATAACTTTCATAGTCTCTGGATCAATCATTCTGTAGGCTTTAGATTCTTCACTCAAGCCAGTCATGACACAAACCATGCTTTTGTGTGTGTGTGTGTGACAATGAGAGAGAGAGAATGTGTGTGTGTGTTTTTAGTGGTGGGTGTTGTGGAGATGGCGGTACATGTGGTAGTGATGGCGGTTCCGATGGTGATGGAGGTTCCGGTGGGGGTGATGGTTGGGTGCGGTAGTGATGGTTATGGAGATATGTGAGAGATAGTGGGGGGGGGGGGGTGTTTGGTGTTTGGTGAAGGTGAAGATAAAGATGAAGAATGTGTTCCGGTTGGGTGGGTCTCATATTTTATTTTTAATTTTGAAGGGTAGTTTTATCATTTCATAAAATATTTAACTGGAAAATATAATGACGTTAGCATTCAGGATTCAAATGGATGAAAAAATGAAAAGTCGGTGGGAATAATGACGTTTTTAAACTTTAGTGATGCAACTAGTTATGTTTGGGAAAAGTCAAAGATGCAAATAGTAATTTACTCTATAAAATATATCGTGATCATTTGGTTTTAAACTAGCTATAGTTTTCGTGTATAATTATTATAGCAACATGAAATCATCATCTTCAATTTTAAATATAATTAATCTTCATGTTTAATTTTACCAAAAATCGACCCGTCACGAAGCTCGAATAATCACTCCTTGTTACCTTGAAATAACAACATTTGTGATATGTTCATATCCGTGTTATGATATTTGAATCATGACGGAACTCTCCTCGCAACGTCCGGAAAAAAACCTAGTTTTCTTTTAACTTGGATGTATAAAATAAAAAAAAGTTTTAAGAAAACATTATTTTAAAGCTTACCTCACACCATCGTCATTCCTGGTCATTTTCTATCACTTTTCACCTCCACCGGACCACCCCTCCTTACCGCGGCGCGTGCTCATCAATCGCCTTCTAACAAGCTCCATTTTCTTCCGTTTATTCGCCATTTCTTCAGGTACTCTCTTTCAGATTTTTGTTTTTTATTTCAAATAACTTCTTTCCATCATGACTGTGGTATCCTTGCATGTTTTCCGATTGTCGTCATCTCCGTAAGTTCGTTCTACTAATTTCTAGTATTCGTCGAGTTTTTTCAGTTTTTTTTTGTAAATTTGTCCTTCCGTTTGGGTTTATGAAGTTCAACAACAGAAGATTAGCGATTTAATCTCATCTGATCATTGACCCATACACAAATGATGCATTTACTAGGGCATTGATCGATTAAGCTGTTGTTTGGCTCAATTGTTACTGTTCTCGCTGTTTCCTTTTACATTTGTGCTTACTTTTAGTTCATATGCAGTTTTAGTACTTCACGTCTTTATATAACCTTGTGATTTTACAATCCAGTTGTTAATTGATCGTGAAATGGTTAACTGATCAGTTTGGAGGTTGTTACCTCCATTATGATTAAATTGATCGATTTGGAGATTGTTACTTTCATTTTTGTGCATGATTCATGTCAAATGCTATTTGGCTATCGTTGCTTTCATTTTTGTGCATGATTCATGTAAAATGCTTGAATTAATCAATTTGGATATTGTTACTTTCATTTTTGTGCTTGATTCATGTAAAATGCTTAAACTGATCAATTTGGAGATTGCTGCTTTCATTTTTGTGCATGATTCATGTAAAATGCTTAAATTAATCAATTTGGAGATTGTTACTTTTGTGCATGATACATGTAAAATGGTTAAATGATCAATTTCGGAGATTTTTACTTTCATTTTTGTGCATGATTCATGTAAAATGCTTAAACTGATCAAGTTGGAGATTGTTACTTTCATTTTTGTGCATGATTCCTTACAAAATTCTGATGAGGATTTTTACAATATCAGTGTCTGAATCTACTTGCAGATGAGTTTTAAAAGGGGAGGTGGTCAGTTTAAAAAATGTAGAAACAAAACCGCGAGTTCTAGCTTGGATGTTGATCAGTTAAACCAGGCAGTAGGCAATGTGAGCCTGGATTCTAGTCATGAAGGTGTTCGGGAGATTCTCTCTAAAAGGAATAAAAATAGAGCTGGAAATGGTGCTTCTTCCAAGCATTCTGGTCAATCTAATTCACAGAGAAATGGTGGACGGGGAAATGGACGTGTAAGACCTCCAAACAACATGCGGGCCACTGCCCAAGCGGGCGGCAGACACTATGGAAACAACTACAATCCCATCTCAAATGTGGTTCCTCCACCGCTGCAGAGTGGATGGAACTGGAACACTAGGCCAGGGAGAAGGGCAAACATGGTGGTTCCTCAACCTCCTGATGTGGAAGAAGATGTTCAGTTTGAAAATCACAATGAGAATGATGACCTTTATGAATCCGATGATGAACTTCACTTTGATGAATATGATTCAGATGACAACCCTATAAGCCATGAAGAGCGAAAGAAGAACATGTGGTATGCCGACTTTTTTGAGACCTTGGATGCTTTGACCGTTGACCAGATTAATGAACCAACAAGGCAATGGCATTGCCCTGCTTGTCAGAATGGTCCTGGCGCGATTGACTGGTACTGCAGTCTACAATCTTTAGTAGCACATGCTAAAACAAAAGGGTCCAAAAGAGTAAGGATTCATAGAGATTTAGCTGATATCTTGGAGGAAGAATTGAGAAGAAAGGGTGCAACTGTTATTCCAGCTGGTAAATCGTATGGACAGTGGAAGGGACTGAGTGAAGTTGTGAAAGACAGAGAAATAGTTTGGCCACCCATGTTGATCATCATGAATACGCGACTTGAACAAGATGAAAATGAAAAGGTATTGTGTTAATGCATGTCTTTTTTGTGTCATAAATAGGCATGTAAATGAAACTTTGTATACAAACCGAACCAAACGTGTAGTAAACCATTCGGGGAGAAGTTTATTTATGTTCCTTTATTTGATAAAGGAACGAAGATGAACAAAAGATTTTGTTCATTTAACTAAACGAATGAACTTGAACACAGATCTCGTTCGTTTGCGAATGGTCGTAAAATTACATTCATTTGGACTTTCACTTGGATATCATTGCTTATATTTAAAATGCTATATATTTTTAAATCATGTGATGATGGTATTTAGATTTAAATTTGGATATTGTTGTTTACCATGTAAACCAATGTAAATAAACAAACACAAACACACACATTTATTCTCGTAACAAACGAACACGGACAAAAAAATCCATTTGTTTAAGTGTTTGTGTTTGTGTTTGTTCGTTTGTTTGGTTAAAGTTAAACGGGCGGACGCGAACAAGCATTCGTCCATGTTCGTTCTAGTCATAAATGTCTTACTAAAATGAAACATTTCTTCAGTGGGTAGGCATGGGGAACCCAGAGCTTCTTGATTACTTCGGGTCATATGAAGCTGTGAAAGCCCGCCACTCTTACGGGCCAAAAGGGCACATGGGTATGAGTGTGCTGATATTCGAGCCATCAGCTGTTGGATACACAGAGGCTGAACGGCTGAGCAAACACTTCGAAAATGAAGGTACAGACCGAGCTGCATGGGATCGCCACCCTGTTCTGTTCTATCCTGGTGGCAAACGAAAACTTTACGGCTACATGGCAACAAAAGGAGACATGGACATCTTTAACAAGCATTCTCGAGGTCTGCAGTCCTGCATCTTTTCCTTTCCTCCATCATTTTGTTTGTAAATATTTAGAAACATCTTTTAACTTGATTTATATGTTTGTTCAGGGAAATCAAAATTGAAATTTGAATTGGTGTCCTACCAAGAAAAAGTTGTTGATCAACTGAAACAAATGAACGATGAAAATCAGCAACTGCATTGGTACAAAACCAAAGAAGTAAAACACCAGATGCACGCGAAAGCACTCGAAGAGAGTATCAATTTGGTATCTGAAAAACTAAGGAAAAAAGAAGTGGAGGATCGCATCAAGAAGGAGAGAACACAACAGCACTGTGAGCAATTGGAGCAAGAGGTAATATTATAAAAAGATAAACTTTTTTCAGTTTTAAATTATTAAAAATGATTTTTGAATCGCGTGTTTTGTATCAGTTGGATTCGCAAGAACAGTTCTTTAAAGAACAGCTGAAGTTAATGCAAGACGCCAGGAATGCAAAAGAATGCCAGTTTGATAAGCTGCAGCAGGAAGATCTCGTGAGCATTGAACGATCTTATTCTGCCGTCAATCCTTTGAGGTATTATTGACATACATTGTTTTTGTTATTATTATAAAACATTTGTTATAACTTATAAGTGTTGTTGATTTGTATATGCAGGGATGAGAAACTTGAAGAGATAAAAGAATTTCAGGAAGAAAGGGAGAAGCTGAAGAGCATGTATATGAAGAAAAAGATAGAGTTAGAGAAATGGTTTGATACCGAGTTGACTCGGTTGATGGACAAGTACACTCCCAAAAACTGACTCGTTACCCTTTTGTAAACCTTAAGCATCAACAAATTTTAGTTTTCGAAAGTAAAAATTGATACCCGATTGAGATGCCAGGTAAATTATAGTTATTGATGTGAACTTACTCGAAAAAGAATTTCTACTTTTATGATTCTCTCTCTTCATCACGAGACTTGAATCCTCAGTTACATGAAGAAGAAAACATTTCCTACATCGTGGTACTGCTATACCACACTCAACTACATGCTAAGTTGCAGTTTTTGTTATAGTTCTTTACTGTATAATCTGACAAGAATTTGTATGAACAGTGAAATCACACATCCTCTAAACCAATCGTTAAATAATTGTTAAATATAGTTTATTTGTTCACAATGAAACAAGAATTCTTAATCACTTAAGAGGTATATTATTTGAACACTTCATGTTATTAAATTACATGCCTTTTGATGAAAAATAAGATGATTTTATTTCTTGGCTAGCTAAAGAATGGTTTATTCTTTTCTTAAAGAAAAACATTCTGCAGTTTAAAACTACAATTTTTAACATTCCATAGGTATTTTACATTTTAACATGTTTTTAAAAGCAACATGACGTGATGAAGCTAAAACCTTGACAACTTGTTATATCTGGAAAAAGAAAAAAAAAATATGTTACTAAATTTATTTTCCGATGCGTCATCTGTGTTCATGTTCAAGAAATTCACGTGTTAGTTATGAAATACACGACTTAACAATCACACATTTGTCCTTTCTTACATACCAAGCTTCTTTCCAAACCTGAAGTTATGTGATACGCGAGTTCAGGTCGTGTAGCATTTTTCGCTCTCATATCATCCTTACACATCCCTTCGGTAGGAGTGTGTTGACGTTAATTAACTATATTCAAGTCGACTCACGTGTCACCTGTTTTTTCGCCTATCATAGATGAAAAAGACACCAAATACTTACGTTTGCTAATTAAGGTCACAAATTTAAGAAAGAACATCACTAAAAGATATACATGTAAACACCTATACAAAAAGATAATAATGTATTAGAATTTCTAATCTAATCATATTAGAGGTTTTTAGAATCACAAAATCAATCGATGCTTGTGGTTTATTTGTAATGTAAGGACCAACCACTCAAGCAAATGGTATCATGTAACCTTTTTAACTTATCAAAAAAATAAGAGGTATAACAATATAGCTAGAGGATTCATCATGACACATGACTTATATTAGAAGGTTTCTGTCAATAGACGCTCTTATTTGAAAATCTGTGCCATCCGACGATATATGATAGGGATGTATATCACCGTAAAGACAACAATCCAATCCAACAAGAAAACATTTATACTAGCCCGTACTTTGTCAAAATTACATTAAACAAGCTAAACTCAAACTTAATTTATCAGGCTCGACTTGATTCATTTACACTTTCAGACTCTCTAAAATGTAGGGCATTCCATAACTCTAGGCGTTACAAAAATTCCACCGGTCAACCGTCAAAAAAAGTTGGTTCAAATAAAGAGATTGGATATACATACCTAAAGCTTAACAATCTACCTAATGTCGTTTGGCAAACATCTACTATAGTGTAAAAAGAAAGAAAGAAAGCATTAAGTTGATCTCTAGGCATGTTGTTTCAGTTTTATTAATAATCTATTAAATTAAACCACATAATCCAAAGCACATTCCTTCATTAAAGTTACAAATAACCATAAAATCAAGATACAAGCTGCAATTCAAGCATTTTATTCAAGTCTAAACTACCAGAAAACTTTCGGGCGCCATCGATCACCACTATGATCTATATAGTTCATCAGCAGCCTTGCAGCATTTCATGACTTGGGGGTGTACTTGTCCATCAACTGATTCAATTCGGCGTTAAACCCTTTCTCTAACTCGAGCTCTTCCTTCCAATGCCTGCTCTTCATTTCAGCCACCTTTTCTTCATGCATTTTCATCAGTTTTTCCCTTTCTTCCTCAAATTCTTTCATTTCTTCAAGCTTCAAATCCCTGCATATCCAAATTAACAATCCCCATTTCACTACAGTTAAAAAAAAAAGGGGGGTAGGAAACATATATTTTGACTCCTTACAAGAACCAAATTACTTCTATTATTCCATTTCATGATAACTAAGTGTTCTTAACATTTAGAGGTATTTCGACCCATTTACTTATGTGTGGGTTAATTTGGACTACATTTTATTTCTCTAACAATTGGGACAGAATGGTCGAAAATCACCTAAAGTGAATTATTAGTGCATAAAACCACATTAATCTAACTTGCTTCCTTTTCCCAAAATGAATACTAAAATAATAACTCACTATTCCTCATGCCAAAAGTTAAATGTTTTGACTTGTTACCTAACCTGACCAACCAGCCAGATTTGTCATTTCTATTAACATTAGACTGGAAAGAGGTGAATACCGTAGTGATAAAGACGACCCAAACTCTGGTGAAAATCAGAAAAGTTATATAACAAAAGTAGAAGTACCCAAGTTCATTAGATGGTTGAAAATATGTTTTATGCACAAGTCTCTACTTCGCTTACAAAAACCATAAATTTTACAGTTATTTATAATAATAACAATGATGCTTCTTTATAAACTCTGGAAGCAGCCTTTCTCTCCCCAAGGATAGAGGTAAGGTTTGCCTACATCCCGGTCTCCCCGGATCCTACAGATAACTTTCCTACGAGTGGGATTTATTGGGAATGGTGATTGTTGTTGATGCTTCTTTATATATAATAAGGTTATGTGACATACCTCTTCTGAGGATCCAAAGCAGAATAAGATTGTTCGACCTTCATGCGTTCTTCCTGCTTCAACTTATCAAACTGGCCTTCTTTTGCATTCCTAGCTTCTTGAATTACCTTAAGTTGTTCTTTGAAAAATTCCTCTTGGGAATCCATCTAATACATACACCATATGAAAAAACCAAATTACACAAGACCATAGAAGAAAGAGTAGTAAAATTTCATAGCAATCTTTTATATATTACCTCTTCCTTATTCTGTTCATGATATCGTTGAGTTCTCTCCCTCACTATACGATTCTCTTCCTCGGTTTTCCTCAGTTTTTGGGACACTAATCCATAAGACTCTTCAAGTGCTTTTGAATGCATCTGTTCTTTCACAACTCTGTTCTTATACCAATGCAGCTGTTGGTTGTCCTCGTTCATTTGCTTTAATTGGTCCACAACCTTTTCTTGGTAAGATACCAACTCAAATTTCAGCTTTGATTTCCCTAAATAAACATAAAAAGCAAGTCAAATGAATATCAAAGGATTGAGAAAATGAAGAAAGAATGATCCTGACCTTGAGAATGTTGATTAAAGATATCCATATCTCTTTTTGTTGCCATATAGCCATATAACTTTCGTTTACCCCCGGGATAAAACAGAACAGGGCGACGATCCCACGCCTCTCGGTCCGTGCCTTCATCTTCAAAATGCTTGCTCAAACGTTCAGCCTCCGTGTATCCTACGGCCGAGGATTCAAATATTAGCACACTCATACCCCTGTGTCCTTTTGGCCCGTATGAGTGGCGGGCCCTCACTGCTTCATATGACCCAAAGTAGTCAAGAAGCTCCTGGTTTCCCATCCCAAGCCACTGAAAAGAAGGTTTCATTTAGCAAATTCATTCATCAAATAAAACAAAGATACGTTAAGTCGTTAACAATATTAATGATATGCCTTATCATTTTCATCTTGTTCAAGCTGAGTATTCATGATGACAACCATTGGAGGCCATACTATCTCCTTGTCTTTAACACATTCATTCAGTCCCTTCCACTGTCCAAATGATCCACCAGCAGGGTTAACCGTAGCTCCCTTTCTTCGTAATTCTTCCTCCAAAATTGAAGCAAGATCTCTATGAATCTTTACTCTTTTGGACCCTTTTGTTTTGGCATGGGTCACAAGCGCCTGTAGACTCTTGTACCAGTCAATTGCACCAGGACCATTCTGACAAGCAGGGCAATGCCACTGCCTTGTTGGTTCATTTATCTGGTCAACGGTCAATGTATCCAGAGTCCGAAAAAAGTCAGCATACCACCTGTTCTGCTTTCGCTCCTCATGACTTTTAGGGCTTTCATCGGAATCATACTCATCACTAAGAAGTTCATCATCAGATTCATCAATTTCCTCATTTTCATTGTGATCTTCAACATGTTCTTCCGCAACAACAGGTTGAGGATTTGAAACATTATTTCCTGACTGCCACGCATTGCCCGGCCTTGAGTTCCAGTTCCATCCACTCTGCAGCGGTGGAGGAATTGCATTCGGGGCAGGATTTTTGTTGTTCTCATAGTATCTGTTCACCGGTTGGTTGCTAGCACCACCTCTGCCGCCTGCCCATGCATTATTTGGATCCCTAACCTGTCCATTGCCCCGTCCACCGGTTCTTTGGGCATCAGGTTGACCCCATGCATTAGGTTTAGAAGTCTGAGGAGCCCATTGTTTAGAAGCAGCACCATTTCCGGATCTATTTTTGTTCTTTTTGGAGATAACCTCCCAACCACCATCCTGGTTTGAATCCAGGCTCACATCCTGGACCCCCTGGTTCAACTGGTTCACATCATAGTTCGACCTCTCGGGTACATTTTTACCTTTGTTAGATTGACCACCTCCACTAGTTGAACTCATCTGCAAATAAATTCACAAACTAAACATGGTGAATTTGAAAAATATCCTCGTAATTCTGTGTAAAAAAGATACTGTCAATGGAAACAATCCACATTTATGTTTATCATGTTACTGTACTTGCAAGTAGTGATTTTAATTACTTGCAACAGATAAGATTTTGTACACTTCACAATTTACATAAATCTTGATTAAAACCTAAACATTGATGAACAAATGAATACAACATAAATGAAAATCAACAAGAATAACCATTGATGATTAGCGTAACACGGGTGCAATTCATCAACAACCAGACGGTAAATGACTAATTTATAGATGACATTACACTTGCAGTTGACTTAATTTTGACTAAACACCAAGATCAACCACAAAACCAAGAAAGAATATCAACCCAAGATTCTTAAGTTTGCCGAACTTCATTAAACCCAACGAAGATTATTAGGGTAAAATGAAAATCATAACAAGAAATCAATAGCATACTCAGGAATTAACAAACTGTCAGATCATCGTCATGAACTAAAAAGAAATTAGGGTTCATACAACTTCAATTTTTGGGCTTCTTGACATAAAACCAAAAACCCTAATCAGGTTTTTGAATTCAAGCATTTCCCAAAAGGGATTTTGTAAAATCGATCAACAATACATAATCATTGGGTGAATCTGAGTTCATACCCACTACAAACGGAGATTGATCAAAAGAAAGATTTACCGGAATAAAGTGAGGGTTTACCGGAGAAATCGACGCCGGAGAGAGAAGATTGTCGGTTTGTGGAACCAAAGGGGTTATTCCACCTGAAAGTTAGTGTGATCGGATATGTTATTATATTTTTGACATTGTGACATTTTCTAAGTGATTACTTCGTAAGTTTACACATTAAATTATTTTATCTCATAAAATACAAGTGTGTTCAACAAAAAGTTTAGACCAGAATACTTAGAAAAACACAAATTACAATTGTAATCTCAAAGAAAATTTAAAGGTGATAGATTAGAAGACATAGCTAAAGTTTTAAAACAAATTTAGTTTTTTTGGTTGATGAGTAGATGATGTAAACTTTTATATAAATGTTAGTAGATGTAGTGTTATTATATAACTAATTGTAAGGAATAATTTTATATAATATTAATATTATTTTATTTTTAAAAGTGATTGGATCTTATTCATTGAATAGAGTAAATGTTTTTAATTTTATGGTATTTCAAACTATTATTCTTATATCTTTTATAAATAATATAAATATATGTTTTATAGATAGTATAGATATCTTGATTTTACAAGGGTTTGAAGATTATATTATGTCATAGATTTAGCATAATCTGTTTTATAACTTTAATCAAAATATCAAGTGTAATCATTTGTACAAAGGATAAATTATAAAAGACGGTCACAAAAAGTGAATATTTATGGTAAGGACTAAAGAGGTGTAAGAAAGTTAAGTTTTTACCCAAGATAGGCCAATAAAAAGATTGAGTCGAGTTGAACTTAAACAAAGTTAATAAACTTAAATCATGTCTCGATACCGAGTTTAGCTAGGTTCGTGAGTCTAAACAAACCTATTGCTCACATAAGTATTTTAATCTTGTATAAGTATACAATAAATGATAACTAGTGAAAATGCCCGCGCGTTGCGACCGGTACGGCTATTGCGTGATTTTTTGGAAATTCGATTTTAGTCAGTATTGACTTGGTGCGTTATAACGTAAATTAAAAAAATAAAAATATAATTATGAAAAAATTGAATGAAAGAAAACAATTACGTATATTACAAAAGTCTTTAAGACAACTATATTATCCCAACAGGATTAGTGAAAGCATGGATGGTATTTGTAGTCGGAAATCACTTATTACCTAGATTTTAGGGGGGGTTCGTTTTATGAATATAGTTTAGAGTTTTATGATCATCGGAGGCAGCTTTGGTGGTGATTTGCATAGACCGGAGAAAGTTAATAGAGAAATTGTCACCACAAATTACCATCTTGATTGTTATTGAGCTGTTAACAACCGGCAAGAAAAAAAAGGAAGAGGGATTAGTTCTCAATCACAATGATGAACGGCATTGAAAGTAAATGATGGTTTTGTTTGGTCACGTGTGTATGCTTTAACATTTGTATTATAAGCCTCATATGTTATATTTTATTGTAAAGATATAAATGGAATAAAATGGTTATGAAATTTAAGCATGACTTTTCATATGGGTGTCTTAATTCATATGTAAAATTATCATTTTATCCTCCTTTCACTTTTTATTATTAGTATTATAGTTATTATAAATATGAAGATATATATAAGTTATATACTTAAATACTTAAATAAAATAAAACTTAATTTAAATAGTATCTAGTTATCAAAATATAATTAGTAAATATAAAAATGTCAAGGTATATAAATTTAATAGATAAATTTACTATATTGCCCATAAAGCGTCTTAAAATCTTAATCAATTCATTATTCTACCCCTCTTAAATGTCTTGCACTACTTTATACATGTTGCTCAAAAAGTTGTATGCTTGGCAAAATCATCTATATCCAAAGAGATGTATTATATAGTAGTATAGATATACATGATAAAATAATGAACATTCTAAACAAGCAGGGTTCGAGTTCGACTTGAATATTAATCAACAAATTAAGTTGGCCTCAAGTTTAAGAGAACTCAGTTTGGTTCAACCTGTTTACACATCTAAGTTTTTCAGCAACTTTATAATTAAGAAGCTAATAGATTAAATTGTATGGGCTAGCTATAAATTTTATCTCAATGATAATGACAATATTTCAGGAAATTACATTTCTTCTCCATTTGTGCTTTTTATTTTTGTTGTTCGTTTTACTTTTGTCAAGTGATTTTTGCGATATCTAAAAGCATTATATGGTAATAGTGTAGATTTTTTGATTTAGTAAGATTAATTACAGACTTAAAATGATTAGGGCTGTAATAAGCATCACACATGATAGATTACCTGATTTCTTCTCACTTCAAGCTATAACTATAAACTTTTACATACAAGTATCTTATTAATGGCCCTACTCATTATTGTCGTAATCACTTTGTTAGGGGGAGTGAGTCTTTCCCCGTTTCTATAGACCCGCCAACCCACTCCGTAACATCGTACCAAAGAGAAGGGTGCCCTTCCGAACGCTCCAACCCGTTGAGAATACCAAAGACCTCCATCTCTTCACAAGCTTCAACAACCCGCCTTGGTACCTTAAGAGAGGGGCGGTGTTCTCCACTCGCGAGGCAGAAGCCGCCATTGACAACCCGCCTTGCTTTTTCTTTATCTTTCAGTTATAAAGAGTTTGGCTTTTCCGAACAAAAAAGACATTATGATCGAGCTACATTCAAGTTTTGGACTAGATAGAAATAGTCTTTACTGTTACTAAATTCTTAAGAAAGGGACCAAGTAATATACAGCTTACAAAGGGGTAATTATACATCATCACTCACTTATTTATATATACATACATCTCACCATAATCAAACCACAAAACTCTTGCTACTGAAAAATTATAATCAAATCATCAGTTTCTAGTTAGTTTAATTCTAGCTTGAATTTCTCGGTTACAAGTTATTCGGTTTTTCCGTTTACTGATTACGGATATAAAAATCTCATAGCACAAGGGTGAGCAAGAAAAGATAAAAAAGCACACTTGCTACTTAAATGATATTCGATCACTCAACAGTCATAACTAACAATTCAAACACAATACAGAAATGAAAAGGTGTCTCAAAATTGTCTTACCCAAGTGACATTTTTCGTTTCAAAAAAATAAATAGATGTTTATGATGACTGGAGTTGACCCGAACGTCTTTCATATAAGTTGTACTTATATGTTTATGCATGCCCGCTTTGTTGTTGAATTTCTTTGTTAGCAACCATAGAATCTCTTATCTGAAAACTCACAAGACCGTTAGTATCCAAATGACCATTGTTGCTATCGTGAATTGTGATTGATGATTGAATGATAATCTGAAGTTTGGTGTGAATCACTTAAGCTCAGTCTTTTCCTTTTACATTTTAACCAATTAATGGACTGATACGAACCCAAGTCCTCTTGTATGTAATGATACGAACCCACTATTGGGTCCAATTAGGTCGGAACAGACCCGTTCTCTACTGGATAGAGGGAAACGGGTTGGAGGGAGACTAATTGGAGGGAAAGCATTTGAAATTCAGAATGTGGGGGGGTAGTCCACGAAATCAGGAGGTGTGGCAGCAACCTTCTAATTGTTCCCACCCAATTTTAGTTTAAGTATTGTTGTTTTCATGCATTTGCTTCTTGTCTAGTTTTAATATCAGTGTTATTCTCTGTAATTGGAGTTCTACCCTGCTTGAATTGGGTTGTTTTTATCCTTTATTTTCAGTAATCTGTAGCCTATTTTTTTGGGTTCTATCATGGACTCTAATAACTAAAATATGTAGCCAATGAGAACAACTTTGCTCTAAGAGACGTTTTCTTTTGTTGGTGTTACATGTAATGCTTTCAAAACCGAAACGTACATTAAACCGGTCGCATTACCGGTCTACTCATCAGACTAGTCGGATTGGATTTAATCATAAATATTATAAAAATTTAACTATATTTTGATATATCTGAAAATATAGAGTAAAAATAATACAAAAAACTTGATGGGGCTACTTATGTTTAAATAGTGTTTTTATAATCGGACTTGACCGGCTAGTCGGACCTGTGAACCAGTTGAAGGGGTGGATGGACCGGATTTCAGGTTTTTTATTATATTTTTATATTTTCTCTTTTAAAATCTTGTTTTAAAATTAATTTATTATTACATAATCTATATTTGTTATTCATATCTTTATATTTTGTTAAAATTGCAAATTTATACACTAAACATATAGCATTTTCATATTACATTCTATTTAAAAGATATGAGGAGAAATGACGATTTACAAACTCTTAATGTACCATGATACAATTGATTAGTGCATCTGTTAGGTTGCCGAGTGGATGACGAATAGACCAACCAACTGAAACTAAAAAATAAAATCGTCATGCCATATAGGTTCAATTTAAAAAGAAATTAATTGAGATGACCAATAAACTAAAAAAGCTATCTTCACATGAACCATGTTATGTAGGCACACAACTCATGATATAATTGCACGAGCCATTTAAAAAAAATTAGCTTAAGATCATTACATGTGATTTAAATTTCATATGGTACAACGATTTATGCATATGGTACAACATGTTGATGCATTAATCTTGTAAATTATTTTATTTTAAGTTTTATATTATTTTACATTTTCATATTGTAATACTTGATACCCAAATAAGTTAAGTTATAAAATAGAGTAAATTACTATTTGCATCCCTAACGTTTGTCAAATTTAACAACTTGAATCCTCAATGTTTAAATCCATTTATTTTCCCCTTAACGTTTTATTTTGTCTCTATTTGAGTACATATGACTAACACCATTAATATTTTTGTTAAAACCTTTGTTAAAAAGACCAAACTACCATTGAAATTACTCATCCACCTATCCATCACTTGATAAACTAGACCAGACTTATTACCACCCCTTTCTCTCTCTCTCTCTCACACACACACCCTCTTTTTCCCTTCTTTCCATCACCACTACCACCACCATAGTTGCACACCACACCCACCCATCACCATCACAGCCGCCAATCACCACCACCACACCCGCCAATCACCGCCATCACAACCATCCATCACACCAAATCGCAACCACCACAACCTCCCATCACCACCAAATCGACACCACAACATCCCATCACCACCAAATCGACACCACTACAACCCCCATCACCACCACAACCCCCATCACCACCACCTCGCCACCACCACAGCCCCCAATCACCACCAAATCGTCACCACCACAGCCTCCAATCACCACCAAATAGTCACTACCACAACCTCCCATCACCACCAAATCCACCATAACCCCCAATCACCACCATAGCTCCATCGCCGCCCACCACAGCCCCCGTCACCACCACCACAACCCCTTATCGCTGCCACCACAGCCCCCTCGCCACTACCACAACCCCAATCGCAACCACCACAGTCCCCCGTCGCCACCCACCAAAGCCCCACCCACCACCACCACAGCCCCCCATCGCCGCCACCACAACCCCATCACCGCCCACCACATCCCCTATTACTGTTGCCAACACAGACATGTGCATGTATGAGAGAGATCGAGTGTGTGTGTGTGTGTGTGTGTGTGTGTGTGTGACAATGAGAGAGAGAATGTGTGTGTTTTTGGTGGTGGGTGTTGTGGAGATGGCGGTATCTGTGGTGGCGATGGCGGTTATGACGGTGATGGCTGTTCCGGTGGGGGTGATGGTTGGGTGTGGTAGTGGTGGTGATGGAGAGATGAGAGAGATAGCGGGGGTGTGTGTGTTTGGTGGGAGGTGTTAGGTGAAAGTGAAGATAAAGTTGAAGAATGTATTTATGGTCAAGTTGGGTGGGTCCCATATTTTTTTATGTTTTAAATTTTGAAGGTTAGTTTTGTCATTTCATAAAATATTTAACAGAAAATATAACTGCATTAGCATTCAGGATTCAAATGGATAAAAAAATAAAAAGTCAGGGGGCATTATGATGTTTTTAAACTTTAGGGATGCAACTAGTTATTTTTAGGAAAGGTCAGGGACGCAAATAGTAATTTACTCTATAGAATATATCGTGATCATTTGTTTTTAAACTAGCTATAGTTTTCGTGTATAATTATTAAAGCAACATGAAATCATCATCTTCAATTCTAAATATAATCAATCTCCGTGTTTAATTTTACCAAAAACCAATCCGTCACGAAGCTCGAATAATCACCTCTTGTTACCTTGAAATAACAACATTTGTGATATGTTTATATCCGCGTTATGATATTTGAATCATGATAGAACTCCCCTCATAGCACCCGAAAAAAACCTAGGTTTTTTTAAACTTAGATATATAAAATAAAAAAAAGTTTTATGCAAACATTTTTTTTTAAAACTTACCCCACACCATCGTCATTCCTGGTCATTTTCTATCACTTTCCACCTCCACCGGACCACCGCTCCTTACCGCGGCGCGTGCTCATCAATCGCCTTCTAACAAGCTCCATTTTCCTCCGTTTATTTGCCATTTCTTCAGGTACTCTCTTCATCCTTAAAAATCATCTTCAGATTTTTGTTTTTTTTATCAAATAACTTCTTTCCATCATGACTGTGCTATCCTTGCATGTTTTCCGATTGTCGTCATCTCCGTAAGTTCGTTCTTCTAATTTCTAGTATTCATTGAGTTTTTTCAGTTTTTTTTGTAAATTTGTCCTTACGTTAGGGTTTATGAAGTTCAACAACAGAAGATTAGCAATTTAATCTCATCTGATCATTGATCCATACACAAATGATGCATTTACTAGGGCATTGATCGATTAAGCTGTTGTTTGGCTCAATTGTTACTGTTCTCGCTGTTTCCTTTTACATTTGTGCTTACTTTTTGTTCATATGCAGTTTTAGTACTTCACGTCTTTATATAACCTTTGTTAGAGTACACAGGTATCTTACTCTTGAAAACTGATACTAATTCATCAAAAAGAACAAGCTATAAGTAGCCAAGTACATGCAACAGAAATAAACAGATAAACAGAAAAAACATGAAACAAACCAACAGACTCGGTACCACCTAAGACCCGTTGGATAACAGACTAAGAATTATTCAAAAGGGAAACTAAAACGCCATAAGCTAACGTGTGCATGTAAACATGCACGTGTTTATTCCATCAAACCCTCCCTCAAACTAGGTTGAGTTTCCTCAACAAGTTTGCCTTTCACAGACCGTACACTAAGTTTCTTCCTTAAGGCTTCAAACTGATCTTTCTTCAATGGCTTAGTTAGAATGTCTCAATGTCTGCAATTTGATCTTTAGTTCCACAATGCTCCAGTGCTATCGTTCTTTCGTTGACCAAATCTCGAAGAAAATGATAGCGAACTCCTATGTGTTTACACCTACCATGAAACACGGTATTCTTCGACAGCTTTATCGTTGACATATTGTCACACTTGATGATCGTATTACCTTCCACTTTCATACCAATGTCTTCAAGTATACCCCTCAACCATAAAACTTGACACGCACAAGTCGTAGCTGCAACGTATTCAGCCTCCGTAGATGATAAACTCACCACCTTTTGCTTCTTTGATGACCAAGCAATTACTCCACCATCCCATAGAACCACATAGCCAGAGGTGCTCTTTCAATCTTCAATGTCACCATCGAAGTCACTGTCGGTGTATACTTCCATTAACTCATTTCCACCCCTTTTGTACCATACACCATAGTCTAGAGTACCTTTCAAATATCTCAGCACCTTCTTTGCTGCTTCAAGATGGACGGACGTTGGATTTGACATGTAACGACTTATTAGACTCACTACGAACTGGATGTCGGGCCTCGTTGTTGTAATGTACATAAGACTCCCTATGATCTGCTTGTAGAGAGTTTCATCTATCCCCTTTCCTTAATCAGTTCTCAACTTGCATCCAGGAACAACTGGACAGTACACCGGGTTACATTCTTCCATTTTGAATCTCCTTAGAATTTCACCAGCGTATTTCCTCTGAGATATATGAATGCCCTCACTTGTCTGCAACACTTCTATACCAAGGAAGAACTTCATTTTCCCTAAGTCGGTCATCTCGAACTCTCTTTTCATTGAGCTCTTGAAGTCTTGCAACATAGAATAGTTGTCACCTGTGTATATTAAATCATCGACATAGACATTTACCAGAAGAATATTTTCTTCTTTGTTTCTTTTAATGAAAGTGTGTGCTCAGCATTGCTTCTTTTGAATCCTTCTCTGATGAAATAGCCTTCTATTCGACCGAACCAAGCACGAGGAGCCTGCTTGAGCCCGTACAACGCTTTCCGAAGCTTTTATACTTTTTCTTCCTTGTTCTTAATAACATAACCCTGAGGCTGCTGTACGTAAACGTCTTCTTCCAGATTGCCATGCAAAAAAGCGGATTTAACATCCATCTGCAAAATGTTCCAGCCTCGTTGTGCAGCAACCGCTATCATCAAACGTATGGTGTCCATTCTTGCCACCGGTGCATAGATTTCATTGTAATCTATGCCATACTCTTGACCATACCCCTTTGCAACCAACCGAGCCTTGTGTTTCTCGACTTCTCCCTTCTTGTTAAACTTTGTTTTGAACACCCATTTCACACCAATGCACTTAGCATCCTTGGGCAGGTCAACGAGGTCCCATATTCCATTTCTTTCAATGGCTTGAATCTCAATATCCATAGCCCTTCTCCACTTACTTTCATGCGCAGCTTCTTCATATGTTGTTGGCTCAAAAAATTTTACCTCAGCAACATTTAGCTCGACATCTCCAATGAAATAGTCATTGAGGTAGTGGGGGGGGCCTTCGATGTCTGCCCTCCCTAGCAACTGTAGTACTTGATTCTACCATCTCGGTGGTTGCATTGGTCGGATTCTGATTCTGTTCTTCATTAAGTTCTTCTGATGCATTAGTGTGAACTTGCTCTTCATCTCCCCATGTTAAAATATCAGCATCCTTTTCTTTTTGCTGCGTTCCCCAATCCCAACTCTTGCTTTCTTGAAAAATAACATCTTGCTAACAATAACTTTCATAGTCTCTGGATCAATCATTCTGTAGGCTTTAGATTCTTCACTCAAGCCAGTCATGACACAAACCATGCTTTTGTGTGTGTGTGTGTGACAATGAGAGAGAGAGAATGTGTGTGTGTGTTTTTAGTGGTGGGTGTTGTGGAGATGGCGGTACATGTGGTAGTGATGGCGGTTCCGATGGTGATGGAGGTTCCGGTGGGGGTGATGGTTGGGTGCGGTAGTGATGGTTATGGAGATATGTGAGAGATAGTGGGGGGGGGGGGGTGTTTGGTGTTTGGTGAAGGTGAAGATAAAGATGAAGAATGTGTTCCGGTTGGGTGGGTCTCATATTTTATTTTTAATTTTGAAGGGTAGTTTTATCATTTCATAAAATATTTAACTGGAAAATATAATGACGTTAGCATTCAGGATTCAAATGGATGAAAAAATGAAAAGTCGGTGGGAATAATGACGTTTTTAAACTTTAGTGATGCAACTAGTTATGTTTGGGAAAAGTCAAAGATGCAAATAGTAATTTACTCTATAAAATATATCGTGATCATTTGGTTTTAAACTAGCTATAGTTTTCGTGTATAATTATTATAGCAACATGAAATCATCATCTTCAATTTTAAATATAATTAATCTTCATGTTTAATTTTACCAAAAATCGACCCGTCACGAAGCTCGAATAATCACTCCTTGTTACCTTGAAATAACAACATTTGTGATATGTTCATATCCGTGTTATGATATTTGAATCATGACGGAACTCTCCTCGCAACGTCCGGAAAAAAACCTAGTTTTCTTTTAACTTGGATGTATAAAATAAAAAAAGTTTTAAGAAAACATTATTTTAAAGCTTACCTCACACCATCGTCATTCCTGGTCATTTTCTATCACTTTTCACCTCCACCGGACCACCCCTCCTTACCGCGGCGCGTGCTCATCAATCGCCTTCTAACAAGCTCCATTTTCTTCCGTTTATTCGCCATTTCTTCAGGTACTCTCTTTCAGATTTTTGTTTTTTATTTCAAATAACTTCTTTCCATCATGACTGTGGTATCCTTGCATGTTTTCCGATTGTCGTCATCTCCGTAAGTTCGTTCTACTAATTTCTAGTATTCGTCGAGTTTTTTCAGTTTTTTTTTGTAAATTTGTCCTTCCGTTTGGGTTTATGAAGTTCAACAACAGAAGATTAGCGATTTAATCTCATCTGATCATTGACCCATACACAAATGATGCATTTACTAGGGCATTGATCGATTAAGCTGTTGTTTGGCTCAATTGTTACTGTTCTCGCTGTTTCCTTTTACATTTGTGCTTACTTTTAGTTCATATGCAGTTTTAGTACTTCACGTCTTTATATAACCTTGTGATTTTACAATCCAGTTGTTAATTGATCGTGAAATGGTTAACTGATCAGTTTGGAGGTTGTTACCTCCATTATGATTAAATTGATCGATTTGGAGATTGTTACTTTCATTTTTGTGCATGATTCATGTCAAATGCTATTTGGCTATCGTTGCTTTCATTTTTGTGCATGATTCATGTAAAATGCTTGAATTAATCAATTTGGATATTGTTACTTTCATTTTTGTGCTTGATTCATGTAAAATGCTTAAACTGATCAATTTGGAGATTGCTGCTTTCATTTTTGTGCATGATTCATGTAAAATGCTTAAATTAATCAATTTGGAGATTGTTACTTTTGTGCATGATACATGTAAAATGGTTAAATGATCAATTTCGGAGATTTTTACTTTCATTTTTGTGCATGATTCATGTAAAATGCTTAAACTGATCAAGTTGGAGATTGTTACTTTCATTTTTGTGCATGATTCCTTACAAAATTCTGATGAGGATTTTTACAATATCAGTGTCTGAATCTACTTGCAGATGAGTTTTAAAAGGGGAGGTGGTCAGTTTAAAAAATGTAGAAACAAAACCGCGAGTTCTAGCTTGGATGTTGATCAGTTAAACCAGGCAGTAGACAATGTGAGCCTGGATTCTAGTCATGAAGGTGTTCGGGAGATTCTCTCTAAAAGGAATAAAAATAGAGCTGGAAATGGTGCTTCTTCCAAGCATTCTGGTCAATCTAATTCACAGAGAAATGGTGGACGGGGAAATGGACGTGTAAGACCTCCAAACAACATGCGGGCCACTGCCCAAGCGGGCGGCAGACACTATGGAAACAACTACAATCCCATCTCAAATGTGGTTCCTCCACCGCTGCAGAGTGGATGGAACTGGAACACTAGGCCAGGGAGAAGGGCAAACATGGTGGTTCCTCAACCTCCTGATGTGGAAGAAGATGTTCAGTTTGAAAATCACAATGAGAATGATGACCTTTATGAATCCGATGATGAACTTCACTTTGATGAATATGATTCAGATGACAACCCTATAAGCCATGAAGAGCGAAAGAAGAACATGTGGTATGCCGACTTTTTTGAGACCTTGGATGCTTTGACCGTTGACCAGATTAATGAACCAACAAGGCAATGGCATTGCCCTGCTTGTCAGAATGGTCCTGGCGCGATTGACTGGTACTGCAGTCTACAATCTTTAGTAGCACATGCTAAAACAAAAGGGTCCAAAAGAGTAAGGATTCATAGAGATTTAGCTGATATCTTGGAGGAAGAATTGAGAAGAAAGGGTGCAACTGTTATTCCAGCTGGTAAATCGTATGGACAGTGGAAGGGACTGAGTGAAGTTGTGAAAGACAGAGAAATAGTTTGGCCACCCATGTTGATCATCATGAATACGCGACTTGAACAAGATGAAAATGAAAAGGTATTGTGTTAATGCATGTCTTTTTTGTGTCATAAATAGGCATGTAAATGAAACTTTGTATACAAACCGAACCAAACGTGTAGTAAACCATTCGGGGAGAAGTTTATTTATGTTCCTTTATTTGATAAAGGAACGAAGATGAACAAAAGATTTTGTTCATTTAACTAAACGAATGAACTTGAACACAGATCTCGTTCGTTTGCGAATGGTCGTAAAATTACATTCATTTGGACTTTACTTGGATATCATTGCTTATATTTAAAATGCTATATATTTTTAAATCATGTGATGATGGTATTTAGATTTAAATTTGGATATTGTTGTTTACCATGTAAACCAATGTAAATAAACAAACACAAACACACACATTTATTCTCGTAACAAACGAACACGGACAAAAAAATCCATTTGTTTAAGTGTTTGTGTTTGTGTTTGTTCGTTTGTTTGGTTAAAGTTAAACGGGCGGACGCGAACAAGCATTCGTCCATGTTCGTTCTAGTCGTAAATGTCTTACTAAAATGAAACATTTCTTCAGTGGGTAGGCATGGGGAACCCAGAGCTTCTTGATTACTTCGGGTCATATGAAGCTGTGAAAGCCCGCCACTCTTACGGGCCAAAAGGGCACATGGGTATGAGTGTGCTGATATTCGAGCCATCAGCTGTTGGATACACAGAGGCTGAACGGCTGAGCAAACACTTCGAAAATGAAGGTACAGACCGAGCTGCATGGGATCGCCACCCTGTTCTGTTCTATCCTGGTGGCAAACGAAAACTTTACGGCTACATGGCAACAAAAGGAGACATGGACATCTTTAACAAGCATTCTCGAGGTCTGCAGTCCTGCATCTTTTCCTTTCCTCCATCATTTTGTTTGTAAATATTTAGAAACATCTTTTAACTTGATTTATATGTTTGTTCAGGGAAATCAAAATTGAAATTTGAATTGGTGTCCTACCAAGAAAAAGTTGTTGATCAACTGAAACAAATGAACGATGAAAATCAGCAACTGCATTGGTACAAAACCAAAGAAGTAAAACACCAGATGCACGCGAAAGCACTCGAAGAGAGTATCAATTTGGTATCTGAAAAACTAAGGAAAAAAGAAGTGGAGGATCGCATCAAGAAGGAGAGAACACAACAGCACTGTGAGCAATTGGAGCAAGAGGTAATATTATAAAAAGATAAACTTTTTTCAGTTTTAAATTATTAAAAATGATTTTTGAATCGCGTGTTTTGTATCAGTTGGATTCGCAAGAACAGTTCTTTAAAGAACAGCTGAAGTTAATGCAAGACGCCAGGAATGCAAAAGAATGCCAGTTTGATAAGCTGCAGCAGGAAGATCTCGTGAGCATTGAACGATCTTATTCTGCCGTCAATCCTTTGAGGTATTATTGACATACATTGTTTTTGTTATTATTATAAAACATTTGTTATAACTTATAAGTGTTGTTGATTTGTATATGCAGGGATGAGAAACTTGAAGAGATAAAAGAATTTCAGGAAGAAAGGGAGAAGCTGAAGAGCATGTATATGAAGAAAAAGATAGAGTTAGAGAAATGGTTTGATACCGAGTTGACTCGGTTGATGGACAAGTACACTCCCAAAAACTGACTCGTTACCCTTTTGTAAACCTTAAGCATCAACAAATTTTAGTTTTCGAAAGTAAAAATTGATACCCGATTGAGATGCCAGGTAAATTATAGTTATTGATGTGAACTTACTCGAAAAAGAATTTCTACTTTTATGATTCTCTCTCTTCATCACGAGACTTGAATCCTCAGTTACATGAAGAAGAAAACATTTCCTACATCGTGGTACTGCTATACCACACTCAACTACATGCTAAGTTGCAGTTTTTGTTATAGTTCTTTACTGTATAATCTGACAAGAATTTGTATGAACAGTGAAATCACACATCCTCTAAACCAATCGTTAAATAATTGTTAAATATAGTTTATTTGTTCACAATGAAACAAGAATTCTTAATCACTTAAGAGGTATATTATTTGAACACTTCATGTTATTAAATTACATGCCTTTTGATGAAAAATAAGATGATTTTATTTCTTGGCTAGCTAAAGAATGGTTTATTCTTTTCTTAAAGAAAAACATTCTGCAGTTTAAAACTACAATTTTTAACATTCCATAGGTATTTTACATTTTAACATGTTTTTAAAAGCAACATGACGTGATGAAGCTAAAACCTTGACAACTTGTTATATCTGGAAAAAGAAAAAAAAAATATGTTACTAAATTTATTTTCCGATGCGTCATCTGTGTTCATGTTCAAGAAATTCACGTGTTAGTTATGAAATACACGACTTAACAATCACACATTTGTCCTTTCTTACATACCAAGCTTCTTTCGAAACCTGAAGTTATGTGATACGCGAGTTCAGGTCGTGTAGCATTTTTCGCTCTCATATCATCCTTACACGTCCCTTCGGTAGGAGTGTGTTGACGTTAATTAACTATATTCAAGTCGACTCACGTGTCACCTGTTTTTTCGCCTATCATAGATGAAAAAGACACCAAATACTTACGTTTGCTAATTAAGGTCACAAATTTAAGAAAGAACATCACTAAAAGATATACATGTAAACACCTATACAAAAAGATAATAATGTATTAGAATTTCTAATCTAATCATATTAGAGGTTTTTAGAATCACAAAATCAATCGATGCTTGTGGTTTATTTGTAATGTAAGGACCAACCACTCAAGCAAATGGTATCATGTAACCTTTTTAACTTATCAAAAAATAAGAGGTATAACAATATAGCTAGAGGATTCATCATGACACATGACTTATATTAGAAGGTTTCTGTCAATAGACGCTCTTATTTGAAAATCTGTGCCATCCGACGATATATGATAGGGATGTATATCACCGTAAAGACAACAATCCAATCCAACAAGAAAACATTTATACTAGCCCGTACTTTGTCAAAATTACATTAAACAAGCTAAACTCAAACTTAATTTATCAGGCTCGACTTGATTCATTTACACTTTCAGACTCTCTAAAATGTAGGGCATTCCATAACTCTAGGCGTTACAAAAATTCCACCGGTCAACCGTCAAAAAAAGTTGGTTCAAATAAAGAGATTGGATATACATACCTAAAGCTTAACAATCTACCTAATGTCGTTTGGCAAACATCTACTATAGTGTAAAAAGAAAGAAAGAAAGCATTAAGTTGATCTCTAGGCATGTTGTTTCAGTTTTATTAATAATCTATTAAATTAAACCACATAATCCAAAGCACATTCCTTCATTAAAGTTACAAATAACCATAAAATCAAGATACAAGCTGCAATTCAAGCATTTTATTCAAGTCTAAACTACCAGAAAACTTTCGGGCGCCATCGATCACCACTATGATCTATATAGTTCATCAGCAGCCTTGCAGCATTTCATGACTTGGGGGTGTACTTGTCCATCAACTGATTCAATTCGGCGTTAAACCCTTTCTCTAACTCGAGCTCTTCCTTCCAATGCCTGCTCTTCATTTCAGCCACCTTTTCTTCATGCATTTTCATCAGTTTTTCCCTTTCTTCCTCAAATTCTTTCATTTCTTCAAGCTTCAAATCCCTGCATATCCAAATTAACAATCCCCATTTCACTACAGTTAAAAAAAAAGGGGGGTAGGAAACATATATTTTGACTCCTTACAAGAACCAAATTACTTCTATTATTCCATTTCATGATAACTAAGTGTTCTTAACATTTAGAGGTATTTCGACCCATTTACTTATGTGTGGGTTAATTTGGACTACATTTTATTTCTCTAACAATTGGGACAGAATGGTCGAAAATCACCTAAAGTGAATTATTAGTGCATAAAACCACATTAATCTAACTTGCTTCCTTTTCCCAAAATGAATACTAAAATAATAACTCACTATTCCTCATGCCAAAAGTTAAATGTTTTGACTTGTTACCTAACCTGACCAACCAGCCAGATTTGTCATTTCTATTAACATTAGACTGGAAAGAGGTGAATACCGTAGTGATAAAGACGACCCAAACTCTGGTGAAAATCAGAAAAGTTATATAACAAAAGTAGAAGTACCCAAGTTCATTAGATGGTTGAAAATATGTTTTATGCACAAGTCTCTACTTCGCTTACAAAAACCATAAATTTTACAGTTATTTATAATAATAACAATGATGCTTCTTTATAAACTCTGGAAGCAGCCTTTCTCTCCCCAAGGATAGAGGTAAGGTTTGCCTACATCCCGGTCTCCCCGGATCCTACAGATAACTTTCCTACGAGTGGGATTTATTGGGAATGGTGATTGTTGTTGATGCTTCTTTATATATAATAAGGTTATGTGACATACCTCTTCTGAGGATCCAAAGCAGAATAAGATTGTTCGACCTTCATGCGTTCTTCCTGCTTCAACTTATCAAACTGGCCTTCTTTTGCATTCCTAGCTTCTTGAATTACCTTAAGTTGTTCTTTGAAAAATTCCTCTTGGGAATCCATCTAATACATACACCATATGAAAAAACCAAATTACACAAGACCATAGAAGAAAGAGTAGTAAAATTTCATAGCAATCTTTTATATATTACCTCTTCCTTATTCTGTTCATGATATCGTTGAGTTCTCTCCCTCACTATACGATTCTCTTCCTCGGTTTTCCTCAGTTTTTGGGACACTAATCCATAAGACTCTTCAAGTGCTTTTGAATGCATCTGTTCTTTCACAACTCTGTTCTTATACCAATGCAGCTGTTGGTTGTCCTCGTTCATTTGCTTTAATTGGTCCACAACCTTTTCTTGGTAAGATACCAACTCAAATTTCAGCTTTGATTTCCCTAAATAAACATAAAAAGCAAGTCAAATGAATATCAAAGGATTGAGAAAATGAAGAAAGAATGATCCTGACCTTGAGAATGTTGATTAAAGATATCCATATCTCTTTTTGTTGCCATATAGCCATATAACTTTCGTTTACCCCCGGGATAAAACAGAACAGGGCGACGATCCCACGCCTCTCGGTCCGTGCCTTCATCTTCAAAATGCTTGCTCAAACGTTCAGCCTCCGTGTATCCTACGGCCGAGGATTCAAATATTAGCACACTCATACCCCTGTGTCCTTTTGGCCCGTATGAGTGGCGGGCCCTCACTGCTTCATATGACCCAAAGTAGTCAAGAAGCTCCTGGTTTCCCATCCCAAGCCACTGAAAAGAAGGTTTCATTTAGCAAATTCATTCATCAAATAAAACAAAGATACGTTAAGTCGTTAACAATATTAATGATATGCCTTATCATTTTCATCTTGTTCAAGCTGAGTATTCATGATGACAACCATTGGAGGCCATACTATCTCCTTGTCTTTAACACATTCATTCAGTCCCTTCCACTGTCCAAATGATCCACCAGCAGGGTTAACCGTAGCTCCCTTTCTTCGTAATTCTTCCTCCAAAATTGAAGCAAGATCTCTATGAATCTTTACTCTTTTGGACCCTTTTGTTTTGGCATGGGTCACAAGCGCCTGTAGACTCTTGTACCAGTCAATTGCACCAGGACCATTCTGACAAGCAGGGCAATGCCACTGCCTTGTTGGTTCATTTATCTGGTCAACGGTCAATGTATCCAGAGTCCGAAAAAAGTCAGCATACCACCTGTTCTGCTTTCGCTCCTCATGACTTTTAGGGCTTTCATCGGAATCATACTCATCACTAAGAAGTTCATCATCAGATTCATCAATTTCCTCATTTTCATTGTGATCTTCAACATGTTCTTCCGCAACAACCGGTTGAGGATTTGAAACATTATTTCCTGACTGCCACGCATTGCCCGGCCTTGAGTTCCAGTTCCATCCACTCTGCAGCGGTGGAGGAATTGCATTCGGGGCAGGATTTTTGTTGTTCTCATAGTATCTGTTCACCGGTTGGTTGCTAGCACCACCTCTGCCGCCTGCCCATGCATTATTTGGATCCCTAACCTGTCCATTGCCCCGTCCACCGGTTCTTTGGGCATCAGGTTGACCCCATGCATTAGGTTTAGAAGTCTGAGGAGCCCATTGTTTAGAAGCAGCACCATTTCCGGATCTATTTTTGTTCTTTTTGGAGATAACCTCCCAACCACCATCCTGGTTTGAATCCAGGCTCACATCCTGGACCCCCTGGTTCAACTGGTTCACATCATAGTTCGACCTCTCGGGTACATTTTTACCTTTGTTAGATTGACCACCTCCACTAGTTGAACTCATCTGCAAATAAATTCACAAACTAAACATGGTGAATTTGAAAAATATCCTCGTAATTCTGTGTAAAAAAGATACTGTCAATGGAAACAATCCACATTTATGTTTATCATGTTACTGTACTTGCAAGTAGTGATTTTAATTACTTGCAACAGATAAGATTTTGTACACTTCACAATTTACATAAATCTTGATTAAAACCTAAACATTGATGAACAAATGAATACAACATAAATGAAAATCAACAAGAATAACCATTGATGATTAGCGTAACACGGGTGCAATTCATCAACAACCAGACGGTAAATGACTAATTTATAGATGACATTACACTTGCAGTTGACTTAATTTTGACTAAACACCAAGATCAACCACAAAACCAAGAAAGAATATCAACCCAAGATTCTTAAGTTTGCCGAACTTCATTAAACCCAACGAAGATTATTAGGGTAAAATGAAAATCATAACAAGAAATCAATAGCATACTCAGGAATTAACAAACTGTCAGATCATCGTCATGAACTAAAAAGAAATTAGGGTTCATACAACTTCAATTTTTGGGCTTCTTGACATAAAACCAAAAACCCTAATCAGGTTTTTGAATTCAAGCATTTCCCAAAAGGGATTTTGTAAAATCGATCAACAATACATAATCATTGGGTGAATCTGAGTTCATACCCACTACAAACGGAGATTGATCAAAAGAAAGATTTACCGGAATAAAGTGAGGGTTTACCGGAGAAATCGACGCCGGAGAGAGAAGATTGTCGGTTTGTGGAACCAAAGGGGTTATTCCACCTGAAAGTTAGTGTGATCGGATATGTTATTATATTTTTGACATTGTGACATTTTCTAAGTGATTACTTCGTAAGTTTACACATTAAATTATTTTATCTCATAAAATACAAGTGTGTTCAACAAAAAGTTTAGACCAGAATACTTAGAAAAACACAAATTACAATTGTAATCTCAAAGAAAATTTAAAGGTGATAGATTAGAAGACATAACTAAAGTTTTAAAACAAATTTAGTTTTTTTGATTGATGGGTAGATGATGTAAACTTTTATATAAATATTAGTAGATGTAGTGTTATTATATAACTAATTGTAAGGAATAATTTTTATATAATATTAATATTATTTTATTTTTAAAAATGATTGGATCTTATTCATTGAATAGAGTAAATGTTTTTAATTTTATGGTATTTCAAACTATTATTCTTATATCTTTTATAAATAATATAAATATATGTTTTATAGATAGTATAGATATCTTGATTTTACAAGGGTTTGAAGATTATATTATGTCATAGATTTAGCATAATCTGTTTTATAACTTTAATCAAAATATCAAGTGTAATCATTTGTACAAAGGATAAATTATAAAAGATGGTCACAAAAAGTAAATATTTATGGTAAGAACTAAAGAGGTGTAAGAAAGTTAAGTTTTTACCCAAGATAGGCCAGTAAAAAGATTGAGTCGAGTTGAACTTAAACAAAGTTAATAAACTTAAATCATATCTCGATACCGAGTTTAGCTAGGTTCGTGAGTCTAAACAAACCTATTGCTCACATAAGTATTTTAATCTTGTATAAGTATACAATAAATGATAACTAGTGAAAATGCCCGCGCGTTGCGACCGGTACGGCTATTGCGTGATTTTTTGGAAATTCGATTTTAGTCAGTATTGACTTGGTGCGTTATAACGTAAATTAAAAAAAATAAAAATATAATTATGAAAAAATTGAATGAAAGAAAACAATTACGTATATTACAAAAGTCTTTAAGACAACTATATTATCCCAACAGGATTAGTGAAAGCATAGATGGTATTTGTAGTCGGAAATCACTTATTACCTAGATTTTAGGGGGGGTTCGTTTTATGAATGTAGTTTAGAGTTTTATGATCATCGGAGGCAGCTTTGGTGGTGATTTGCATAGACCGGAGAAAGTTAATAGAGAAATTGTCACCACAAATTACCATCTTGATTGTTATTGAGCTGTTAACAACCGGCAAGAAAAAAAAGGAAGAGGGATTAGTTCTCAATCACAATGAATGAACGGCATTGAAAGTAAATGATGGTTTTGTTTGGTCACGTGTGTATGCTTTAACATTTGTATTATAAGCCTCATATGTTATATTTTATTGTAAAGATATAAATGGAATAAAATGGTTATGAAATTTAAGCATGACTTTTCATATGGGTGTCTTAATTCATATGTAAAATTATCATTTTATCCTCCTTTCACTTTTTATTATTAGTATTATAGTTATTATAAATATGAAGATATATATAAGTTATATACTTAAATACTTAAATAAAATAAAACTTAATTTAAATAGTATCTAGTTATCAAAATATAATTAGTAAATATAAAAATGTCAAGGTATATAAATTTAATAGATAAATTTACTATATTGCCCATAAAACGTCTTAAAATCTTAATCAATTCATTATTGTACCCCTCTTAAATGTCTTGTACTACTTTATACATGTTACTCAAAAAGTTGTATGCTTGGCAAAATCATCTATATCCAAAGAGATGTATTATATAGTAGTATAGATATACATGATAAAATAATGAACATTCTAAACAAGCAGGGTTCGAGTTCGACTTGAATATTAATCAACAAATTAAGTTGGCCTCAAGTTTAAGAGAACTCAGTTTGGTTCAACCTGTTTACACATCTAAGTTTTTCAGCAACCTTATAATTAAGAAGCTAATAGATTAAATTGTATGGGCTAGCTATAAATTTTATCTCAATGATAATGACAATATTTCAGGAAATTACATTTCTTCTCCATTTGTGCTTTTTATTTTTGTTGTTCGTTTTACTTTTGTCTAGTGTTCTTTGCGATATCTAAATGCATTATGTGGTAATAGTGTAGTTTTTTTGATTTAGTAAGATTAATTACAGACTTAAAATGATTAGGGCTGTAATAAACATCACACATGATAGATTACCTGATTTCTTCTCACTTTAAGATATAACTATAAACTTTTACATATAAGTATCTTATTAATGGCCCTACTCATTATTATCGTAATCACTTTGTTAGGGGGAGTGAGTCTTTCCCCGTTTCTATAGACCCGCCAACCCACTCCGTAACATCGTACCAAAGAGAAGGGTGCCCTTCCGAACGCTCCAACCCGTTGAGAATACCAAAGACCTCCATCTCTTCACAAGCTTCAACAACCCGCCTTGGTACCTTAAGAGAGGGGCGGTGTTCTCCACTCGCGAGGCAGAAGCCGCCTTTGACAACCCGCCTTGCTTTTTTTTATCTTTCAGTTATAAAGAGTTTGGCTTTTCCGAACGAAAAAGACATTTTGACAACCCGCCTTGCTTTTTCTTTATCTTTCAGTTATAGAGAGTTTGGCTTTTTCGAATGAAAAAGACATTCTGATCGAGCTACATTCAAGTTTTGGACTAGATAGAAATAATCTTTACTATTACTAAATTCTTAAGAAAGGGACCAAGTAATATACAACTTACAAAGGGGTAATTATACATCATCACTCACTCATTTATATATACATACATCTCACCATAATCAAACCACAAAACTCTTGCTACTGAAAAATTATAATCAAATCATCAGTTTCTAGTTAGTTTAATTCTAGCATGAATTTCTCCGTTACAAGTTATTCGGTTTTTCCGTTTACTGATTATGGATATAAAAATCTCATAGCACAAGGGTGAGCAAGAAAAGATAAAAAACACACTTGCTACTTAAATGATATTCGATCACTCAACAGTCATAACTAACAATTCAAACACAATACAGAAATGAAAAGGTGTCTCAAAATTGTCTTACCCAAGTGACATTTTTCGTTTCAAAAAATAAATAGATGTTTATGATGACTGGAGTTGACCCGAACATCTTTCACTAAGCACGAACACTCCTGTTCAGGCTCACCATGCGGTTAGAACCGTCCATCTGGCCGCCTCTAGCTGCTGACCCACCATAGTTTCGCCCTGCACCTGCGCTATCTTGATACCGTGTGCTCTGGTACCCACCTCTAGTTTGACCAGCCCGGTTTTGATAACTCTGACCTGGACCATAGGGCCGACCACCGCCATAACCTGTCTGCTGACGCCCTTGTGAGTAAGACTGGTTGTCCTGCCATTTAGTACCGCCAGCAACAGCTGCATAGTCCTGACCCTCTCGCCGCCTTGATGAAAGTGACTCTAACCCACCACCGCCTAGCCTTGCCTCAATGGCCCGCTCGTTGCTCTCAGCAAGTACCGACAGCTTTTCGGTTAACTGGAAGGCTAGAGCCTGTAACCGGCTGTGTTCAACTTCATGGAACACAATGCACTGTGTAGGTTGGTCCCAGCTGGCATGAAGCTCGTCGTTGATCATCATCTTGCTGACAGTACAATGAGTTTGATTTTCAGAGAGGTCAAACATCTTCGCCAGCTGTTCAAGTTTTAGGGTCTCGTATGATGACGAATAAGTGAAAAGATAAGTCCTTAAAGCTTCTTCCTTGATCTTGTTCTTTATCATTTCTAGAACTGTTTCACGGTTTTTAAGAAGCTTCCAGACATCTAGTGAGTTGATGACATCAAAACATGTTTGAAAGTCGCCTTTGCTAAGGGCTCGAGTTGCTGCCATAACATGGTCCCTCACGTTTTCAGGGGGCCCGGTGAAGGTCTGCCTGTCACTCATTTCTAGTAACCGTCTTAGTGTCTTGCTTATGACTTTGCGCCTTGCATCATGGCTGTTTGCTGCCATGTTGGGAACCTCGAGTAACATGGCGCATATTAGGTGTACAGATTCTAGAAGCTCGAGGTTGATGTGCATGTGGTATGGCATCTGTCTTCTCCTTTCCAAACGTTCCTACAAACATCAGGTAAACAGCTTATGACCGGTTAAACTGAGAAAATTAGGTTGTATTGCATCGTGAAGACACACACACTTTTTATTCATTTAAAAAAAAATTATGATAGTCATTGTGTTACTTAGGATGCCAAACACAATAATCTAAATCTTTGCATACAAGATTCTAGGGTTGTATGCATTAAAGTAGAATTTGGCAGAATTTAACCCATTTCACACCTTCAACCCGTTTGAGTCATGCCCCTTTACCTATTTATTTAAATTGACCTATATGAAATAAAATACAACCCGAAACGACCCATACTAGCGTTCATAGGTAAATGGGTAAATACACCACCTCTGGTTGAAATAGAATGAAACATGGTTGCTAAAAAGTGGACATTAAAACATAAATGAAACAAAGAGATGTAGATTAGGTGTAATGTAATAAAGATCTTTTTATTGTTCCAAGCTAAAATGGCATCATTTTGCAAATGTCACTACAAGCTTTATACAAGTAGCAAATGACGTTTACGTTGTCTATGACTGTTTAATATAGATTTTTAGAAATAAAGACTTCATATTGTAAGAGAATAAAAAATATATCAAAATAAACAAGTCTGAAACAAATACAACCGCAAACAACAAAATTATGAACTTCTGTCAATGTTGTTTCACTAGTGAAAGAAAAGAAATATCCCGATGAAGCAAAAAAGTACTGATTTTAACACTAAGAGGACCAATCAATAAATTTTAACTGATTTTTAAAGGAAAAAAAAGTGGCATTTTGTCTCAAATCAATATTGTAAAAAAATTTAGAACAAATTTCTTTACAACCCATTCAGTAACAAAAAATAAAAGGGAAAGTTGCACATCATTCATGAATCGTGGTTTAGAGAATTTAATATGATAGTTTGACTTATATTAAACCCACCCTAAAACAGTTTTGTGAAGACAAACAATTTGAATTAACGCTTGCTGATTAAACATTTTACATTTATACAGAAATTGTTCTTCTAACCAATCAGACACAACCAAATCATTACAAGGAAACTCCAGACTGAAAGAATTCGTAATGGTAAAATAACAAATGTTTTCTAGAGTAAACAAATAGTAGGATGATAGACCTATCTTGTTCGGACACATCACCAAGAAGAGAAACAAATAAGAAAAGCTTTAAAGTTTACAAAATCATGCACTAATGCTACCATACAACAGATAATTTGTTATTGCTTAACTGATGTAGTTTTCAAAATAATTTCAAGTCAAATACCTGTTCCGGTGTCTTCTCATGGTAGCGACTTTGAGAAACACCTTGTGCAAGTAGCTCTTTCACCCTGCCACCTGAATATAACTCAGAAAGGCAACCATGCCCTTCAGCAATAAGCCCAGCCCTAAAAGCAGACAAACCAAGTTGTGCCATTGATCTGTTAAAAAGTATCTGAGTTGAGATATCCATATGCTGAACACTGTCCTGCAAGTGACTCATAAGCAACAAATCACGGGCCATAGAAAATTCATCCAGAATTGCATGATGATAAATATCACACAGCATTGCACGAGCCTTTGTCCTTTCATCGCCATGTTTGTATATAAGAGAAACCAGCATATCCATCAGTTCCCTACTACTTGCTGGAAAACTAGGTTTTCGAGGCACAATTTCAGGTGTATTCACAAAAGCAGGTGGACCTGTTTTTGATTCAGTGCCCGATTCTTCTCCGTTATCTTCAGCTTCTGATTGGTCAGCCAAGTTCCTCATAGCACTATACACTTCTTGTGGTTTGTAATACACAAGTTCCACAAGCTTCAATGCAACCTTTGCAGCAGCTTTGTGGTCTCCAACACGTTCCAGATATGATTGAACATTTTGTGCAAGAACAAAAAACAAAGGCTCGTCTTGAAGCCTTTCTACATACTCGCGTGTGTGAGGATCAATACACTGCAGACTCTTAAAGAATTCAACATCTATCTTTTCAAGAAAAGCAGCCAGGTTTCCCCATATACGGATGGTATCATTGAAATCAGTTCCTTTCTGAGTTTCATTCTCATCAGGCTCCACAGTGTCATCAACCAAAATATTTGGATACTGCTCAAGGATATCAAGTATCACAAGCATATTTTGCACACATTTCTTCCACACATTTATAGGCATGTGACCACTTAAACCAGGGTTAACATCAAACTGTGCAGAGACCACAGCAAACAAGATCTCAAGCTTCTGCGCGGGAGTTTTAGCCACTTTGGTTAAGAATGTAAGTTGTTCAACAAGCTCAAGCCTCCCAGTTCCTTTTCTACCACGAGCAGCAACAACCTCCTTAAACTTCTTGTGGACTGTATCCCAAGTCACCTGGCTTGGATCCTTAAACTGCTTTTCCATTAACTTATCTTTCTTGTTCATCATTTTCTCCCAACCAGGTTGGGTTTCATCCTTTTCCTCATCATAATCATCATCATCCTCATCATCTGACTCGGTTTCTGCTTTTGTTGGGTCATCAATCTCAGACCCAGTGTCATCATCTTCATCCTCGTCTTCTGATGGTTCATCCGCTTCTTCCTGATCCTCAAAGCTTTCAGGATTTTCCCTACATTTATTGATCAAATCCTCATACTGCTTATTGTTCTTCTTCAACTTCTGTCTCATAGCATTTAACGCCTTCGCATTGCTACTGCTCATCTTCTTCTTCGCCTCCTTATTCGCCATAGCTTGATTTAAAAAGTCCTCCAACATCACCAACGCCTTGATATAATTGTTAGGAGCCCTATCCGACTCAGTGACCCTCATCACCTTCTCAAGCTGCCTGTTAATCTTGTCAAAACTCTCCTGCAGGCTGACCCAATCATTAATCTTCATCGCATTCTTCATCTGATCAATAGTAGTAGACAACTCTTCAAACCGCTTGTCTTTAGCAGACTTAATAACACGCTTATGCATATCCGAATCATCACTGTCACTGTCACCAGTGTCAAGGTACTTGTTCCTATCAGGCGCATTAGTAGCATCATCCTGTCCCTCATTAACAACATCTTGTTCATAATCACTAACTTCAGATTCAGTCTCGCTGTCAGCCTATTAACACATACAAAAAAATCAAAATCATTACATCAGATCAACAATTCTAGTAATCTATATCCTATCTGGTTCACAGTTATCACTCATAATAGTCATAAAGCATGAATTGATCTATATTTACAACAGAAAGCCAAACAAACCTGATTACTCCAAAATTTCGACGCCATCTTCCTATCTCAGAGATTAAACAAACGCAGATCTCCGTAAACCTTAAGCTGTATAACAACATATAAACTCTTATATCATAATCGAGAAAACGAAAGCTTGATATATCGTAAACCTGATGTAATCGTGTAATAAGAATCTACAGTCAAGCAAAACAAACAAAAATTGTGTGTTCGATTGAGCAATAGACAAATAAGATAAACTAGAGAGTTGATTCGTTTCGATCTGAAAGCAAATGATGCTATAAGAAGATGAGAGTTTTGATGGAGATACCTGAAGCTGCAAATCGGTGAGTGAAAACCTAAGGGGATGAGGCTTACGGCAATTGATGGAGAGTTTGTTTGAGACGGCGGTTTAGGGTTTTCTTTGGTGTGTGAGGAAATCCTGTGCTCGAGTTAATTTTGGTAAGGTTCTAGTATTGCGATGGGTTGCATAAAATCATATCAAAGTAACACTAATATATATCATACCTTTAACACAAAGAAAACTGGTATTAGAAAAAATAGTAACGAACAAAATAAACTGAGCGAGAAGTAGACATAAAAACGTTGAACCATGCATGTGAAACGTAAAATGATAAAAATAGTAACTAGGTCGATCTAGGACCCGTGAGTTATGACAAGGCCGTTAAACGGAAAAAATATGCGTAAGAACATTGAAACCACATGCGCACGTTACGGCGTGTTAGCTCGGAAAATTTAGGCTGAAACGTAAAACGAAAAATTAAAAACTACGGGGGGGTCAAATAAAAAAGTAAAAAATTATAGGGGTTAAATTGTAAAAAAGTATAAAAGTACTGGAATTAAAAGTGAAGAAAATAAAAATTAAAAAACTTAAAAGTAAATACAACTTACTAAAGCTTAAAATACAAAACATAAATAAATTGATAATTAGTAATATATACAATAGTTAAAAAGTTTTAAATTTATTCTACTTAGTCACTTATACATATATTTTGTCAGATTAGACCACTAAATCGTTAATTCGAGTCATTATCGAATTTTCTTATGTCAAATAAGTAGTGGAATAGACGACGTGAGAGTCAGAATTTTTAATATATGAAATTCTATTAAAAAATACAAAAAAATTTAAATATTTTAAAAAATAAAAATACCTAAAATTCACACTATCGTTTCACATCAACATAAAAAAATATATATTTTCTACTTGAAACAAAAAAAAACATATTAAAACTTATAATTTAAATAAAACATGAAATCTGAATGACCTAATTGAAACATTTTTTAATTTTAAGTTATCTAATTGGAACACCGTCAAAAGTTGGTTACCATTTTACAAAGTTACTCCTATAAAAAATTATAATGTTGTAAGAAGGTTTGAATCAAACTGAACGCATCATTGTTCATTAACATTAAGAATTGAATGTACTCACGAACGGCTCATGAACATATAACCAAACAAAAATTATGCTTATATTCGTTCATTAAGAAATTAAAATTGTTCACAAGTGGTTCACAAACACATTTAAACGGTTAACAAACACATACTAATTGAAGTTAAGTACTTGACATAATGATCATATAAAAAGTAACGAACATAATACCGAACGTTTATGAACATAAACAATAATAGAGCACAAATATTAGGTTGATTAAAATTTTAAATTACAAAATATTTAAAGATTATGTAGGTTAATTAAAAGTAAAAGTTAAAAAATATATAAATATCTAATGAATGAACACGAAAGAACAGACACAAACAAATGTAAATAAACATAAATGAGCATCTTACTGAAAGTTCACAGACACAACTAAACGATTTGAATTTCTTATTCATATTCGTTCATTTATTAAATGAACGAACGTAAATAAACTTTTTGTCAGACGGTTCACGAATTGTTTGCAAAACATTTGGTTTGTTTACGGCCGTAGTTGTAAGAAGGGAAATAATTGTGAAATACGAAACTTTGAAACAACTTTATGACTTGTACTTTGTGTTTCAATGGATTGTACGTTACCATACACAACTTCGGATTTGAATAAAAATTACATCTGCATATAGATAAAAGTAAGCACATATAAATGAATATTTTATTCAAAATTTATTGAAATATCATACTTTAAAAGTTATAAGAGAAAAAAAAATATGAGGTTTATTTAACAATAAATAAAAAAAAACAAATGGAAAAGTATAATGCCAAATTTCACTTCTCGTTCAGACTAAATTAAATTGTAGGTTTATTTAAAGTTAATGGAGCTATATTGTAACTTTATGATGATGCATGTTTTAACTTTAATAAAGTAATGTTTAAGGGGCTTGTACATAATACCTAAGTAACTTGTAATTTGGCATTGGGAGAACTGAAGCGTGCGTGTGACAATCAAATTTGTTATGAGCCTTTTATTCATTATAAATGTATAGATATTTGAATTAATTACATAGATACGTAGTTTTGTTTTAAAGTTATTAAAATTACACTTGATGATTCACCCTTCACTTGTTTGTGACACTTTCAGTTTTTATAATAAACTAGTTTGAGACCGCGCTTTGCGCGGGTTTGCAACTATATGCATCAAATCAAGTCTTACCCGATGGTTGCTGCAGATTTGACCTGATAACAATTGATATATTGACCAGGAACCGTACCTAATATTAACAGATTTTCACTTGTTACAAAGCAGGTAAAACGAAAATCAGAAAAGCCATTTCAAGAACTGAAAGATTTGTATGACCATGGAAAACCATCTGTGTCGCTTCCACTCAACATTGCAAATTCGGGAAACACCAATGCAACCAACAATAAGCTCATAAGTAATGCTTCACATAATCTCTACAGCAACCAATTATAATCAATGAAACCAACTATAAAGCTTATATATAATGCTTCATATAGCCTATGCATGAACCAACAATATGGTCTTAAATAAGCCTTCACACCACAATAAATCTTAGTACATCAGAATAGAATTTCAAAGAAGATTTCCATTTAACACATGTGCAATCCATATAACAGAGCTACAACAGATTATAAATTGTTTTAAAATATATAAAAAAATAACTAAAATTTATACGATGCTTTGGGTATTTTTCACAGCAGGTAATTTAGTATCCCCAAGGTGATACCCTCATGGTTAAGTCATGTACCCTCCATCTAATCTAACAACATCTAGTACTAATACTGAAGCTCACTATTACATAATCTAGGCATAGAATTACGCTAGAGCTGGCAATTATTTCACCTATAAAAATGATGCAAATTCATTGATAAAAAAGATAACCGGTACATTTTATAAGCATTCTGTGGATTATATCAAACATCTCATAAGAATATAAAGATAACATCTCATGATACTAAGTGTGTCATTTATGTTAACCAAATGAATCAAAAGTAATCTAAAAAACCTTCATCAAAGGGATGGATGCATAAATCATAAAGATTAACACAAATCTATAATCGAAATAGCAACATAACATAATGAACAAATTAAAGTAAAGTATAGTTAATTAATAAAGAGAAGAAAAATGAACCTGTGAAGTGCACTCCATTTATCAAAATATATCCAAATGGATGAGATTAAGGAATCGTGTGAAACCTCCCTCAAATGGCAATGGATCTTCAGGCCCATTCCCATACCTCTGAACATATATTTGATGCATCAAAGATTTATACAATATCAGTATGTGTTTTTTTTAAATAAGAATATGTTACCAGAAAAATCACAATGAAATCAGATAGAACACAGTTTGTGTTAAGTATGTGGCCTTTAAGCAAGTCAAAGGTAGAAAAGCAGCTATTCCAAAATGTATCACACCCTTTACCTCAAACAAACTCAATAAAAGTTGTGTAGCAACTGCTGCGCTCACCTGTCGCATTAAAACAATGCAACAAATTAGTGTAAATTAAAATGATGATGTAACAAACAAATAAAAGATACTAACCTGTCAAGCACTCGCCAACAATCACCATCAGTTGCAGTTCCTGTCGTTGGCTATTGATGAATGCAAGAAATCAATGCAAAAAAGCCTAAAATCAGTTTGTTAGATATAGATGGCTGCTATCATTTGTACATAACACCCTAAAATACGATTTTCTAGAAAAAGACATCGGTTGGATGTCGGTTTGTTTACATGAAAATGTGTTTTGCACGTAGGTGCATTTACAGAAGAAAGTTGTTATTTACATCATGCCTGATCATGTCGTCTACAAAAGAAATAGTTCATAAAGGCATGTTTTAAAAGGGGTTGCATGTTCTAAATCTAGTTCCAGGTTAGTCTTCCTTGGCTTTGTGCTTCTGTTATGCAGGCGTGTCTTCACTTTCTGCAGCTTGTTTCCTTTTTGTGTCTTGGCGGAAGGTGTGGCAGGGGGTACACTCGAGGACGAGGCTTCATTTTCAGATGAGACGGTGGATGTTGGAGATGATGTTGGTGGCTTGTATGCTTTGTTGACATTGAGTGGTGGTCTGTATGCATCTACTCTCCTTTGGATTTCAAAGATGAACGTTTTGCCTTTTAGTTCTTGCTGTTCAACTGGCAAAGTGGTAGGGTCTTGATTGTTTTGCTGTGTGACCATATCATAGCAGGTTTTTCCTATGAGTGACGTGACTATGCTATCGAAGAAGATTGCAGAAGAGGTTGTGTCAGCGTCAGCAAGCGTTGCAGTAAAGCGGTACCTATGGAAATTAAAATATGTAAGGATTGTTTTTTAGTAGTTGTAGGTGTATTGGGAGTTCAAACCTGTATGAATGTTCGTCTCTTAATCCATGTCTAAGGCAGGAGAACAGGTGGCCGTTGAGGTATACTTTGTTAGGACATTTGATGCATGAATTGTAATACCAGTCTTGTCCTTTGCCAAAGTGTATCTCTTGTATTTCAACCAAAACCATGCATTTGCCAACCTGTTATTATTTGTATTAGTGTGGCTTTCGGTTTTCTGTTTCTTCTTGGAGGTATAGTATGGGCATGTTTGGAAAATAATAAGACGACATTTTATTTATTGAGTTTATGTTTAGGTATAGTGATGATTTGTTAACGTATTGAAGTTTGACGGAGCAGTAATGGACCTAGAAGGTTACCTTATTTGTGTCAGCGAGTTTGGTAATTGCCTCAGATAGGAGAATCATATTTCTTTCAGCGTAGGCATTCCTTATTGGTGATGATGGCATGTCAGTTGTTGGCATGTGTTTAAACCTGGCTCATATAAAAGCTATCAGTATATATTTTCTTTTAATTTGTTATTGTTAAGTGGAAGTGTTAGGTTTGTGCTTACTTTTGGAAAAGAGACCCAAGTTGTGGTATTGCTGGGTTGATGTATGTTTGGGAGGCGGATGTTGACGACAGTTGCAACGCATCTTAATAGCAATCGTTTTTTTTTCTTCAGATTTACAAATACATGAAATATATTGTATGGTAAATAAAGCGGACATTACCTAAGAAAGTAGTCACTTTGAGTGATGTGACAGCAACAATAACAGGGTCATCGCCGGTTGTAGCAGCCTCTTGGTTAAAGCCAATAGCTATCTCCTCCCACAGTGCAACATCAATAAGCCTGCCACTGTGTGTCAATAAGTATAAATTTGTAAGCATGATGGTTGTTGTCATCATATGTTACGTGTCAGATGTTGTTTGTACCTTTCATGTTGCAGTGTAATGCGAACCAACCTGCTTTTGCTTCTATTTGGAACTTCTGTGATGTCAACAACACGCCCTATGAAGTCTACGAGAAATTATAAGAATAGTTAAGCGTGGGCTCTAATGAAGTATACGAGAAATTGAAAGAATACTTAAGGGTGGGTGTCTTTTGTGTAAACGTAATTTTAAAGAAGAAAAGTCATTAGCATGTGTACCTGTGAGAAGTTTGTTTCTGTCATCGTAACGTTCTTGCAAAGCAGAGTATGGTGCGAAATCGAAGTAATACCATGGCAAATCTTCGTCTTCTATTGGAATTACAGCTGTTGCTCTACCGAAAAGGATTGATGCCTTGCGATTGACAACCAAACCTGTGGATCTAGCTTCAACACACACGTATCCTGTCACTGAGTAGCAAAATCCAGGTCTGATTAGGTTGTCAAAGTAGGAATTGCTTTGGCTGTCAGTTACTGCTTCGATGGCGTCACCCTGTAAATCTTAGCGGGTTAGTATTAACAATAAAAAATCTTGGAAAATACATTGACAATAACGAAACAAATCAATAAATGATTAATAAAATAAAACAAAAGATTGATTATTGTATTTGAATGTTAGTATGACTATCTACCTATATTCTAAATTTTTTCAAACATGATTTTTATGGTACATATTTACAGCGAGTATAGAATAATCGCTACTTACTTGTGAATCCAAGAAGAGAAAGTGGATTTCTGGTCGTCTATATAACAACCATTTTCTGACAATTCTCGCATGTAGACGCTCCGTCTTACATGTCGGTGTTAGATCTAATATTTTTTGCGTTGACATCTGGAATAAATATTTAACAGTTTATCTCACGTAAGAAATCTGAATAAACAATGTTTTTTGTCCTATTCGAAGGGTTATGTTCATTTGGTTCAATGTAGATTTTTAAGGCATGTGGTGATGTTGATCTAGAGAACGCTACATATAATTGTCTGTGCCCGAAAACTGGGTGAGGCAAATATACGCCAATTCTATTTAAAGATTGACCTTGACTTTTATTAATTGTCATTGCATAGCAGACCTTTACAGGAAATTGCTTTCTTTTGAAAATAAATGGTAATTCCTTATCTGTATGGATCAAAACGATACGAGGAATATCTGTTATAACTCTTGGGAGTAGCTGCGTAACAATTAATCTAGTTCCGTTACAAAGGCCAGCTACTTGATTTATATTTCTCAAAAGGATTATTGGAGATTTGACTTTCAATTGTAACTTATGGGGAGGTAGTCCACTAAAATTGAGCTCATGTAAGTATTCTGTTGGATACAAGATTTCAGTGTCATCTCCGTTTGTTGAATGGGGAACAATAGAATCGTTGCTCAAATATGTAGTACAGTCACCAGGAGACATGTCGAGCACCATTGAATTTATGAGGTCTGATGTATCATTTTTAGGACAAACAATTGCCTTTTCTAAAAGATTTGCTGTTGTTGGTTGAGGGAGAGTAGCATCATCATAGATAAATTGTATGAGAGCATTCAAGGGATTATCACAGTCTGAAATCAAATACTTTTCTAGTATCTCAATTACACGTGTGTCGTCAGGGCTGTCTTTATCTGGCGTTCCAATTGAACCGTCACCAACCTGTAGTAGCCATGAGGAAAATTGAGCTATCTCAGACACATCAACCTAAGTTTGCCTTGCATGCTGGAGCCGCATGTTTTCTGTTAGCTTAACGACTCTAAAATGTTTCCATAATACTGACTTTGGTAATGCGGCGGCAATTATTTGAGATTTAGAGGCTTTGTGTTTGATGGGTAATGTTTGCCTGAAATCGCCGCCCAGTAAAATTGATTTGCCTCCGAATGGTTGATAATTGTTTCCAAGTAGATCTTTGAGGGTTCTATCTAATGCCTCAAAACACTTACGATCATTTATCGGGCCTTCATCCCAGATTATAAGAGATGTTTCTACCAAAAGTTGTCCAAGTTGGGTGTTCTTTTTTACGTGGCAAATTGTGTCTTCTGACAAATCTATTGGTATTTTGAACCGTGAATGAGCAGTTCTTCCTAAAGGGAGGAGCAACGATGCGATACCTGAGGCTGCAACGGCCAAAACAATCTTCCCTTTACTACGTAGGGCGTTTATTATCGTTGTCCATAGAAATGTCTTACCGGTCTCGCCATGACCATAAACAAACATTAAAACCTGTTTGGATGCCTCAATTGAGGTGACAACCGACTCATATATTGTAAGTTGCTTGGAACATAGCTTTTTTTTCTGTATTTCGTGTTGTCAGGCAAGAAGTTCTTTATCATAATTCCTTTCTTCCATTAAAAGCCTATTCCTTAGCTTCTCTAATAAATCGGCTCGTGGAATTGGCAAACTAAAGTCAGCCAGGGTTGATGGGCTTGCACTCGAATTCAAGAGTAATTCAATCTCATACAAGACATATTGCTGCAAATCTTCATCGTCAAGATGAACCTCATTATTGTATTGAAACAACCCTAGAAGTCTAGGCACGTCGTTTGACATACTACGCCACTTACTAACCCAGAGATTCATTGGATTTGATAGCTCACAAAATAGCAACATGTGGGTAAACAATGACCTTAGTTCTGTTGTGGTTGCCCATACAGAGGCTTCATCGAATGCAAAACACCACTCATTGTCGTCATTAAGCAAGCCAAGCTTTTCGCACGCCTCTCGATACATGTTGCATACGACATTGGAGACCGTCCTTATATCAGTAAAATTCTCGCAGACAGTTCGGTGTAGCAATAGCATACGTAAGTAAAAAGGCTCACCGCAGGTTGGATGAATGTATATCAGTCTACCAATGACAGATGTTCCTTGTCTAACTCTACGAAACCATTGTTTTTTTGTTTTGTCCCATCTGTATTCAGAAAGAGAGTCCACATAACGTAAATGTTTGCCATTAATATCAGAAGCATTTGTATTCAGCCATTCAGTTAAAGTTGTCTTTTTGTAAGATGGCTCTTCGGCAATCTGTTGCAGTTGTTGTGAATCTCTGAATGTGACATTCTGCATGTTTTCCAAATGAACAGCTAGTACTTGGACACGCGGGTTTTTGTGATGAATGGGAAAGTCTAAAATACGCCAACATGCTTCATGTGGGCAAATAAAACGCCCGTCCATGTAGTTTTTAACCTCATCTCGCTTGGTTGTGGCACTATTTAATCTATCACCAGAATCCACAGGAAGAGAACGAATAGAAAATCTAATTCGGTCTGCACCTTTTGAAATGTATTTGAACAAATACTCTATGACCATATTCCAACCACAATACTCGACATTAATACGTGCTTGAAAACACAAACATAACGCCTTGTTGTACGGCACAACGTAAGAATTGTCAAGACGTACACCATCCTTAAGAGCTGTATGTCCGTCTAATCTTCGCCTATAATAAACATATCCGTTGTCATTGAAACGCGTGGTTGATTCGTGTGGTTTTGGAAACCTTTTCGAGCAACTTCCACCAACCATGCACACAGAAGAAGGTCTAGCAAGACCACAAGGGCCGTGTAACATCGAATCCGTAACAATTCTATACAACCGCGGTTCATCTATACGATCTGGTATTTTAGCTGAAATATATCGGTCAACATCAGTAGGATTATGGATTCTGAAAGGTTCTATGACACATAATATTAAGTGGCAATGTGGGAGGCCTCTTTTTTGAAACTCTATAGTATACAAATCTAGAATATCAAGAAGAAACATTTAGCAGGTATATCGTAACAAATGAGGATAAAAAGAAAATAAAAAATAACTTGGCACCTGCTGCTACTTTTCCAAACGGTTCTTCAGTGCGTAAAAAACCAAGAAGTGCTTTGACTTTCATGCGGAATATTCTTGAAATGATATCAGGCCTATCTTGCGCTTTCAATGGTTGGCATGAACGTAAAAAACGACTGACCTCAGGCCAATTAATGTTGCAAGTAAATGTTATGAAATACTGAGGGTTTCCATGGACACAACAGATTGCTAATGCATCTTGGTAGTGTTTGTACATGTACCGAGGACCGCCTGTAAAAGAAGAGGGCAAAAACACACGTTTTCCGACCGCATGACCTTCGGTATCACCTCTTTCTACCGCATCATGTACGCCTTGTAAAAATTCAGTTCTAAATCGATTTTAGTTCATTCTTATGTAATCTATTCGGTATTGCTCGATGCAAACATAGGCGTCAACTAAGAACTTATGGAAAAGCCTACCACCTCACAGTAGTAAAGAGTAAACTCCTGTACGATCATGAATCAGATAACTATAATACATATTCATTGTTAGCTTTCGATCGTAACTCAAGTCAGTAGACGTCAAACGGAGATCAGGGGACCATCCAGGCTCCCCATATAGAAACAACAAAGGATACTGAAGGGCCATGTAAAGAGGATGAAGCTTATTAATTTGTTGCGGAACATCATCCTTGCAACATATGATTATGTCGAAATCAGTCGCCTATGGGGAATTCTCATACACTATTGCCCCTATAGTATCTGGGGTCGGGGGATTATACGAACGTTCATTCGGCGAATGATACAACTGAATGTAGAAGGTAGGGACGTTAGGCTTGTTGAAAAGATCACGTGCGACACGAAAAAGCTTCACAAGCGCATTCAATTCATTCAAAATAGAAATCAATAGCTCAACAACCATCGGCTGTAACGGCGGACGCTTAGAAGAATTAAAGTGGCGAAGCCTATTTGTAACTTCATTTTGAGAGTCATAAACATACATTTGCAGGAATCTAGGATTCTGGTTAGATGAAGGACATAAACTGCCAATCCAATGACATATTTGGCCCTCTATTCTAAACACGTAAGGACCACGCGCATAATTAATCGTTTCATCTATGCTTGCGCCGAAAGATGTCATCGAAAACATGGAATTATACGCACGAATATTATGCAAGAAATCAGCACGTGTGTACAAATCTTTAACAAAAGCGGGCGGAGGATTAGGCAAAGTTATATTAATCCGACCGCTTTTACAACACTAATTGTATTTCGGAAGGTGATTGGCGGACAAAAATCCGACTTGTTCAGAAAGCCAAAACTGTGCACCACACGCATAACAGATATGGATAGCATCACCTACATCCAAATAAGGATAACAATCAACCGTGGAGGTCTGTGATGACTCTCCAAGACTACAGGCAAATTCCACCGCTTCTGTATCACTCTCATTCGACGCAAGAGAAAGAGTAGACATTCGCTGACGATTTTATCGTGCGGATGTAGAACCCATAGTGGAATCTAAACGTGTTGCATAGCAACGTCAAACGACACTGGTATATCTCGGGTTCGCTTCCCTGCACTCTACTTGCATTCATTTGAAAATACTCATAAACACAGGAATTTGCACGCTACCTAAAACAGTCTATTCTTCTTTACGTGTAAATTATTAAAAGCTTTCTTATGATTATTTGGTACTAACACTGTTTTATGATCAAACTCGATTTTTATGCCTAGTATATGTTAAAGCTATTAAAAGAAACTAAAACGCAACTAATAAGTGCAAACTGCAACAGTGCATCAAAACGAAACAGCTAATATAATAAAACATAATCTAAAGCAAGGAAAACTCACTTTCAGTTAGCAAAAGCCGACTGCAACAACAGCAAGTCACGTGCAGCAGTCGAAGCTTGCAAAACAACATGGAAGGTACTAAGGCACCATAAAGCGTATCTGATGACCACCAACCAAAACTGTGCATAAGAGCGAAATATTTAGTATAGCACAACATAACCTGAAGCATACAAAACTAACCTTAACCAAATAAAAATGGCCTGCATGAGCATCAACTAACACAGCATTTGAAGTCTGAAAAGAGTAAAAAAAAAAGAAATCAATCACCTGACAACATGAAACTCAACATTCAACAAACAACATGGAAACCATCTAAGGGATGAGATAAGCAGGTCAAAAGACGATGCCAATACAACAATAACTGCTGACAAATTAACCCGTAACCAAAAACATTCAACAAACAACATGGAAACCATCTAAGGAATTAGAATATTCCATGAATTTTGGCAATGGGATTTTTTTATTCACATCATCATAGAGGTGTCGATGGAAGTTCAAGAACACAATATACAAAGTCTACATTTACAAATGCAGGGAATGGTCACCAAAAACATTCAACAATTGAGAGGGGTGTGCTGAATTCTCTATCCAAGTGAAATCAGTATTAAAGATCAAATAATTTTAGATGTTTTGAAGAGTTCAAGATCAGACAAATTAAGGTAAAGAAATATGAAGATTATTGGGACTGAATAAACTGTAGGCATCACAACTTCTTATACGCCTCTCCACCAACAGGAAGACGCAAGCTTACTTACACGCCCCTTCTAATACTACTGTCACTATACAATAGTGGACATAGCATGTTTGGTTAAGATATTAGTCTTTATCATCAGGGTGCACAATTGGTGCCATTTCCGACCCTCTGTATATATCAAGCATATACTGCAGCCGCATTCCCTTGCGACCGATATCGAACACCACCACAAAATCGGTCACAAATTAGGCAGGCATAATCAAGAGACCTAAACCCAAATCGAATGGCGTTTCAAATTCGCACAGAAACCAAGCACACAAATCAACCATAAATTGAAGTAGAAGTTCAGAGAGGGTGAACGGCCGGAAAAAATTAGGTAGAAACTGACAATCCACACACAAATCAACGAAAAAATCAAGTCGAAGATCAGAGAGAAAGTAGCTAACCTCGAAGCTGCGACCGATTCCAAATTGCATGGATCATCGGATGACAAAGTAGATAATCTTCAAAAGCAGGCACGCGGGAGCTCCAAAAACACGCCACGTACACAACTGCACTAACCAAACAACCGGCCTGGAACCAAAAAAAAAAACGCCTCCGAAGGTTTGAACCTCGGAAGCCCATATAACCGACAGAAGCCTAAACCAGTAAACAAAAGTATAATATGTGTCATAGAGCAGAAAGTTAATATATATTACATTTAAAAAACAAAAGTGAGGAAAAAATCTGTTCACGCTGACAACCTGCTTTTACTATATATAGAATGCCTGTTTTTGTTTATATCACATGAAAAGTTCATTTGCTATTGTTCTTGAAAACACAACACATATATACATGCACTCTTAAACTTGTCAAGAATTACAATCGTGCTTTTAACCTTAGCCCTTGCCTATTCTCCTTCTCTGTTGACAACCTCCATCACAAGGTAGGATGATGGTGGAGGTTCAAAGACGGATTGTGAAGAACCCACGAGCTTTCAACACGGGATGATGGAAATTTGTAGCTTGAACAGGGGTTGCAGTGTATATAGATGAATTGAATGGCAATGTTGACGATTGTGATGCTTTTAGAGGATCATTGGGGGTGTACATAATGGAGATGCATAGTGCGAACCTTTATTTACTGTTTCAAGTTAACTAATATCTCAAACGAAAAACTATGTTTTGACATTAAAAACATACATGATAGGTCGTAGATAGAAATTGCGCTTGCTATAATAAATTGGGAGATTAGACATTATAATTGTATGCTTTTTAAAAACAGTTTGTAAGTTATTAAACAATGTTCATATGTTTGTGTTATGTCATCCTTAACTGTTCATATGTATATGTGCATTTTGTTACAAATTATGACAAACGGTACATGATCAAACGGTTCAAATGATTCATAAGCACCCACCACTTGATTTTCCCTCTTTGTATTTGTCTTCATTAAAGCCTAAACAACTTTGAGGGATAGCGCACAGTGGCTACAAGAGCATCGTCGGATACACAAATCTATTCGATATTCACGTGTTCAAATTCATTCTAGCCATATATAGAAATCAGTTGGGGGTTTGGGAGGGGTGACGGTGAATGTATTGACAAAGTTAATAGATAAGAAAAAAGATGCTGATATTTGAGGACAATTTTAGACCTATATAAATTAATGCACGAACAAGACCTTTCCTTATAAATCTCCACGACATCCACAAAGGAAAATAATGTACCATAAAGAATGCACTAAGCACATAAGTTGAAGGACTAAAGTGTTCACAAATGGTAAGAAATGCATAGTTTCTAAAAAAATCTCAAGTTAAACGGTGATTTTCGCTGAGTAAAATAAATAAAGTTCCAAGACAACATTGAATAATTAAAATGATGGTTCCAAGGAAAACTTGGCCACGTGAATATACTCTAGTGAACTATATAACCAGAACTAAACAATTTATATATGTTACAATATTCATACACTAAATTACGTCACTAACTGACTCAAAGATATAACATTTGATATTTGAATAACAAACTCCACCAACAAACTCAATAACCTGGATTTATACGAGATGTTATTCAAAACAGATGACTCGGTTGGTTCTATTATGTGTCAAGACTCGTGCTACGTGATTAGAAACTTTGACACACTAATCTCCAACGATCTTCCTTACTTTAATCGTATCAATTTGTAGATTTATCTACTCCTCTTTTTGGTAACCTTTGACACATACAAATGAAATATTATCACTTGAAAATTTCAAAATCTACACTTTATAATATGTCATAAAACCATAAAAGTTCTCGGTACTCATAATTAAAAGTTACAATACCGGCCTCTAAAATCATAACATGATCAATTCATATTTAATTAAACTTATTACCCGAACCTGTATTTTTTTATTTACTCTTTTTCCCTCTCAATCATATTACTTATATATTAATTCATGACTGGTTCTACAGTAACAATATTATTAAAATAATCATAATATTTAAATAATAATAATATATATATTTTGTTTATTACAATTTTTATTAAACGTTCTAATGTAGAATTCAGATTTTTAAATTTCCGGGTTTACGTACCGGTATGAGTCGGGTATAAAACGTTTCCGTGCATATTTTTATATACGTTTTGAGTTGATCTACGCTTTGACGTTCGCCTACGTTTTTACGTGAATTTTGTTCTAAAACGAGCCGGGTAAAAATAAACATTTATATTTGACGATATAAATCTGCGTTACTCTAAGTTCAATGTAAATTTAGTTTGGGTTTATGTACCAGTATGAGTCGGGTATAAAACGTTTCTGTGCATATTTTTATATACGTTTTGAGTTGATCTACTTTTCGACGTGTGCCTACGCTTTTACGTGAATTTTATTCTGAAATGAGCCGGGTAAAAAATAAAGGTTTTTATTCGACGGTATAAATCTGAGTTATTCTACGTTTCAACGTAAATTTAGTTCGGAAACAAGTCGCGACGATCGTAATCTATATTATATCCATACAGCGCAGTTGCACGTGTCTTTTATGTAGGTTTGAGTTGGACTATGTTTCGACATAATTTTGTTTGGAAAAAAGTCGGGTCAAGTATAATGCATTTCATTCAACGATAAAAATTCAAGTTACTTTACAGTTCAACGTAAATTTAGTCCAAAGACAAATCGGGTTAATTTTTAGATTATATGTTATCACGTCACATACAATGCCGACGCAATTTGTTAGCGCATTCATGTTTTGATATATGGGATCATGATGGAATTCCCCCGCCCCACGCGCGGTTTAGGAAAACCTAGTTTTGATAAGTGTCCCACTCATAAGATTTTCCTTTTATTTTTTCCTTATAACACTTAAATACGAGTTCGTATCAAATTCCAAGTATACAATTGTGACAAACTTATTTTTATCAACGTTTTAATGTAAGTTTCGCTCTAAACGAAGTTGTTGATGATATACAAGCTATCAAAGCATAGATGCACAAGCCGTTACAACTTTCTTATGTTTTCTCCCCGTTTTTCCTAACTTTTTATAGATCTTTGTATTATTTTAATTAATTATATTTACAATGAATGTTATCGACGACATTCAAATTTCGTTTTCCTTACCTTCAATAAACGAATTTATGCCAATATTTCAACGTTATTTTTTCACTATCATCTCCTTACCTCAACGCGTGCGTCTTAATAATAGTTACGTTGACATAAGTCTAACACTTGATAACAAGTGTGTAACAAAGTTGTTTTGTTTTTTAGTTAATGGACAAATCTAGGGTTTTCTTCAACACACCTTAACGGCCCAAATCCACCATCCACAACACATCAGAGTCAAATTCTTCCCTCTTTTTATCAAATCATCTCAAAATCATTCAATTCGCAATCACAGGTCAACACACTTTCCCTCGATTCTTCAATCTTACAGTCAAAATTTCCACCTTTAAATCTTTCTTCTTCGATTCAGGAACTCTCGTACGAAATTGCGTTGAACGGAGATGGACGGAAGTCAACCCTACAACCCTCGCACCGTTGAAGAGGTTTTCAGAGATTTCAAGAGTCGTAGAGCTGGCATCATCAAAGCCCTTACTACTGGTCGATCCTACAAACCCTTTGATTCGTTTCAATTTTGTTGTGCTCGAAGCGAATTTACTTAAAAAGTGTTGAATTTGTTAATTGTGTTGTTCTAATTTTGGTTTGTTTTGGGTTTTTGGCAGATGTTGAAGAGTTTTATCAGCGGTGTGACCCTGGTTAGTCGTCTGTTTAGTCCCTTTCCTCATGTTTGATTGTTTGAAGCAACTTTAATAGGAACAGTTTTATAATGTGATATCATCTGAAAAACCCTAGTAATAGGCATTCTTTAGCAATTCGTACGTTAATTGTACCAATTTCATGATGATTGCTACTGTGGATGGTTTAGACTGAAGGTGAATTTCATTGATATCATTATATACCGATAAAACAGAAGAATTTTTGTACGGACTAACCGATACCACTTCTGTGAAATTGTATAATTTCAACTCTTAAGAAGTCGTGAGGATGGAATTTGTTGCTTTTTTTCACCTAAACATCCAAAAATAGGAACTGTTGCAATTTCCATGTAGGGCCAGAAATTTGTTCTTTTTATATTCTAAGTTGCTCTAAAACTTTTTGTACAATAATTGCATCAATTTGATGAAAATTGTTTTTTTGGATAGTTTTGAATGAAGGGAAGTTTCATAGATATCGTTGAATACTGATGAAATAGAAGAAGTTTTGTGCTGCGAAAGCATACACTTCAGTAATAGTTATATAATCTCAAAGGGTCCTGAGCATGGAAATTGTTACTGTTTTCCTGGACATCCAAAAATAGGAACGGTTGCGATTTCCATGGATGGGAGTGGGTAGGAATTTGTTCCTCTTTGATTATAAATTGCTGTCTAACTTTCCGTTCATTAATTTCTATTATTTCATGAAACTTGCTACATTGGATGGTTTTGACTAAGGTAAGTTTCATAGACGCCAGCGAGTACCTATAATTAGAAGTTCCTAAGGCCAATCCAATATCACTTCGGTAAAGATTATATAATCTCAAAAGTCGTGAGGACGGGAAGTGTCGCCGTTTTTTACTCAGACATCCTTAAATAGGAACCGCTGCAATTCCTATGTTGGGCGGGGTTAGAAGTTTGCTGTTCTTTGATTTTAATTTCTCATTAACTTTTTGTACATGTCTAGCGAACCAACAACATAAAATCTTTGATTAGTATTATAATTGTAATGTATTCTGGAATGTTATGTGTAATTTAAAATGTGGAGCGCTGAAATCAAGAATTCCTAATGATATAAGTGTAAATTTAGAACAAAATTTGCAATTTACAGCTGCAGATCTTACTTTCTGGGTTTAAACTGCATACATACGAGTGCAGTGACTGGACATACATATCGTAACAGTGATTGCTTATGTGTAAATTGACAAACTTCTTGGTCCCTCTATATTATGTTTATTTCTTCTTACCATGATATTAACGAAGACATTTCGTTTATGGTTTCATAGTCAATATATTTGAATTAAAAATTAAAAACATAATAGGAGGTTTTATTACGTCATATCTTTTTGTTTACATTTGTGTCGTATTCTTATTCAGCTTTGCGAATTGCAATAAATTTCACAACGGTTGTGTGAGTATGTCTGTCTGTCGTGATTTCATCCAACACCACTTTTGTTTCTCTTTATCATAAAAGGCTGAAACCAACTTAATTGTTTCAGGCCAATATGATTTTAGGGTATTAACTATCAACCTATTTGCAATGTATTTCCCTTATTGCCTAGAAGTTACTATGATGATTTTATTTATTTTGTTGTCATAAATTGTGGTTCTTTATTTTTTTTAACCATTTTAATGTTAATTAATAATTGTACCTGCTATTAAGCATCCTTTTGTCAAGATATAGTTACCAGTCAAGGATGTTACAGGGGTTCAGCTGCCTGAATTACAGCTCTTCACTTTATTAAAGTAATTAGAGGGCTCATCTGTTAATGAGTTTACCTCTTTTGTTTTCTTTTTCTTTTGTTCTGTTAGCATTCGTATCTTTTGGGACGGGTGCTTCCTAAGGTAGTTTTTGGCAACGTGTTTGTTTTTTATGTTTTAAAAAAGTGTGATCTGGTTAGAATCAGTGTTTGACGACTTATGCTTTCAGGTAACCAAATTAGTTAACAAAATGATTTAAACACTAGTGATAAATCTCAAACTTGAATTTTATGTTATCATGATGAAGGTTTATAAATGTGTTTTATCATGTGAGGTTGCTGTATGGTAGTTGCTGAAAGGTAACTCTGACTTAACTGCTACTTAAAAGAGTCAAAGAAATTTCTGTTTGTGTCAGAAAATGTTAGATGGAGTTCATTTTTATCTGCATTTAGTAATTATTCTCCATTTTTAGCATATGTAGTGAGTCCGTCGTAAATTCTCCGGATTTTTCTATGCTTATGGAATTTTGTTTCCACCTCTACATATATCTGTGTATGATTTTGCAGTATATATATATTTATAATTCATTCGCCCTTCTCCTTTCATGGGTTAATTGCATCAACATGTTACATACTTCCACCTTTTTTCCAATCGTGCACAACTTACTCTACTTTCTACTGTTGTATTTAACATACTTGCATTTTTATGCATTTGTATGAAAAGTAGTTAACTCTTTTTGTTGGATTACAGAAAAGGAAAACTTGTGTCTTTATGGGCTTCCTAATGAGCAGTGGGAAGTTAATTTGCCTGCTGAAGAAGTACCTCCAGAGCTTCCGGAGCCTGCGTTGGGAATCAACTTTGCTAGAGACGGCATGCCAGAGAAAGACTGGTTAGCTTTAGTTGCTGTTCATGGTGATGCATGGCTCCTGGCTGTTGCCTTCTATTTTGGGGCTAGATTTGGTTTTGACAAAGCTGATAGGTACTTTCTTTGATTATTATCTTTTTCTATTCATTTGATTTTTCATATTATGGATATTAAAAGAAACTTTGCTTGAATGCAACTTTTTATATTTCTTGTTGACCAGGAAGCGCCTGTTTAACATGATAAATGATCTCCCAACAATTTTCGAAGTTGTGTCAGGAGTGGCTAAGAAGCAAGTGAAGGATAAGTCATCTGTGTCAAACCACAGCAGCAGCAAGTCGAAGTCAAACTCTAAGGTTCCTGTCTCTATTCCAATTTTTGGTGCAGGGTTTTTCCTTAAGGGAAATAAAAAAACAAAAAGTATACTTAATGGTGGCAATTTCTACCCGTTCACTTATGAATGACTCTTTTCAGGCTATGTTTTAGCTTTGATGGGTCAAATGGATAAATCACTCATATTTGCTAGAAAGGAAGCAGCAGGGCTTAAGACTGTATAAATTGTATCGTGACACTATATTTTCTGAGATCATATTTACTCTCAAGTTACCTATAAAAATGTTAAAAATAGGAAAAAAAGGTTATTTGGGTCAGCCAAACCCAACCTGTTTTAATCTAACAAGAAATTACCTGTTTTGACCCGATTCAGTCTGACCAACTAATTTTGCCACCTATATGTTTCATGATCAGCTGCAAGCTGCTGACTTTTAAAAACAAATTGTTTTCTTAATAGGCAAAAGGGTCTGAACCTAAATATCCAAAAGCTTCAACACCAAAAGAAGATGATGAAGAGGGTTTGGATGAAGAAGATGACGAGGAACATGGGGACACATTATGTGGTTCATGTGGCGAGAATTATGCAGCTGATGAGTTCTGGATCTGCTGTGATATTTGTGAGAGATGGTTCCATGGGTCTTGTGTCAAGATAACACCAGCAAGAGCGGAACATATCAAGCAGTACAAATGCCCGGCTTGCACCAACAAAAGAGCACGCCCGTAAATGCATCGCGTCACAGGTAAGCCAGAGAAGGAAGAATGTTTTAGGTTGTTTTAATGTGGTTCTGTTTGATTTAACTAATCATTAGTTATGAAAAAAATGGAACTTAAACTGGTTCTAGAGACAGGATTGCAGGGTTTAAATGTGCATTTCATTGAAATTAGCGTGACAGGTTCTTAATTTTTAGTTTTTAAGTAGAACTTTTTCTTTGTTATAATGGAAGATTTGATTTTATGGGCTTCTTAGATTTGGCGTACTTCAACCTTCAAGAATGCGGGTATATTTACTTGTTTTTGTTCATTTAACAAATTATTAGGTTGAGCCTCAGCTCACCTACGCTTGAGCTCAGCTTGTTTAACTAAAGAGAGTTCAAACGCAGTTTGGTTTTACTTAAGAGAGCTCAATCGCAACTCATTTAGAACTCTATTTCTAAACCTTGAGCTTGACTGTAAGTAGTATTTTAAACTTGATCTCGTCTTAGTTTTTGTAGTTATTTAAAATAATTCTTTTCGTATTTGAAAACTTTCATTGAAAATTTCCTATGTATATAAAGGATCTAGGAGAAGTAACCAGGTACATGATGATCGTTATCGGCTATATGCTCTCTATGTGTATATCTTCTTCAATTTGTCTCATTTGAAGTTCTTATCATGAAATTGGAGAACACTTCAGCCACTTTTTATAAAATAATATTGTCATGGTCGTTAATCGGACCATTAGACCGAGCTCAAGGACGATGATGAATCCATAACAAGAAAATAAGTAATATTGTAGTGCATGAGAGGAAGTGAGAGCGAAAAAGTATGTAAGTTGAGAATGTATCAGAAAATATCGGTGTGGAAAAACATATAAATTGGTTATATATTTATAAGAAAATATAATCAAATTATATTTTTTTCAAAAATTATTAAATGCTAGTTTTCCTTAATGACTATCTTTTCCCTTGTACCACTGTCAAAAGAGATTGGGTGGTGTGGTGTGGTCAGATGTGGCCCATAAACAACATGACTGCTTTGGTGCTAGTCACTAAGCCACTCCCTCCCCTCTAAGTGATATTCACATGAACTTATACTAATTAAATAAAACTCTCCCCTCTAAGTGATATTTACATGAACTTATACTTATTAAATAAAAGCCTTTTTGGTATTTTGATCCCTAAATGTAGAAAATCATTAGGAGGCTGCAAAGTTATGTAAAAATGTAACAAAAAAGGTCTCACATGAATTGAGTGTTACTTTTTAAGAGGACTTAATTACATGGATGGTCCCTATGGTATGTTTTAATTTTACTTTTGATCCTTAATTTTGAAAATCTTAATCAATCAATTTGCAAAATATGTTTGCTAAAACCTAGAAACACGAAACCACCATGGCCTGCTAAAACATAGAAACTAGAATAAGGCTTTGATTCCGCTCGATTCCACTTGAATCAGGCTTCAGTATTAACACAGTCAAACCTGGATCAAATTAGATTAACTAGTTTAGGGTGTCGATGGCGACAGTAGCAGAGTGTCTTGGTTGTCGACATTAGGGACGGTGCTGCTGTGCTCACGTGCTGAAGAACAAACGACAACGCTTGCGATGATTGGAGGTTGCACAGGGTTGATGGTTACAGAAAGTCCACCAGAACCGCCGGCCGGGTTGGTGGGGGTGGTGGTTAGTTAAGGATGGATAACAATGATGGGGGATCCCCTTTTTAATATTATAACAAAAATAGTAATTACTACTAATACATACTAATATTAAATGAGAAGCAATTCGGTTATTTACAAACACTCAACTAGAAAATGTAATTCTTTATTCATGCCATGGAACTTTTTTGTTATGTTTATGGATATCTTTAAACTTATCTTGTAATTTCTCATGGATACCTTCAAACTTTCTTTTGTAATTTCTTAAAACTTAAAAAGACTAAAAGTAAATCAGCTCTTAAAAATAAAATGACCTTAACCATCTATTCTAATAATCATTTCCTGCCCACCCGATGACCTAATTGTACGCTCACAGGTCAAGTAACCCGTTTTTGATATCTTTTCAAACTTTCGATTTCATAGCGACTACCTCGAAAATCTGTTAATCACATATTTAAAGGGATTAAAGATCTTTAAAACCGTTTCAAGATCCATCGTTTGAAGAAGAAAATTGATTCAAAAGGCTGCGGATTACGAAATCAGTTGAAATCTACTGAAGCAATTTCCATTGAGGTAATAAAATATCTACTTATTCATTTTATTCATTTGAAATCGGCAAGCTTCAGGTACTCAGTTTGTGTAATTGTCCGTGATCTGTTGTTTAAGTGATTTAATTTTTATGTATCGTCTTTCAATTTTAAAAAACAATGTGGTTTGTTGATCTAACATTTATTTTTGGTATTGCTAAAAAGCTTGTGACAGTACTGATGATGTAGGTATATAAGAAGACTAGCTTTAGCTTTAGTTACCCGTGTAATACACGGAAGTATGAAGTGTTAATTATTAAATAATATAAAATAAAAATAAAATCAAGTGTGCTATATATTAAATAAGACATAACAACTTTTGTTATAAGGTCACAAATGAACAAAAACATCCTTGTAAATTATATTTGTAGTAACATTAGTATGTTTACACTCATTATCTAAAGCTAAGAGTTTCAATCCATCATTACTCTTAACTTGTGACAAGATGATATAATACTGATCATGCGTAAAAATAGGTTCTTTTATGTATAAACCGACACTTGACAGAGATTGACCTTAACTTTTGTTTATTGTCATAGCGAAATATACAGTGAAAGAAAAATGTCTTCTTTTAGACTTAAAAGGAATACTTTTGACTGGTCAAATCGTGAGCTAGATATTGAGTGGTGTGAGAATATTAGTATGAGGAAATTAAGATTTGAATAATATACACTGAAAAGTTATGCAATAATTAGATCAATTTCGAATTATTTTGACCCTGTAATCATATATAGAGATATAGTATTAAATTGGGTTGGATCGGGCTATAAATGTTCATAATATCACTAATTAGTTGTTGATTATTATTTATTTAATACTAACTTTAGTGAACCCGTGTATTATACGGGTTTAAAAAATAAATTATTAAATATAATAAAATTTTATGAAGTATAAAATGATAATCTAAATTAAGATATGGTTAAAATTACATATGAGTAATAACTAAAAGTAATAAAATAACGATATCAATTTTTAAACTTTTGTTTTTAAACTTTCTTTCCAAAAAAAGTTAAACATTTTTTTCAAAACAAACCGTATTAAAAATGTTATTTTTAAAATTTTTATATTATAACTTCTAATTTTAATAATTTTTAGTTTATAAAAAATTTTACTTTTTAAAATATCAATTTTAAAATATTTTTTTATTTTAAAAAAAATTAGATGTTTTAGAAAAAAATTAGATGTTTTAGAAAAAAATTAATTGTATAAAAAATTATTTTTCTAGAAATAACATTAATAAAAAGACAACGGTAATAAACAACAAAGGCATGTAATTTCCAAAAAATAACATTAATTTATTTTTTTTGTCTCTCTCCTCTTAAGACAACGGTAAATTTTGTTTTTAAATTTTTTTTTCAAAAAAATAAATATTTTGTTCTAAAACAAACCGTATGAAAATGTCATTTTTAAAAATTTTCTTATTATAACTCCTAAATTTGATTATTTTTGGTTTTTAAAACTTGACTTTTTAAAATAGTAATTTTAAAATATTTCGTATTTAAAAAAGTTTTATGCTTTAGAAAAAATTATTATTTTATAAAAAAATTATTTATTTAGAAATAACATTAATGAATAGATTTCTTTTTTAATTTATTAAATCTAAAAAAATATTAAATAATATTATTAATATTAAAGTAATTATTTAATATGAGAAAAATATGAAAAAAATTTAGTGACGATAAAACCCGATTCATCACAATATTTTATTTTATTGCTAGTAGAACTTCAATCACGATCACAGAGGAGTCGTGACGCTACCACCAACTAAATGGTTGGTGCTAATTGAAATTGAAACTGAATCGTCTTTCTTCGACATTTGTTCATTACTTGGGTACAAAGAGAGTGCTTCAATTTCACCCTAAATCAATTCACCCCCTTATGTTAAACCCTAAATTTGTTCTTTAATCCTCACCAATTTGAACACACTTGCCCTAATTTGAAACTGTTTACATGGGATTCATAAGAGACAGACGAAATTCATCTTCTTCATCAACAACCACATCTCCGTGTGCCGATCTCAGAACTGCTTACCATAACTGCTTCAACAGGTCCTTTTAAAAATAACCCTCAATCAAAATCCCTTTTTTGTGGATTTCGTAGTGAAAAACCCTAGAACCATTCTCGCTAACATCTGTATTTTAACGTGTGTACAGGTGGTATTCAGAGAAGTTCTTGAAGGGACACTGGGATAAAGAAGAATGTGTTTCTGAGTGGGAAAAGTACAAAGATTGTTTATCTGTAAGCTCACTTGAATTCAAAGTTAATTCCTTTGATTTGTCTCCCATGAACAATTAACATTGTAAAGGAACATAAAACTTAATGCATCTTATCACTGTTGGTGTTCGTTTGACCAAATTTATAATCAAATTCATTGTATTGCTGATTCTGATGTGTATATATAATATATCTAGTTTGATATGAAATCATGAACACTTCAAGAAGAAGTAACCTGCTTTGAGTTCTGTATGAATATAGTATTTCTACATTTAGCATACTAGTGTGTCCTGATTTTTCTTTATTCGTCGTAGCTTCCAACTTTAGAGAATTCATGCATCTAGTAAAGGGAATAGTTAGAAGACCAGAAACGAGAAAGTGAGAAACATGTATATGTAGAGATGGCATATGACACGTGTCTTAACTGATAGTTTCGTATGCTCTCTTCTTATTTTTTCTATCTTTTGTTTCAGAAACATCTAGAAGACAAGAATTTGAGCAAATTTCTGGAAGCTGAAGGACTGAAGAGAATACCTGCTTCTAAATAAGTCTTGCTTGTTTTTATATAAAGTGGTAAGTTCTATTTTGGAAGTGTTTAATGAAGTTTATTATGGTCTATCTTGCCACAAACAGTTCATAGTTTATTGAATATGTTTGGTTTGGAGTTAGCTTGCATAAATGTGTAGGATCTGATTGATTGGCTTTGGTAAAATGTGGAGATTAGTGGATCAATATACACTTATTCAAAATGATACAAAAACACAAAATGCAATCAGCTTATCTTTCCTCATATTTCTTCTTTTGCTTTTTGCATAAAGTAGTTGGGTCACTAAGACCTTTTTGTGTAAACTGGTTGGCCTGCTATGTGAAAAAAGATTTAAATGAAACAGTAAAATGTTATGAAGTAGTAATTTCATAGCTTTTCATAATTCATATACATTTTTAGTACCTAACAGTTAGCGGTTCTTGCTGACTTGTGGGTTAGAAGATCCATGTTGTGATAAAGTTATGTCATCAATGTATAGTTTTTAAATGAAACTCTCAGTGTATTTACACCAAAGTTTTATTAACTTAAGGTTACAACGGATCGTACTTTATACAAATTCTATAACTACAGGACATATATGTGTGGAACTTAGTAAGAGTTTTTTAGAATGATATTTCTGTATTTATTACGAATAATTGAAGCAATAAAAAATATAAATAAATTTGGCCTTTATTAGTTTGCCTATTCCGGCATAGTTGTTTAAAGCCAAATCAAAAGTTTTCACCTTATCCAAGATGATATTTTTGAAGAACTCAAATGAGAGTTCCCTCAACACATATGCAACATAGAAACAACCAAATAAAATGCATAAATGGGATGGAAACTAATGCTATAGTTAAAAATAAAGATAAATTACTTGAAAAGTTGGTTACAGGTTTATGTTGTTCAGTGGTGGTTGTATAATGTGTTGAATCGATCCTGACTAGAATCGTTTCAACCTTCATAAAAAGAAAAACTAAACGTCTTTCACCCTGTACTTGACCTGTTGATTTTGTCACCTCTAGAAGCTTGGTATTGAAATTTATGTTCGATTCATGATTTTGACTCTTCCCGTAATCTTTATTTTTGTAACAATATCAAATTTAACTTGAAAACTGTCTCTACAGACATGCCAACAGGCCCAACACACTGACTGAATGAGTGAATAGATCAGATGAAACTGTCTTCTCTCAAGCATCTGGTTATGTTCTCATCTATATCAGTACTTATGTTCCTTACAAATGCTTGACACCATTTGGTTAACGTTTGGAATTGTAACATTAACAAGAAATAATGTAACTGTTAATTTAGAGGATGTGAGTAGTTACCGCCACCACACCAGTTTGTGGTGTCAATTTGGTAAAAAAACCTTCAAATGTTACGGTACAGTCTGGTTTTACATGATACAGGAGCTTTTCTTTTATGATTATCATTTTTTTGTGTTATGACTTACAACCATGCCTGTACATATAGCAAAACTCTTGCTATATGGAAGTAACATTTGGTGCCATTTTATGTCAATTGCGAGAGTTGGAGAGGGATACAGAAGTTCCGCTATCTTGTGTGAAACTGGAAACCACCGCCATCGGTCCACTGCCAACTCCTCCAAATCAAAGTGGTTGATCTGGACTGGACTGCCAGTGGGACCGCGCTCTGTCATTTTCAAGATCATGATCTTTACGGTTTGATTTGTTCCATATATGTTGATTATGTGGAAGTATTGCTTAATATCTTGATGCTTTGACTTTTTATGGAAATATGAGTGTGTACCATCAAGGGAAGAATTATAAGGGTCACATCAAGACATTAAGTACCAATGCTATATTGCTATGTAAGGAAGAATTTGTCCCATTGAACCAAATTAACCAAATAGTCTCATATCCTTTTTACTGAAGAAAATTTCAAATCTTTGTAATTATTTCATAATAGAAGGGGTCGTCAAACATGAACTGAAATAAAAATGTTGCATCTTCTGGAGCATAACCACGGTCATAAGAAAATAACATTCTACTGGTGGATATGATTGTTACGAAATAATGAAGTAGTGTAACATTACAAGATTGTCCGCTCGTTTGTCTTTAAAATCACTTATAGTTTTGCACTAGTTGGGAAAGAAAACTTCAAAAAAAGTTTAAAAGAGAGATGTGTCGTTTGTGAACGAATTATGATCACATGAATCCTAAACAGGATTCATCACTATGTGTGGCGTATTATTGATACCTTCATTGCGTACCCTACCATTTCATAAGCATTCGATATCATGCATTGTGTATCATTGACGTAATGATGTTGCCATCATGTGCTTTATTATGTACTAAACATGCCAATGATATATATTATTATTTTTTCATAGTCAGTTCTCTAATGATAAATGATTATAACTAGCAATTGGATCCGCGCATTGCGGCAATAACATTAGTATTAACATCAATGTATATATATAAGTGCAAATTATATTCATCAATAATTTGTAAACTCATGTAATCAACTTATATGATCCTACTCAGTTGCAATCATTTAGCTACTTTGGTTGCAATGTTGTATGCATATGTCATAGTTTATTCATGACAACCACAAATTATTTATAAAAAAAAAAAAGCGGCCAACCATTATTCAGGTATAGTTGGAATAGAGCCTAACTTGATCACAAATCAAGCTAATGGAATATAATACCTCCATAATCATTATTTAAATTCTACAAAAATAACATTCTTCAATTAAGTTCCCTAAACTAATAATTGTTGCTTCCTATACTTTTTGCTTTGAATCCCGTATCATGCTACTTATATAATTCGAATGATAATGTATTTACATCTAAACTAACCTACAAAATGCTTGGCCATAGCTTGCAGCCCTATGCAGTGTCTGTTAACAGATGTTCAAATTCATAACCTGCAACAATGATGCCATGATGAGTGTACGTATCAAAATTTAATAATGATAATAATCATAGTAGCATAACATGTATGACGTCAGAAATAATGCTATATGAACTCATATGGTACAGGTTAAAAGTCAGAAGAACACTATCCCAAGCTTTAATTTTCATTCGAAATAGTAAAATAGAAAGGTTTATTGTTTATAAGACCAATTTGAATATAATTGCTCTAGACTCATTTTTTTTTGGTGTTTATACCTTCCAATATATGCAGAGCTGGTTCTCACGGTTATGGATCATGTTACAAAGAAAAAAATAAATCCAAATTTAGTACCGTTCTATTATGAAACACGATTCATCATTTTCTTAATGTGTTTATTCCTAAACCATAATAGAACTACCAAATCGTGGTCAAATGAACATATCCCAAGTCAGAAGAAGGGTGTTCACGTCTATATCATAACGGGTAAAGCTTAAAAAAACTAACATAAATACTAAACAAAAGGTAGATTAATTTAACGTAGAATTAAAATGTAGAGATGATCATAGATATCACATATGTTGTCTGCTAAAGTCAAGTATCACATATAGATTTTAAACCATAGTCACGAACATACATATCATGAGCAACATACAAAAGCCCAAAAACAACACAATCAAAATATTTTTTAAACAGATAAGTGGATTAACGTCCAATAATGGAAATCAATGCATACTTTTCTAGAACTACAATTACATTTCACACATTGGTGTGAAATCAAGCAAGATGACCAATAATTTCAAACTTTTGTTAGCAAGTGATTAAAGTGTAAAACAACAAATCAAGATAGCACGTTAAAAAAGTTACCTCAGAGGTCATTAACCAAAACAAATTTGCAACAAAGTAAGTTGTCATCAATCGGTACTCTTCAAGCCCTAAACTAAAGAAATCTGACTTCTTACAAAAGTTCTATAACAGCCAGATCTTGAAGAAACATATACAATAGGCTTGACTTCATATCAAAAAACAAACTATTGACTTCATATCAAAAAACATCCATTGACTTCATATCAACAGACAAATTTCCGTATACAATCCATTGACTTCATATCAAACTATTGACTTCATATCAAACCTGTGGAATTGCTCATATGTCTCTTGATAGGAACCAAAGTTGGCTTTTTCAACACATATACAACCATAAGTAACATGAGCAGAAACCGAGACAATGACCACAAAATATAAAATGTCATAATTAATCTACGGTCTATCCAACCAATGACCAAACCAAGTTGCCTTAATTTATTATAATTTCATCTTGCATAAAACAAAATCATAATGAATACTTTATCAAAAGGTTTAGCTAAAACCTATGTTGTCAAAGGGGCAGGGCGCACTCAAGTCACGTAAGCTTTGTCTGGAGAATAGGCACAAGGCAAAAAAAAGGCGCCCAATTTAGATAACATATGTGTACTAATAAAAAAAACTGCATAATAATTTAACTTTGGTGGTTCAATTAAAATATTATGAACTAAAAAAATATTAGTTGGCTGAGATCCATCTTAAGGTTTGCACATTTAAGCACACTTATGTAAGGCTTTGTCAAAACACCAACAAAAGTATAAAGATATACATATATTTGCTCACAATTTAGGTGCTATTTGTTTTTTCTGCAACAAAATGTCTGCAGTCTGCGGACCACATCTGCAGACATCTGCAGCAGAAGAGGTGGACCAAACTTCTGCAATTTGCAAGAAAAAAACTGCTTGTTTTTTTAACATCTGCAGACTGCAAAAATAGCCTGTAATTAAAAATATCAAATTCATCCACCATCATCATCTCCCTCCTCCTTGTCTCCACCACCACCACCACCACCATCTCTAAGGTTCATCTTCTTCATCTCACTACCACCGGAACCACCACTAACGTTTTTAGAAGTGAATGGGTTATCTCTTCTTCACGCATACCTCAGGAAGACCTTTTTTAATGAAAAGGCTTTCAAAAAACAAACAATCTGCAGACCTCAATGTCTGCGCGTGGTCTGCGCGGCACAGACAAAAGAAGTCAGGAAGTACTTCTCAGAAAAAACAAACACCCCCTTAGTCTTTGTGACATGTTTTGAAGCATTTGTTAATAATTGCAAGAATGTAAAAACGCATGTGAATTGTGAAGTTAAAAGGCTTGATTTTGACCATTTATCCACAGCAAAGGGAAAATGTTCGATCTCAAGTCAAACAACTATCATAAATACAATGCTAATAAACAACAATACCTTATGAGTTATGATTAACATTGATTGTAGATGGCATGCATATACATTCACAAATCAAATATAAAGGGGGAATCAGGAACCCACAAGATGTAAAACTTGAGTGATCCCAAAAAAACAAATGCAGGTGTTGACATTAAGTCATCGATTCTGATATACTCGAGGCAAGGGCGAGGAGAAGGAGAGGCAACTTCAGAGAGAAAAGCTTCAGCTGAAGATGGTGCCGACGGTGTTGGAAGCAAGTGGTAGAGGGTTGCATCGTCGGTGTTCCGGTGGAGCAATTAGGGTTACGGCGATCGAGAGAAAGAGAAAGGGGAAAGTACTGTTGGGGTGATTCACTTGATGAAAAGAGAGACACATTACATTGGAAAAGAAAGAGTTTCAGTCACCTCATGTTACCTGAGCAAATGCATCAAACTATTGTACCTTGTTGCCTAAGCCATTGTACAACATTGTTAACGTCAGTTTCAAATGTAAAGAATATATAATCATTTCTATTTCTATTGAGATACGTGATTTTAATGTGTAATCAGTTGTTAAAGCTTTGTTGTTCGCCAAAAGGTATAGATATCAACATGGCAAATTGAAATGGCAAGAATGTATTTGAAATTCCATATTAATTTTAATAAACTAACGATTATACCTAGGCATCAACGAATACTTACCCGACAAGTATGTGCCATAATTTTACGGTCAATAAATAATATACATCCCAAATCTATCATCATCTTATATGGATTTTTTTTACCGATGAACAAACACTATTTATATAAATATACTTTACCCCTAAAACAATCACACATACATTATACACGACTTAAAATCCCAACCTTTAATTAAATAGTACACCACTTCACCACCTCGATGTCTCCTCGGACCATCGTCTTACCTAAAATGATTGATATATCACCAAATACCTTAAGTACATTTTTGGAATTGTTTATTTTTCACATACTTTTGAGTTATTGATTTTTGAGAAGATAATAAGTAAAAAAAAGTATTTAGTAAACCCGAAATAACTTTTCAAATTGATTTTTCATATAAGATAAAAATAAAGTTTTGAAAAGTAAAAAAATGGTTACTCATTAACTTTTCAAAAATTATTTTAGTTCAGTTTTTTATTATACCATTCTACAACCTTTTATTAACTTCTTTTAAGATAATCCTGTTTGTCAAAAATTCTTTCCTATGAAAATAAGCAATCCCAAAAACGGCCTAAACGAACACGGCCCGATCACCCGACCCGGAGAGAATAACGCTTTCAGGTTCAGGTTTCAACTTCAAAGTATGCAGTCGGTGAGGCTGCTGTGGTAGAAACAGAAGAGTGAAAAATGGCGGTGCAAGCGGCGGCTAAGGAGCCAAAGAGCCGCCGTCAGAGTAACATCGAACGGTCTTCATACTTTGCGCGCCGAGAGGCGGCTAAGGTGTTGAGGAGTGTGCTGCAAGGAGACGCCAACCGTAGAGCCGTTGGCTCAATCAAAACCCTCGTTTATAGCCCCACCATCAGGAACAAGAAGGCTACTTTCGCTTTAGTCTGTCAAACCCTAAAATGTCAGCCTCAATCTGTTAATATCTTACAATTGAATGTTAATGTGCTTTGTGAGTTTATATTTGTTTGCAAATGGGTAACTTGCTAGGGCTGAAATTCATATGATAACCCAAAGGTATAGCTAATGAGTGAGCTACATCACGTAAAAATTAGATTTTCAAAGAAAATTTGTAAAAAAATATAGTTTGTAGTTGATAGAAAGCCCATTCTCATATAATCAAAATTGTAGTTTGGCTTAGGATTATGGTAATTTTCCCCTCCTCTTATTTGAAAATTAAATCTCTGCTGATATTCATCCAGAAATTTGAGCATTTGAAAATTGAAACCTGGTTCTAGTAGAGGTTACATAATCTATAAATTTCATTGCTTGGGTTCTAATTTGTAAAGGGTATAAAATCCTACTTATTTTTTGCCCAATTAACTGAAGTTTGAAACTAGAGGTATATGCACTAAGAATTAGAAAATGCTACAAGTTTTGATTATTCTGTAGATTATATGAAGGATTCTATATAAAGTACCATCTCCCACTTGGTAGAGGCTTTGCCTCTTAGAGGGGAGGTCTTGGGTTCAAACCCAAGCAATGGTGTAATTTGGTGTAGTGTAGGAGTATGATAGATTTTCGGTCAAAAAATATATATATATATAAGTACCATCTTCTTACTAATATTCAGTGATTTACACTACTTTCGATTGTGGGACTCATAAGTAGTTGTAGGATAGGCAAATACATAGTATACAAGGTTGGATAGCTATTTGTCTCTCATGGAACTATTTGATGGTCATGTATCCCTGATTCTTTACAAGATATTTTCCAAGTTCTGACATTGAAACACAGCATAGGTGTTTGAGGACCGCTCTACTTTATATTCATTTTTTCTCCTGCTTTCATTACTACAGATCTTCCAGTTATCAAGGATGTAATGGAGGTTGCTAATGTGTTAAACAGCAAATGGAAGGTAAAACTTTTGAAATATGTGATCCGGTGCCATAATGAGCCTATAGCCTATTAGTTTGAATATTTTGTTCCTTGTTTCTTTATTGTTTAACTTTGCTTCTCTAGAATCTTTCCTCCAATGATTCAAGCAGCAAATGATAGGGTTGTAGTAAAAGCCAGCATATCATTTTTTCTTTGGTAATTTTAATTATATTCTGTTCCTGTGATGTTTGAAAAGGTGATATTGGACATCCAAGAATTATTATTATTTTTTGGCCTGAGTGATGGGTTTCATCACACAATAACAAGAAGTCTGTTTTTTAAACTCTGACCTATATAACCTAATTTATTATACTTTTGGTGGCAGAGGCAAGAGGAGTTGATGTACATAATAACCTATGACATACTTTTTGGACAGGTGCCATAACTTTTTGTTCATTTTTGAGGTTTTTCAGTTGATTATCATATTGATTTTTTGTTTTTTATTATGCTCCCTGATTTTACATTTGGATACTACTAGAATATGTAGCCATATAAATATTACTGTAATTGATTATTGTGATTTCAACACTTCTTCATAGGATGCATCTCTAACCGGGGATGCAGAAAAGTATCTCATCCTCAAGAAAGGTCCGTTACAGTCTGCTCTTGCAAAGATTTTAGTGAAAAAGGGAGCAAAACGTATAGAGGATTTGATGGCTCAATATCGGATTTATGGTTTGTGTTTTAAGTTCTTTTCCTCCTACTAAAATACTATCTTGAGGAGTTGAGGTCGCAATATCGACCCATCTACTTAGAAGTGGATTGATTTGGGTTGTGATAACACTTTTTATGTGGCAATAATAAACACATGAAATATTTATAAAACTTAAAAAATTGACCAAAAAGCGCTTGGGGATCAAGCTAACCCTAACCCATTTTGATCTATGCTAATAATCTGTTTGAACCCGCTTTGATCTGCCCTGCACTTTTCCCTTGCCACCTCAAATTCTAATTATGTATTTTGTGTGTTTCTACATTCATGACTTGGATTTATGATTTATGCTGCAGACGTTAAGAAGCCCCGTTATGTTCGTGTTAATACTCTGAAGTTGGATGTTGAAACTGCAATATCTGAACTAGGAAAAGAGAATGAGGTAACCTATCAAACATATGAATATTACTTTGCAATGAATTCTTCAATCATATATTCTAGTTACCTTACTTGCTTACACTTTTTGCTTGCTTGCATTTTTACAGGTTCAGAAGGATGACATGATTCCCGATTTATTGGTGCTCCCACCAGGTACTGATTTGCACAATCATCCTTTGGTCACAAACGGGAGTGTATTTTTGCAAGTAAGATTTGCACAATTGTCCTTTAGTTTTTATTTTCTTTTGATCTATGATTACATTAAATCATCAATATAATTTATTGTGTCTTAGGGTAAGGCAAGCTCTATGGTAGCAGCTGCCCTTGGGCCTAAACCAGGATGGGAGGTTGGTAGTTTTATATATGTATTAATAAACCATTAAAGATTCTTCTCAAGTTTCAATAATCTGCAAAATTTCTTGTTAAAGGTTATTGATGCATGTGCTGCCCCTGGAAACAAAACAGTACACCTTGCGGCTCTTATGAAAGGAGAGGGAAAAGTTGTTGCTTGTGAACTCAATAAAGATAGAGTTAAACGTTTGGAACAGACCACTAAGTTGGCTGGTGCTGTTAGTATCCTTATAGTTGCTTGGGCATCTTGTACGTGTGTGTGTGTGTGTTTGCATATATGTATCTACACGTGATTTGAAAGTCCTGACATGAGATGTAGACGTTGAAGTTTTGCATGAAAATTTCTTGAACTTGAATCCTGAAGATCAGTTGTATTCAAAGGTATTTATTTAATTTTCATTTTTCTTATTAATAGCATTTAAAGTTACCTTGGATGTAGATGGTTTCATAAGAGTTCAATTCCTGATTCATCGGGAAGATTGAGATGAATATTTGACATTTTGTGCCCTCGTTTTTATTTATTTATTTATTTATTTTTACTATGCATCATCTAGCGGTTTCTGGTTTTTTTATCTGCTTTTCTTGTCTCCCTTGTAGGTTCGTGCTATATTGTTAGATCCTTCATGTTCTGGATCTGGGACTGTTGCTGATAGATTGGACTATCTGCTCCCATCACATAGTTCAGGTAAATTTCTAGCTTTCCACCTTTTTAATCACTTCATTTTTTTTCTGTTGTATTAATCTAAATTATGTTCTGTTTGCTAAAATTTGTGTTTGCATCTCTTTCCTTCTATGTTGGGAAGGTGACGGTGATGCTGGTGATGAAGGCCGACTCATTAAACTTGCTGCTTTCCAGAAGAAGGCTCTAATTCATGCATTGTCTTGTAAGTTAAAATTTGAAAACTTCAACATAATAATGTATTTATATAATTTTAGTTGATATACTTAGGTTCCCGGCCCATGGCATATAGCAGCGGGCCCTAGTACCCCTGTATTGTTCTACATATATGATCCTATTGTACTCTAATAATCATCACAATCATTATACAATTCTTATACCAGTTTATTTTGGTATCAGAGCCTAGGGTTTCTATCCTGCTCTTTCTGCCGTCACCTAGCCACACAATGGCTGATACAATCTGCACTCCTCTTTCTTTCTGCCATCACCTACCCTGCTCCTTTTTTTTTTCCTGAACCGACCCCACAATGGCTGCCGATCAGATTGTTCCCTTCACCACCACTGAAAAAACAGCCCATAACTCACATAAGTTTGGCTTCACCCTCTCTCCTACCAACTATGGTCATTGGAAACTAATGATCCAGCCTTTTCTTGCTACACATAGTCTATTCGGTTATGTTGATGGAAGCATTCCTAGCCCTCCTTCAACTCTTTCTTCTCGAGGAACTTCCGAAGCCACCGCTGCTGTCACCAAACCAAACCCTAATTACACAACCTGGTGATGTAATGATGCTCATGTTCGCATGTTAATACTTTCAACCATCTCTGAGAAATCCTTCCAGAATGTTCAAGGTACCACCTCACGTGAACTTTGGCTTGGTCTTGAACAAGCTTATGCCCCACACACTTCTTCAAGAGAATTCACTTTGAAAACACAACTTATAAAAATCCAGATGAAAGGAGATGAGACAGCCACAGCATACCTTGCCAGGGCACAGGAGTATGCAAATGCCTTCGCAAATATTGGTCAACCTATGCCTGAAAAGGATCTTTTATGCTGGTTGTTGCAGGCCTTCGTGACGAGTACAATGGAGTCAAACAAGGTCTTCTATCGAGAGAATTCACTGCTGTCTTTTCTGAGCTAATTGCTCTTCTTGCAGATCATGATTTTTTGATCTAGAAACCTGCCACTGCCATCCCACCTGTTCAAGCCTTCATGGCTACTACTGCAGCCGGCCCCTCCACTGATCAAAATGATACTATTCAGGCGCTTCAACAACTGGTTGCTCGTTTAGGATTTCAACTGCAGCCTTCCTCCGGGTTGTCCCACGCCACTGCCCCTCAGGCCTTGTACACCAACAGGTCTGGTCACTCCAACTTCAGTCGTGGCCGACGACCCCGTGGTGGGCGTGGCTACAACCGCAATCAGAATGGCAACACTCGTAACCAAGGTCAATTTAGTTGGGCTTCTAACCAGAACACTGTTTTTGGAACTTGTAACAGGTGTGGTATTGGGCTTGTACCATCTCAATGCCCGAATAAAGACCCGTCTACTCTTCGGCTGAGACAACCATCGCCTAATTATGCTGACTATCAGTCACAAGTCTCTTCGTCATGGCTTCCGGGCACAGGTTCAAACAATCATGTAGCACCGGATATGTCTGGTTTTGACTCCGCCGAGCGTTATAATGGTGGTGACAATCTGCGCGTTGGTAATGGTAAGGCCCTACCCATTTTACATATTGGTACCTCACAAATCTCCTCACCCAGCAAAACCTTTTACCTAAACCATATCCTTCATGTACCTAAAATCAAGAAAAACCTCCTTTCTGTACAAAAATTTTGTCAAGACAATAATGTTTATTTTGAATTTCATGCAAATTTCTTTTCTGTGAAGGACAAGTTTACTCACATTATCCTTCTCACGGGTCCAAGTGACGGTGGACTCTACTAGATCCAACTTCCAACAAATTAGTCAGTTCCTAAAGTTGCTTACTCTACCGTTCGTGCTTCAATAACCACATGGCATCAACGCTTGGGACATCCACACTACCAGTTGTTTCACACTACGCTTTCAAAATATCATTTACCTATTTCTGCAAAGACTTATAATTTCCGTTGTGATTCATGTTTAGTTGGAAAATCTTCCAAACTTCATTTATTGTCTTCTGCTTATAAAAGTACTCATATTTTGGATTTAATATTCTATGATGTATGGGACCAGCTCCTGTCACCTCGTTTGATGGTCATACCTATTTTCTATTGTGTGTTGATCACTTTTCTAAATTTATGTGGTTGTTTCCTTTATAACGAAAATCTGATGTGTTTGCAACCTTTAGACAATTTGTAACTATGGCCGAACGACAATTCTCCACTAAACTCAAAACCGTGCAAACTGATTGGGGAGGGGAATTCAGGAACCTTTCTTCCTTTTTTGCTTCCATTGGCATAGTTCACCGTCTCTCTTGTCCTCACACCAGCGAGTAAAACGGTATCGTTGAACGACGTCACCGCCACGTTGTTGAAATCGGTCTAACTCAATGGCCCAATCTCATGTTCCTCAACGTTTTTGACACTATGCTTTTGAAACTGTAGTTTATTTAATGAACCGAATACCTTCCCGTACAAACTCAAATATTTCCCCCTTTGAACACTTGTTCAAACGGAAACCAGATTTTTCCTTCCTTCGGGTTTTCGGCTGTCAATGCTTCCCTCGCCTCCGTCCCTATAATCCAAACAAAATGGATTTCCGATCTACCCCGTGTGTTTTTCTTGGTTACAACACCTCTCATCATGGCTATCGATGCTTTGACCTGTCTCTGAACGCATTTATATTGCGCGTCACGTTCACTTCCATGAACACACTTATCATTTTCTTTCTCAACCCACCGAGCCTTCCACCTCACCCAACCCATACGTTTCCTCTTACCCCATGGATTCCATTCCTTTACATACCAATATGGAATCTCCACCTAACACCTCCCCACCATCCGTTTGCCCTATTCTACACAAACCGCCAACCACCCTGCTAATACCTACTCTCGTCGGTCCACAACACCACTGACGTCTGCAGTTCCAGCCTTTGATCGTTACAACCAACACCAACCTCCATCTCCACCTACTCCACCTGACCACCCACAAAACCAACGTACACAACCAACCCCACTGCCACCTTACTCTCCACCCACTCCACCTGACTACACAATCTGACCAACCACCTTCCTTATCGCCTACTCTGCCTACACCACCCCCGCCTCCTATACAACGCCAGCGCCCACCTAACTTACGCCCCCGACCCAAACAAACCAAACCCTACATTCCCTCTTCCTTTCATACCTCCACTACAACCGACACCGAACCTATCAACTTTGCCACTGCCAACCGAGAAGCTCACTGGCGTAAGGCTATGGCGGATGAATATTCCGCTCTTATCCGTAATGGTACGTGGTCCTTGGTCCCTCGTGTTCCAAACACCAATGTTGTTGATTGCAAATGAGTATACAAAATCAAACGCGACCAACATGGGCACATTAAGCGCTACAAGGCGAGTCTGGTTCCAAAAGGCTTCAGTCAACAACCTGGTATAGACTACACTGAAACCTTTAGTCCTGTAGAGAAACCCACCACAATCCGGGTTGTTTTATCATTAGCCGTTACCCAACGGTGGTTCTTACGATAGCTTGACGTTCAAAACGCCTTCTTACATGGTGATCTGAAGGAAACAGGGTATCTAAACAACCACAAGGATTTGTTGACCCTCACAAACCGAAACATGTGTGCCTCTTATATAAATCCTTGTATGGTTTCAAACAGGCACCTCGGGCGTGGTTTGACAGGTTTTCATCTGCCTTGACTGCTCTCGGTTTTCGAGGATCGAAAACGGATCCTTCTTTGTTTATTTATTCGGCAAATGGGACATTATGTATATGCTAGTGTATGTTGATGACATTATTTTGAAAGGTAACAACAACCAGGCTATTAATTCTATGGTATAACGTCTCAGTCAATCGTTCCCAATACAAGACATGGGGCCTTATCTTACTTTCTAGGCATTGAGGTGGCTCGTCAAGGTTCTGATCTCATTCTCTCACAACGCAAATATATTCATGAATTGCTGGACCGTGCCAACCTATCTCAGTCCAAATCGGTTCCGTCACCTTGCACCACAGGTGCTGCTCTCTCTCTCTCTGTGATAGCTCTCTTTTTGATGACCCGGTAAAATACCGACAGGGGCATTACAGTATGTTACTCTTTCAAGGCCTGATATTACATTTGCGGTTAATAAAGTTTGCCAATTCATGCATTCCCTTACTAACAATTACTGGTCCGTTGTAAAACACATCCTAAGGTATCTACACGGGACTGCAGATCATGGTCTTTTAATTTCTAGCTCCTCATCTCCTGTTTTGCATGCCTACACGGATGTTACTGGACCACCCTTGACCGTCTTCTTTGATGCGGACTGGGCTGGGTGCCCGGATGACCGTCGATCCACGGGAGGATATGCTATTTATCTCGGGTCAAATCTAGTTTCATGGTCAGCCAGAAAACAAAAGAATGTATCTCGGTCATCTACTGAAACTGAGTACAAGGCCTTGGCTGATACGATGACTGATTGACCTGGCTTGAAACACTACTTACGGAACTTTGTGTCTCTTTGCCTTCGGCTCCAATTCTATGGTGTGACTATTTGGGAGCCACATACCTTTCTGCTAATCCAGTTTTCCATGCTAGGACAAAGCATGTGGAAGTGGATTTTCATTTTGTTCGAGAGAAAGTTGCTCAAAGAAAGTTATCTGTCCAGTTCATATCTACAAAGGATCAAATTGCTGATGTGATCACAAAGCCATTGTCTTCGTATCGTTTTCTTTTCTTGAAGTACAAGCTAAGGGTTGGTCCCCGGCCTTAGCTTGAGGGGGAGTATTAGTTGATATACTTAGGTTATATTAGGCCCGACCCATGGTACCCCTGTATAGATCTATATATATGATTCTATTGTACTCTAATAATCATCACAATCAATACACAATCATTTTACAATTCTTATACCAGTTTATTTTATAATCATAATGCATTACTTAACTCACCGTAAACCGGGAACCTTACATGCTCAAAATCAAAGATATTTAGATTTGGCTCTCTTAACAGTCTACTAAAGAGTAAAAGTTGAATGTGCAATGAACTTAATAAAGATATAGTAAGATGGTTTTCACGAGTTGATATTATCACTTAGAACAGAATCATCTAGACCGTTGAAGCTATCAGCTTGACTGATATTTGTATAGAGAAGCTTATTTTATGGTGTGTAATGTCTTTATTTGTTAATTTAGTTCCAGCAGTGGAGAGAGTAGTCTACAGCACATGTTCTGTTCACCAAATTGAGAATGAAGATGTCATCAAATCAGTCCTACCTCTTGCTGAATCTTATGGTTTTCGACTTTCAACTCCATTTCCACAGTGGACACGCCATGGCCTCCCTGTTGTTGAAGGATGTAAGTCCTGTTACACTTTTGTTTTCTCTCAAACGGGTCAAATCCAAAACAAAAAGAAGGAAAAAAAACCGTGGACAAGTCAAATGGGTTAAAGGTCAGATAGTGGCCCAAAGTTTAGTTTTAATAATCATAACATATCAAAAGGATATTAATTAAAATAGATTTTTGAAAATGGACAGAAAGTGTTAACGGATCAACACTACCAAGGCGGACCTTTTTCGATCCATACCATAAAATGACGTGTTTCCAGCCAAACTTGTTTCTAATATAACCCAACCTGCCCATTTTGCCACATTATTTACTGAAGAGAGCAATCACCTACAACACAACCATCCAACTTTCTTGAGTTTTGTATTCAATCTCAGCACAACATCTTCTCCGAACTGACCCCGTGGAGGATAAGGAGGGCTTCTTCATCGCATTATTTACAAGAAACACCACTCATTTTCCAGGAAGTTCGGAGAAAGTTCAAAGATACACGACATCAAACAATTTGAAACATGAAGCCGATAAAAGACGTCATCTGCCTAAAAAGTTTGTAAGATCTCTCCCATTTACAAAGATTTCCAAATTGTACCTTCACAGAAACTCAATGATTTCCAGAAGGTGATTCTCAGTCTTGTCTTGAACACAATTTTGACAAATTTTCTCTCCTTTAAAAGGTTGGAATATGTATTATCATGTGTCAGGATCATTCATTATTGTTCTTTACAATCTTTAACTATAGAAATTTTATATGAAGTAAAGAACTCTTTTTGTTACCATTTTTTCACTTCATACAACAGGTTCATAAACAGCTTATTTCCTGTTTATCTCTTATGGTTTATTAAAGATATAGGCACTTTTAAATAAGAAATCCAAAATTCTAACCAAGTGCAGTTTTCGGTTCAGTTTGGTGACCAATACATAATCTTTTTAATTCTATATTTCTAATTTCTTAGATAATAAGATTGTATAAAAGCTAAAAGATAGTATGAAATGTACTTGAGAATTCCATCTGATATTTTTTAACTAAAGATATTTTTTAACTAAAGAGTATATCCGATACCTATTGGGAAATGAGTAATAGGGGGATATCATGCCGAGTATAAGATATGGTTTATATATTTAGAGAAAAGTTTACGGTACAAAGCATATAATTCGTGCGAATGGTACGAAGTATCGAGAACCATTGATCTAAGAGATAATGGTTCAGATTTAAAATAGAATAATCGCGCATGTGAATGTGTCTCGATGGATAGAATTGAAAATAACGTATAATTGTTGACTTTTTACATCACCCTTGTTTTTTTAAACACATGTAACTCTTTCATATGAAATTATTATTTTTTAAAAAAATACACCATAAAAACGAGCATTTTATCCTTTTTAATATGAGTATCTATTGCTATTTTAAAAACCATTTTTATGTATATAATATTTTTATTACGTGATTAATTTTACTCTGCGTAATTATCAACATAACTTACATAATTATCATATAACTTGTTAGTTATAAATATAAGTTGCGTAATTATGTTTTATAACGTGAGTAATTTTACTTTGTGTAATATCAAATATATCTTGCGTAATAATACATATAACTTGCGTAATTATGTACATTATATGCGTAATTGTGACGCGGAACGAAACTACCCATCCGCCAGAAAACACGTGTCGCGTCCTTGTGACTTCGTACGCTTCGAGCGAAAATTACACTTTGTATAGTAACCGAACCCTATATATTTAATACCCATTTAATTTCTTACATGACATGTCGGTGTATACTAGTATGATTAAACGGTAGTGACAAAACACTCGTTGTGTGTTTAGGGGATACCTAAATTAACTTGAATAATGAGATTGGATGTGAATTACAAGTTTTAAAAGTCAAAAAGAAAAAAAATCTTTTTGATGGAAATAATCAAACATATCAAAACTCAAAGACGAAAATGATAATTTACTCACGTTAATTTTATTATTAGATCAAACCTATTTTCTCATACCCGGTAAACAAACTACCTTAGAAGCTTAACTTAATATTTTCTTTTGATAAATAATGAAAATTTTGAATTATTACAACAATAGTAACTTTTCGTTTTTTCATATATATAGACGTGACGTGCTTTTCTTATGTGTTTCGATATTCAAAACTTAGACGCATATACGCTTCTATTTATATAATTAACCACGTTAATGTCACTACCAAATTATACGGACAAAAGCCACTTGGGAGCTTCGCTACAAATGGTAACACAAACGAATATTCTTAAAAGGTTTTTTCTATAACCAAAATAAAGACACTTCTAATGTGGGAAGATGACACATTATAGCATCAACCACTATATGATAATACAACATTTCTTGGTATAAAATAACAAATCATAACCTTTGAGTACATATTTCTTGGTTTTATAGATGTGATAGAATGACTACTTAAAAAAAATGTTTCCCTGATTTTCCCTAAAGATTAATAATAGAAGAATCTTTGCATATAAAATAACATATCGTAACCTTTTAATGCATATTTCTTGGTTTATCTAATAATTAACATACACTATGGCTTGTTTAAGTTACGTTAGCGTATCTAACCAATTTAATAAATGAATCGTTTTCGGGCTAAGTTGAATATAAACACATCAACCTGATTAAAGCTAGAATTAACCATCACCAGTTTGCGATGGACGAGTTTTTTAACAACAGAGTTCAAGTCCATCACTAAAATGTTTATAAAGTTTAGATAGGAAAAAAGTTCACTTGCTCAAGAAAAACACCAATACAAGCTTCTCTTATTGTAGATTTCTTCATCTAATGTCACCATTCAGAAAGTAACATCACAGATGTATAAATAAACTACAGATAACGGCAACATGTATGCCAATTTGATTTCAAACCAACACTTGTGCCAAACCCTTTAACATTGCTTATGCAAACCCAACTCCATCCGGCTCGAGCCATGGTGCAGCGTGGAACCATCTTGCATTTGTCTGTGAAGCGTAACTATCTTCGTGGAGGCCATGGTTGATCTTGATTCTGTAAATTCTATGGATGTTCACACAGTAATAGGTGCATGTATATGTGCATATAAGCAAGTATGCAAAGCGTACATAGGATTAGATTATTGACCATTACAAAAGGATTAGTTTTTTGAACATCAACATGAACCTTGATAACAACATAACAGTTCCACCTAAATATCTACAGTATTTACATTTGTATATCACCAGCCTTACTAACACTGATCTTGCAGCTATGCTTTAAACAATGCAATTTCAAACCCTTTTCCTCTTATTCGTGTTTTACCTGTACCTTTTTGGTTTTAAACAAACAAACGTACTCAGTAATATCCCACTCATAGAGGGTGAGATGAGGCCATGAGGGCAACCTTACCTATATATCAAGAGATACATAGGCTGCTCCCAGATGAGACTGGTTTTAACCTTAGTTCTAAATCAAATTAAGTCATCAAAGGTGGTGTTGCTTTACCGTATTGAAGAAACTCTTCAAACCATAGAATTGCAATCTTGATTCTTGGTCGAAAGCCTCTTGAGGTACTCGTAGGTGGTGATCATTGTAGTTGCCGACATAGACATCGAGGCCCATCTCGGGCCTAATCCTCTGTAACAAGCACTCAATCCACCTTCCTTCACCAAATTCCTAATTGTTTGCCCAATACTCGGCTTCCTGTTACCTCCTTCTCCATCTAAAACTTGCAGCCTTGTCTTGATTGTATCCAAAGGCATAGTAACCACCGCGGAAAACCCACTAGCCATGGCGGCACTCAACCCCTGCACCGCCACTACCGCCTTTGAATCCGGTGTAAACCCAACTCCACCACCACCATTCCCTCTTTTTTCAAATAATAACAACCAATCCCACCCCACACCGCCCTATGAGCCATGGAATAAGCCGCCCACCACACAGCATTAGACGGGGCATATGTCAAGATTGATATCCCAAATCCCCTATATAACCCTCGAACGCCATCAGTTTGGATAATCTTCCTAAACGCATCAATACCACCATTGTATCTAACTGCACTCAAACCACTCATGTGACCACTGTTACCCCCTTGAACCATTAGTCTCTGGCTCACGACATCAATAGGCGTCCAAACCAACTGCGCAGCCATGGCTGCAATCAACCCCGCTGCAGCATTCGCAATTGCAGCCGCTTTTGCCTCAGAAAACCCCATCTTCACCGTCACACAACCAACATTACTCTTGGTCATCTCCAACGCCCCCATGTAAAGAGCTCTAGCAGGAATAGTACCCATCAACGACGTCCCAAAACCCCTATAAAACCCCCTAAAACCCTCATGTCTCACAATGGAAACAGCAAGATTCAAGCAAGGCATGTCCTTTGCAAGCACTTGTTTCCTCGTTTTCAACACGACAATCGGATACAACATCCCCGATACACCCGAGAACAATGCAGCACCAAGGAAGAAAAACTTAGATTTATCAAGCATCTCCCAATCAATGTCAGCAGGGAGATGAATCTCCGACCCTGAATCATCCTCTGCAGCCCCCAAACTCATCTTCGCCACTTTATCACAACAGTCAACTTAAACAATCAAAACAAACACTCGAACACAACACCAATCCTATTGAGACATTTCATCAAACACCTTACCTACACAATCAAATCCAACAATCAATCAGCTACAACTACAAGCATAACCATCCCAACTCACAACAAACGAACAAACCCACAAAAACCCTAATCAAGAACCTCGTGATGAACGACAAAGCTATCGAATTTGAGGGTGAAAGTGAGTTACCGAAGTGGGGTTAAAGGTGGACGGCGGTGGTGGAGGGTGTCTCCGGCGATGTGACGGCAACCATGTGATCAACGTGAGAACTCCGATTTGATGAGCGATGAGAAGAGGGTGTGGCAGTGAGTCGATTTATATGATGAAATCGATGGGTGGAGAGGCGGCGCGATGAACATCGGAACGAGGGTTTAGTGGATCATGTGGCGCTGGACACGTGTCGGTTAAGGTTTCGATGAGCCGTAGATGAGGAAGTTAACGTTTAACCGGTTAACGGCTGTTTCGGTAACGAGAAACAGGATGAGGGATTTTGTTAATGGAAATTACATGATATATATATAATACTAAAAAATAATTTAACGGGACACTTAACACATTTTAAAGCCCTCTAAATTTATTTTTTTCCGTCTCTCTCTCCTCTTAAGTCACATTAATAAAAAAACATATGTAAATTTAATCATATCTTATTTTAGATTATCGTTTATACTTCATAAAATTTTATTATATTTAATATTTTATTTTTTCAATCCGTATAATACACGGGTTTACTAAAGTTAGTATTAAATAAATAATAATCAACAACTAATAAGAGATATTATGAACATTTATAGCCCGATTCAACCCGATTCAATAATATATCTCTATATTTGATTACACGGTCAAAATAATTCGAAATTGATCTAATTATTACACATAACTTTTCAGTGTATATTATTTAAATCTTAATTTCTTCATACTAATATTCTCACACCCACTCAATTTTTAGCTTATGATTTGACCCGTCAAAAGTATTCTTATAAGTTTAAAAGAAGACAGTTTTTTTTTACTGTATATTTCGCTATAGAAATTAACAAAAGTTAATGTCAATCTCTGTCAGGTGTCGGTTTATACTTGAAAGAGCCTATTTTTACGCATGATCAACTTTATGGCATCTTGTTATAAGTTAAGAGTAAAGATGGATTGAAGCTTTTAGCTTTACATAATGAGTGTAAACCTACTAATATTACTACAAATGTAGTTTACAATGGTATTTTTACTCATTTGTGACTTTATAATCAAAAGTTGTTATGTCTTATTTAATATATAACACATTTGATTTTATTTTTATTTTTATGTTATTTAATAATTAACTCTTCACACTTCCGTGTAATACACGGATAACTAAGCTAGTTCATTTATATACGTAAAATAATTATTTGTTTGCTTGAGCAAGCCGATACTGAAAAGTATTCGTTCGTTTGTATTTACTCGTTTGTTCGCTTAAAATCAAATTTAAAGAGACAAGCAGATAGCGACGAGTATTTGTTTGTTCGTGTTCACTCGTTTCTTCGGTTATAGTCCAACTTAAAGAGACTTACATGTGTTCATTAGGTTCATTTACGAGAAATAGTTTTTCAAGGATAGTCGTTGTTTACATGTCTAGTATATAATTGAGTGAGAACATTAATTTACAAACTACATGCTATAAGGGTTTTGGAGAAAATGCAACAAAACTAATTTCATATCCTTCTGTTATCTTTCCAAATTGAGCATATGTTTAAAATTGTTTGAATTCACATCAATTATTTGCATAAACATTCAAATGCTATTAACATTCAGATCAATGAACATACAAAGCTCTTCTTTGATGACTTGCATTTACTAATATTATGATTCATATAATTCCTTGTCTAGGCATATAACTTTAATGCATAAACTTTTGTTTATTTCTTTTTAAGTGTACTCACATTCTTCAAAACACATTTTAATTTTCTTTGTTGTACCATAATATAAATTTTACAATAACTCAACTGAAATAGCTTCCATTGGTATAGGTAAAAAGGTAGATCGTCTCATCTATATACATTCTACATAATAACTAAACAATTTTTTAAACTTCTGGGTACGTAACACCGTCGTCAGAAAACTCACAAGATCTCATCAAAATAATAAGATAGATAAAATGCAACAAAATAATAAGATAGATAAAATGCAACTTTCAACGTCATCCAAATAGTTTCAAGAGGGTTAAAAGATAAAACATATAAGCGAAAACCAAAAGGTCAAAAAGGTCTCCTAGCCCCCAATAAGCTTAATTTGTCTTTTTTATATATAAAAGTTATTTCTTTTAAGAAAAATATTGCTTGGATCTCTAAGTTGTAGTCGGTAAAAAAAAGATCTTACGATGAGACTCCAACAAAAAATGATGACACTCTAACTAAAAACTGTTATTTCAACATTGAAAACACCAGTGAAAATTGTAGCTATATGTGAACAACAATTTATGTGAACAATTTATAGAAGCCAAACTCTGGAGTCATGTGAACAACAATTTTCTAAAATGACACAAGACATAACATTAATTCATGATTAAGAAAATTAATAGGCAAATCGTTCATAGCTACTAAAGATCATTTCCTGCCAAAAGCTCACACAATAATAATGATACAGTCAAACATCCAGAAAATTCTAGAAACTGCCACAAGAGAAGGCAAGTTGTTGACTTGTCAACCTGGGCAAACACAACACACAGCATAACCACAGCCCTAGTTATCAGATGCAAGTTTCACCCTCACTTAGGGCTTGTTTATACACTACTGTACACTTTATATAATGTTGTTTTTCAACTGCACACTTTTCCAGAGTTCTTTTTACCAAATCCAGAGTGACATAAGGTGAATGGTCCATACTGCCCTCAAATCTTGATTTGGTAAAATGAGTTCTTAAGGAAAGGGGCTGCTTTTTTAAGGCAAATGTAGGGGTAGCTGTGGGAAGTTCCCATTGGCAAGAACCTGGTTTATAATAAGCAAGTTATGCCTTTGATTCCATGGCTACCTTTATTATTATGGCAGCATCGAGTCATCAACTGCGGTCAGCATCTGTATGTCGGATTCGTTGGTTGCTGATTTTGTTGTGTAATCCATCTTCAGTTCACCTGCTGTGATGTCAAGAAACAGTTTTTATGTAATTAGAATTATTTAGAGAGCACAACAAAGGGCGAAACGGTCTTCTGTGCGATTGTGAACGGTCATAGCCCATGGGTAAAAGTTGAAAGATTGGTGGGTTAGTTAACAATGGATTAGGTTGACATCAACACTTTTTGTTAAAAAAAGGTCCATGTTTTTTGTGAACAGAAGTTTTGTTAGATGTGAATATGTGATTACAGAAATTATGTATTTAAATGTTAAAATATAAGGATTTGAGTAAAATGATTTAAGAGGCCTTATATCTTAAACATACGTTGCATGGTTTTCAACCCGTTTGACCTCTTCTATTTCTCTTTTAGCAATATTTTTCATTTTACGCATTTGACCCTTTGGGGATAAAACATTACCTCGATCATTCATAAGTAGATGGGTCAAAATTGCTACCTTTAGTCATAGTTTTTACGGAAATACCCGTAAAATTTCAAAAAACTTGGGAACTTTTAATTTTCAACTTGAGTTGCTTACCATATAAAGCATCACTGGATGCACTCCGCATGAGATCTAGTCAAAGTAAAACAAGAATTAGTGAAGATGCAACATAAAAACAATAATCAATTCATCCCCTTGTAATTTTCTTGTTCCATTACTGTCAATTAAGTTACCAGGATTATCACGCAGTGCCTTTACAGCATCAAAGTTCTTGTACGTATAGCCAACGAAATTCAAGTCCTTAGGATTTAACTGCTGCTGTATAATAATAATGATGAGAATACAAGTATTACAACAAAACCATCAAAAACAATATTAGGAGTTGGTCAGGCGGGTTGGGTAATTGTTCAACGGGGTTGAAATGGGATGTTTGAGATATGTGATAGGTTGGATTGACCCGCAAACTTTTTTTGTCCATACTTATAAATAGGTATATATGACTACAAGACCTATGTCAACAATCTTAACCTCATTCATAAGAATTTGTAAGAAAAAGTTAGACTATGGGTGACTTTCAAGTTTCAACCGTTTTAACCCATTTCCCTTTCAGCTAGATTTTAGATTTCCACGTCTAAAAAGCACTCAGCTACAAGTACCTTAGCAATGTAATATAAACAAACATCAACCATTATACAACCTAACATTAATATGGTAGAAAGACGCACCTTGCGTGAGGGTCCTGAACCAGTTCTTCCTGAAGTTGGAGGGTTCAACTGAAGTAAAGTTCAGAACTTTAGTCCAAATTTGACTGACAATTGTTAATGACCTCAAGTAGAGTAATGTAATTATGTAGATACCTCATCAAACTTCATAAAATTTTGGGTGTCTAGTTCCCCGTTGACTTCAGGCTTGAAAGCTGCTTCCATTTCATATAATTTATCCCACTCAACATCCTTGAACCAAGGGTGTGCCTGAGACAAACAAACTCAGTTGTGTAATAACAAACAAAAGTACTATATAAGTTTAAGGGGTAGTTTGGATGTCTATTTCAAAAGTGATAATGGGATACGAAAATTAAGAATCCGACAATCAGTTCAAGTTGGGGAAAATAGTGTTTGCATGATCAGATAATTAGATATCTAGTTGTTTGGCAGATTCTGGTTATTTGAGCGATTAATAGGTAAATTGGTAATACACGCACACACATACATGCAGAGAGAGGTGGAATCAGGAGTGAACAATGTGCCATGTGTATGTATATATTAGTGAAAAACAGAGAGCTGTCGTGTTAGAAGTCTCAGAAATTAGCTTAGAAAAGGGGTAGATGGGAATTATATTGTATCCTTAGATAATCCGTTTTGTTGCAGCTGGTTTGAGAACCATAATTCAGAACTAATTGTTTGACCCCAAAATAATCAGATGACCTAAAACAGAAAAGTATTATCCAAACAGCAATTAATAATTATTGTGATTTGAAGGCGCAGTATATACCTTTATTTGGTCGGGCCCACATGTACCCAGCCTATGTTCAACATCACAAAGCAACCTGTAGATGAGATCCTTAGCTTCTGGTGACAACACTGCTTCTTCCGGAAATCTAAGATGATTCCTCCAATGAACAATCTGACATTCAACAACAGTAACAACATAAACATCTAATATAATCTGCTTCAGATGAAAATCTTATGAAAAAATAACAAAGTATTATATGTGTTTTTATAAGGTAGGGGTTACATTCATAGTGTAATATCATGCAAAATAAGAACAAAAGATATATACGGTAACTGGAAACCAAGTACTCAATTGCATTGTGTGATACCTTCCTGCATGTGGTTATTGGATCATCTGAAAAGAATGGAGGGTATCCAACAAGCATTTCATACATTATTGCACCTAGAGACCACCTGCATGAAGGAAAATAATTAACAGGACTTTTGACATCAAGAAAAGAAAGAGAAAACTGTAGTGGTTGCAAGATGAGTAGGTTGGGTAATGGGTCAAATGGGTTCCAGTCAAAACGGGTAGTTTTTGTACGAGGTTGGTGGATTGGGTTGACCTGATTTTTATTTTCTTTTACTTCTTAAACATAAATGGTGTCAATTATAATTATAAACGTTCAACCAATTCAGTACTGCTCTAGTTTTCACACGATGTTAAAAAGATAAATATACACTTTTTAAAGCTTTCAACCCATGTGACCCGTTTCCTTTTTAGTTAACCATTTTTATTTTAAGCGCTTAACCATTAGAGATAAAACATTATCCAATCCACCCATATACAAAAACTTGAATCAAAATTGTCACCTCTAACGTAAAAGCTAAAGAAAGGAAACAATTTATTAAACATCTGAGAGCAATTATTGATGAAACTAAATTCAAAGATTGTAGCATAACAAAGCAAGCAATAACATTAGTATTTTAATAATAAAATACGCAAATATCACACTAACCAGTCACACTCCATTCCATATCCTTTCTTCAACAATACTTCGGGAGCAATATAATCCGGGGTGCCCACCGTTGAAAATGCCTTTTCACATAAAATCAAAGGGAAAAATCAACTAAAGTGCACAACATTAACATCCTATAAATCAAAATCACTGCCTAAAAAAAGTGGCAAAGTTGGGAAACAAACCAGTTTTCTCCTGTTCATCTGCCAATGCTGAAGCTGCTCATGGGCACTTTTCCATCTATGTTCATTTTCAGCATCAGGGAAGCCATCAATGTCCATTGGTTCTCTTATATTTTCATCAACCATGGGTTCATTTTCATTCAGTGTAGATAATGTTCTACAATCAAGAGGCTTGCATAGGCCAAAATCTGAAAGGTTCATGTGACCATTTTTGTCCAGTAGAAGGTTGTCAGGTTTTATTTCCATTGGTTCTCTTATATTTTCATCAACCATGGGTTCATTTTCATTCAGTATAGATAATGTTCTACAATCAAGAGGCTTGCATAGGCCAAAATCTGAAAGCTTCATGTGACCATTTTTGTCCAGTAGAAGGTTGTCAGGTTTTATGTCTCTGGAGATAAATAACATGATCAAACAGATGAAATTTCAGCTTGGTGGCAATTTCAACCCATAAACTCATGAATGGGTCGATTTAAGAAAACAAAAGAGTAATATGGGATTGTGGGAACAGGTTAAGGAGGCGAACAAGTCAAGCGCGTAGAAAGTCACCAAAAGTCTGTTTTTAATGCCTAGCCTATACAGCCTCCTAAACCGGTTTACTCAAAGAACTAGATTATTATTGTCAAATTATTGCTTATGTAACTGTTATTCATTCGTTAATTATTTTATAGAAGCTTTAAAAAATGGACCAAAAAATATTTTTCAGACCAGTCATACCCAACCCATTTTGACCCGTAATAAAATTTTGACTTGTTTCAATCTTGACCCATTTTGATAAGGTACCCAAATCATCCATCCAACCCACCCATCTTGTCACCTCAATTGAATTTTTTATCTTGATTCTCTTCTCTCTGTTTTTTATTATGTAGCATTAAATTGAAATTACACGTGGCAATTTCAGTCCATTTACTTATCTATGGGTCGATTTGGGTTTTGTTTCATCACAAACAGGTCAGATGTCAGATGGTTTGAAAGTCCCCAAAAGTCTGTTTTAACCGCATACACAACCTCCTAAACTGTTTTCACACAAGATTTAGATTATTAAGTAATTTTAATATTTTCTGATCATGATTAGCCCATTAAAGATTTATAAGAGTTTATGAGTGGGATTTTACTGGGTATGTTTGTTTGTTTGTTTAAGAGTTTAGAAAACAAAAAGAAAGTTTTTGCAGACCAACGTAACCCAACCTATGTCAGCACATACGAAAACAGACCCATTTCCACCCAAACCGTTTTGATATGTTTCCCTACCCGTCCATCTAGTGAAGCTATAACCTTGGTTATAATCTTAATACAAACCTGTGAATGTAGTTATGTTTGTGAATGGACTCTATAGCCAAAACACTTTGAGCTATATAAAACTTAGCAACATCTTCTTTTAATGTGTCTTCTCTTATTAATAGAGTCATCATGTCACCACCAGGTAGGTATTCCATAATGAGGTACAAATACTCGGTGTCTTGAAACGAGTAATATAGTTTCACTATGCAGTGACTAGCCACTTCTGCAAGCAAGTTTCTCTCAGCCCTAACATGTTCCACCTGTATAATAAAGATCAAACATTTTTAATTACAATAAAGAAAAGAGATGGGATATGACTAGTCAAGCAAAAGATATAAATACCTGTCCTCTAACGAGCATTTCTGATTTCTTTAGTTTTTTCATTGCATAAATATTGCCAGATTTTTTCTCCCGACATAATCGTACCTGTAATAGAATAAGACCAAGAAGTCAGAATAAAGGTTTGTTTATAGAACAATGTGATTCAATGCTGAATGATTTAAAAGCTTTGTTAGGTCTAGGTTTTCAATAAAAAGGTTATAACTGTTTTGAACAGGGAGTTTGAATAACAGATAACTACCATTTTAATCTTTTGTAAGGTATAGCCAAAAGAAAATATGACTGCTTGATAGATGTTTTGAATTAACACTATCATATAATCTAGACAAAGAAATGTTTAATGAAACACAGTAATATAAACTGAATAATCTTACCGCAACATCATTAATAACTTATAAAGATATTTATGACATCACTATCCATCGAAAATTTGCAACTCCACTTAATGGTTTGCATACAACTAGTGACTTCATGAGTTAATCTAGAGAAGTTTTTATGTTCAGCTATATAACTTAAACTATTATTAGTCCTTTAATTTCAGAATACATTGTTTAGGAATGTAACAAAATAGATGATTTTGGAGATAATGACCATTTCTTTTTTCTTGAGAAGAAATTAACTGATTTATTGGTTCCATCATCCATGATACAGCTGCATAATCATTAAATGCTTTACTAATTACTAGACTGCTTATAATAGTTGTCCAAGCTCAACAGTACCTATAACTAACCTCCCATGGTAGAATATTATCTTTAACATGTATTCAAGAAATCAAGGAACAATAAAGTTCATCAATTATCAAATAGCATACCTAATTTAACAGTTCCAAGTAAATTTAACGTATAATAAACGCACGAGAACCCACTTTTTGAGGATTTTTACTTAGAAAAAGGTCATGTGCAATGACATTGTCTAGCAATGGGCAATTATTTTACATTTTTATATGTAAATTGAACTCTTTCCCCTTGATATGTTTTACCCTTGAAGCAATCACTAATGTTCACACATTATTTATAGTTCATGACTTCATTCTATATCTGTCTTCCTCACGTCATTGGTAAAAAGAAAATACAAGCACTCAAAGTCAAAACTTAAAACAGGAAAGTTTCAACGATTTACTTATGATTATAACAAATTCTTGAACTCCTTGAAATAGCCTAGCATATAGTTTTGAAAAAAAAGACAATATAAAACTTTCATCCATAAATATGGGATAATGATCAATTTGGTACTTTAAAGAAAGTTAATATAGATCCAGGGAGAACAATTTTCTACAAAGTACCCAAAAATTTTCAGTCTCCTGTATACTCCATTTGGAGACGAGAAAAAATTACCAGAAAATCCTTATTCCATATTTTGACCATCTATCTATACGTAAAAAAAGTAATTGGTACTATAAATGATCAAAAGTGCAAAAAATCATCAACGTGGTTCATGATATAACTATTTGTGTAAATTTCTAACCTCTCCAAAGGATCCTCTTCCAATGATGGTCAAAAGTTCAAAATCATCAACACAAATTTTGTTCCTTTTAAGTCGCATAAACTCTGTTTCCTTCCTCTCTAAATCCTTAATCAGATTAATCTGTTCCTCTTTAGGCACATCTGAAGAAGCCAATTTCCTCTCCAAAACCCATCGCCTGCAGAATATTAAGTTAGTCAAGAAAAAATTCTAATAAGGCAAACACGACTTGTTAAAAAGCCATTAAGATTATCTCAAAAAACCTGTTCTTTTATACAATTTCAGCTTCAAGTGAAGATGACCACTTTGAATAATAGCAAACACTTCTAACTTTAGACAAAAATAATGCGATATCTAATGTACCATACTTCAAGATTTATTATAGCTTAAACTAACCTTTCTATGAAAATTCACTTTCCTACTTTTGCACTCCACTTAACTCTAAAAAGAAGTCAAAAGTCGGTGTCAATTTGCTTATTTCTTAACTTGAAAACAGTAAAGAATATATGTTTTCCAAAAGTCCTATATATCAACAAAGATTTCAGGATTTTCAACCAGGGCATGCTTTGTCATAACAATAAAATCTTAGAGAATGTGCTAAATTAACAATTATTTAATTGTTTACTTTTTCACAATATAGAAGAAATTTTCAGAATATGGATGTGCTTCCACTCATACCAATAATATTCCTACTTTTTGTTAAATTCCATCATTTGGTAACTTTTTTGTGACAACGCACAACACCTAATATGGAACCTCTCTTACTTAAAGATGCTAAATACTCAGAGTTCAAACTCGTTACAATTACAAACTTGGCACACCATAGACTCTATTCCAGAAATGTGTATTATAAACAAAACCACCACCAAAGATGCCAAAAATCACAACTTTTGGCTACACAAATACATTAGTGTGACACACTCACCAATAATACATAATAATATGATCAATTTGCATCTTTAAGCTCTAAAACGAACTTCTGATCTCGGGCTGTCTGCAATACGAATTGAGTTTCATACCAACATTCTCAACTACTATGTCAAGCTAGTTAAGATGCTTCAAGCCAAAAAAACTCAAGAAAACTACAATAATACTTTAAATCAACTACATGCATCATCTCAAAAACCAAGTGAGATTCTAATTTAATCAATTCAGCTACCGAACCTACTAAATTTAGATCGATCAATCTCCACCAGTTCTTCACCAACCAATTGTAGATCTCAAAGCACAATAAATGCAGAGAACAATATAGTACCAAACCTAAATTCATCAATTCAAGATTCGCCAATTAAAAACACAAAACGATGAACAAATGCATAGTACACGAATCCCATGTAAAGGGTGTTGGAATCAAGACTTCGATTCAAACAAAAATCAAAAATTTATGAAAAAAATGTGACCTTTCTTTGCGTTCTTGAATGTTCTTCATCTGGGTCTTGTAGTGATTCTCTATGAATTGCTTGGCAGCAGCGACTTTCTCCATGGTCAAACTTGACCCCTGAACTTCATCTTCTCCACCTCTCACTCCCTCTTCCATTTTCACAGTCTTTATGAATCTTGAGGGAGTTGTTTGTTATCGTTTTGTTCTGCAAACAGTAGAATTACAGCTAAAATGGAAACCTCAAGAAACCCTTTTTGGTTTACCTCATCAGC